>JACBWV010000347.1:2269261-2307094 GCA_013435795.1 Chlamydomonas sp. ICE-L | reverse complement strand
TAACTGTAACAACAATTGTGGCTATGGGTCGATACCATTGCCAAGAAATACCACTGTAACTGGAACAACAATTGATGCTATGGGTCGATACACATTCCCAAGAATACCAATGTAACTGGAACAACAATTGATGCTATGGGTCGATACACATTCCCAAGAATACCAATGTAACTGGAACAACAATTGATGCTATGGGTCGATACACATTCCCAAGAATACCAATGTAACTGGAACAACTCAGAACAGTCCGTTGGGCCCAGGATGGCCCCACTATTTGTTCGTGTGGAGTTCCCTCTTTAAGGGGGCGGGAGCCCCCATGTTTACCTTTTTGTCCGTCCAAACAAAATATCGAAGCCTGACACGTCAGCCAACGGCCGCGTAACTAACTCGCTTCGGTCAGCTCCATCGTTGCCACCTTTCGTTCCGTTGCCAACACACTTGCCAATTTTCCGCGTGGCATGCGACGCTGCATATGACTTGTCTGGGCTACTCATGGCAGCTTCCCGCCAGCTCCAGTAGCCAGCCACTTGGTTGACCCCAAAGCTTGCAGCTTTACTGGAATGCCTGTCATATCAGCTTGCAGACATACTAGCAAGCTTCGTGTTTGGCCCAAGGACAGGGAAAAAGAGCTGCCCATTAGCTGCTACAAAAAAAAAAAAAAAACAGTGGGTGACCCCATTTAGATACGAGGCTGCAGCTTAATTGGATGTGTGGAATTGTAAATCGTGCACTTGGTCGCCTGCCAGCCTCCAGGCTTTAGTTAACACGTACAAGTATGGCAGGTTGGGGTTAGTGCAGGAATTTGAACTGTTCTAATTCATTTAAATCCATTCTGTATTCTAAGGCTGACCCCCCCCCCCCCCCCCCCCCCCCCCCCCCCCCCCCCCATAAAAAACACCACCAAAAAATTGAGGTGCTCAGAGTGACCTGAAAATGGGTCAAAACATAGCCATGAAGCATGCTATTATAGCCCCATTCTCAGGAAAAAATTATCGGCCAGACTTGAAAGCCGGAGGCCTGGGCTACTCCTGAAAAAACCCTTAAACTCTCGGAAGGTTTTGAAGGGCACATGTTATGAAATGCCTGGAATGCACATACTGTTAGGAAGCAGAAAATCCTGATATTTTCTATCTCATCCTCTGCCTAATACTTTTCCTTAGTATTTACTTTAAGGCAGTGCCTCCTACTCAGTATTGACTTGAAGGCATTTAAGGCATACAACTTCAGACCCAAGCATCAATAAAACAATTGAAGCATTCACAAAAAGCATCACAGGAAACATGAGGGCCGTAAAAGGGCCAAGGGTTCAACTTACGCTAATAGATATAAGGGCACAAAGGCCAATGCAACTTAATTCTGAAGTCAATCCGCCTTATAAAGCTTGCCATTGCAGTAGAATAAATCCGGTGTTGCATCCATTCTGTATTCTCAGGTCCTCTGTAAGGGCTTCCCCCAGGAGTTTATGATGTACTTCCAGTATGTCCGCACTTCGGCTTTTGATGAGAAGCCAGACTACGCCTACCTTAGAAGAATGTTCCGAGGCTTGTGTGCCAAGGAAGGTGGGTGCTGGGCTGAGTTTTGATCCACATTCAACCAAGCGTAGTCAGAGATCTGATCCTCATTATATCTAGGGTTAGGCCGGGAAGGTATAGTGGTATCGTACTATTAGCGCTACTAGCGCTTGAAGAAATCCCGGGAATTTAGCGCTAGGTGAAGGTGAAGAGAAGAGAAATAGGACGTCGTCATGGCTGGTCGGCGTGGCTGAAAACGCAACGCGACGGTAACACAGAATGAGGGTACGACCACCAGGTCCCCCAGGCTCAACCAGGCTGGCAGGACCAGTGCGCCGACAGTGACACGCGGCAGTACAGGTGATCTCCTGTCCTCAGCGAGTGTCGTAGTATAGCCCCCTGAATTAATCGTTCATTAATTTTAGCATTGCGTCGCCCAGTAATTATCATTTGCGAATGGCAACCGCAACCGGTTACAGTCCGCCCAAGTCTTGGTTCGTGAGAAACGGCAAACAGGCGTTCATGAGTGCGCAGCTGACGCCTAACCAGATTTTTCACGGCTGAATAGCGTGAAGGGAAAGTGGCAGAAGCTCTTACGACCTGAGATGCAAAGTTCTGAAGATGGGCTGGACGCGGATGGGGTCACGGAGCAGTGTGTTGTCTCTTGCACAAAGTGCACTTGGGTATTCAGCCCTGCCAACCCCATGGCACCTTTCCCCCACCATTGGGCCAAACCTAGAGCCAGCTAGCGTAGTAGTGTGTCTTGAGGCTGACATTAATACATGAATACATGATGGAGCTGGCTGGAAGCTACCCTATGTAGCAAAAACAATGGTCTAGAGTTTGGACAGAGCCATCCAGGATTTTGCCATATTCTGTTATGTTCTTATGTACTTGTATGATTATTCTCCTTCAAGGTAAAGCTTTGATATGATAATACAGCTGTCTCCGTTTGCTTCCGCAGTAATGAGGTTCTGGATCATGAACTCATGATGGGCAGATCAAACATAGTTGCCAAAAAAGGTTAGCATGATGCATGGCAACACTCTCCTTGACACATGGCACTTTTGGGGGGTTCTTTTGGCTAAGTTAGGCTAGGTTTGGCTAAATTAGTTGTGCACTATTAGGGCTAACTTTGCTAATAGCCCTATTAGGGCCAATTTTGTCCACAGGTAGCCCTATAGGCCGAAGCCTAATTATATCCCTTATATCACCACTTTACCAAGGAAGGCGGTTGCTGGGCTGACTTTTGATCCACAGTTAACCGAGCGTAGTCAGAGGTCTGATCCTTATTACCTCACTTGTATCACCACTTCTACCAAGGAAGGTGGGTTCCGGGCTGAGTTTTCATCCGCAGATAATTGAGCATAGTCGGAGATCTGATCCTTATTATGTCACTTAAATAACCACTTATACCAAGGAAGGTGGGTGCTGGGCTGAGTTTTGATCCGCATTCAACCGAGCGTAGTCAGAAGTCTGATCCATGTAACATCACTTATATCACCACTTATACCAAGGAAGGTGGGTGCTGGGCTGAGTTTTCATCCGCAGTCAACGGAGCGTGGTCAGAGATCTGATCCATATAACATCACTTATACCAAGGAAGGTGGGTGCGGGGCTGAGTTTTGGTCCGCATTCAACCGAGCGTAGTCGGAGGTCTGATCCATGTAACATCACTTATATCACCACTTATTACAAGGAAGGTGGGTGCGGGGCTGAGTTTTGACCCGCAGTCAACAGCCAGAGTCAGAGGTCTGATCCTTATTACATTACATTACTTATATCTAGGGAACGGCAACTCATATTAGTGTTTGAAAAACCAATATAAACTAATATTATTATAGTGTCACAATAATATTAGTTTTTTAAATAAATTTGAAATTCTGGTAAGACGGCTTGTCCAACTGATATTATATAATATTATTTATTCACTGATATTGTTTAACATAGCTGACCCCTACTTATATCACCGCTTATACCAAGGAAGGTGGGTGCGGGGCTGAGTTTTGATCCGCAGTCAACAGAGCGTAGTCAGAGGTCTGATCCTTTTAACATCACTCATGTCACCCCTTCAACCAAGGAACGTGGGTGCAGGGCTGAGTTTTCATCCGCAGTGAACCAAGCGTGGTCAGAGATCTGATCCATATTACATCACTTATCTCACCACTTACACCAAAGAAAGTGGGTGTGGGGCTGAGTTTTGCCAGAACTCAAAGTTGGTTGCCTGGCTCCAGGCTTCATAGCAAGCCAGCGGCCAATTTGGATGAGACAGTCGTTGGTCGTACTTTGATTTTTTCAGGTCGAATTCTACCAGAATTGTCGGGATTTCAGGCAAAATCTGAGGTACTATCTACGAACTTCAAACTGTTTTGAAATATCAAAATCCAAATCATGCGCTTACGGCAGGAGTTGCACCATTCAAATAAATGTACAATGGCTTGCTAGCGTATAAATAAATACAAAGACATGTGCAATGGCTTGCTATTGTATAAATAAATGTACAATAAATGTATGTAAATCAACATGCAGTGGCTTGCTAGCGTATAAATATACAATACAGGAAAAAGACATATTAAATATACAATGGCTTGCCAGGGTATAAAGTAATAAAATATAAATCAATAAAATCAATATTAAATGGCTTGCTAGCGTATAAACAAATAAACAATCAATGAACATAAATAAATAAACAATGGCTGGAGCTGGGACTATGTGTACATTATTATCAAAATATGTTTGATCCTATTTCTTCATACAACCATTGCCTGATTAGGCTGGAGCTGGGACTACGTGTACATTATTATCAAAATATGTTTGATCCTATCTCCTATTGCCTATCTCCTATCTCCTATTGCCTGATTAGGCTGGAGCTGGGACTATGTGTACGACTGGACCACCTTGAAGTGCCAGCGCTCCAACAACAGCAGTGCAAGTCTGCCTGCTACTGGAGGAGCTGCACCTGCCGCAGCTGCCCAGCCTGGCACTGCACAGGCAGCAGGAGAGAGGACTGATCTGCAGCAGTCCACAGCTCCCCCTACCACAGGTGATGCAGCAGACCCAGCAGCAGCAGCGGAGGCACGCACCAATCGGTGGGTGGTTGAGAAAAGTTGGTTGCTCAGTTGGCATGCGAATGTTAGGTGGTTGGTTGGCACGCCGAAATCCCATTTATTCTGAAAGGGTTCGCATCTGTGCACTCACCCATCTATTCTAGAAGGTTTCGCATCTGCTCACACACCCATTTATTCTGAAAGGGTTCGCATCTGCAAGAACTTGAACTTGAACTTGGTTACATAGCTTCAGCTACCAATTTGGCTGCTCGCTGTCTTCCACAGTAAAAACATGATTACCAGGAAAATGTGGGCCTGAATCAATCACTTTCTTTTTTTGTTCTTTTTCATTTTCCATTTTTTCCCTCCTCTTCATCTGAACGAAAATAACAGTACAAATAAAACCTCTTCATACCTATCTGCAAGAATATTCAATTTCATCTGACCACGACACTACTTCGCAGGGATGTTTTCAGTTTAGAAAGTGGGTGTTTTATAGCTTTCCAGTCATCTGATTACATGAGAAGTACTAACAAGGTCCAGGGCAGGGTACTTCCAAGCGCGCGCTGGCGCGCTGCCTTTTGGAACCCAACTGCGCGTTTCGCGCAGTTTTTTGCAACCCCCTGTGGGCGCAGCAAGCAATTTTTGCGCTTTTTGTTTTTTTCAAGTGCACTAATGCGCTGGCCAATTTGATCAATGGAAGTACCCTGGTCCAGGGTACTACATTTGGTCATTTTGAGTTGCTTGAAAAGCACTACTACCTCCTTTTGGGTTGCGCTTCTGACTCAACTGAACACGAAAATCTGCGCGCTGCGCCCAGAGGGTTTTGATCAATTGCTTCAATCGCGCAGTCGGGCTCCAAAACCTTGCGCGCTAGCGGGCAATAGAGCACATCATGTAGTACCCTGCTTCGGTCACCTGGCTCCAAGAGAAGAACCTACCTGGTTCTTTCCAGCCACCTGTTTCTTTTTTGTGCGACGCGTCACTGTTTCTTTCATGCAATGCACCACTCTGTTTTTTATGCAATGCATTTCAAATTGAGTGACTTGATGCGACCCCGGTGCATAGCGCTGGCCCCCAACCCCCGCAGAGCAATAAGCGCGGAGCCCTGTGGGCTACTGGGGGTCATTGCTAACAACTTCATCCAGACCCATGCGTCGCCATGCAATGAAGGAATAGCGATGCGTCGTCAGAACAAAAAAGAGTGTTCCAAAAGAACCCGCACTGATGATGAAGCTTAGGTAAATGCCCTCGTGTCTTTATTAGCTAGCCTCCCTCTTTCTTCTTCTCCTTTCCTCCTCCCCCTCCTCAGTCTGTTCCCTTCTAGGTTTTTCTTAGTCCTTTAAATGTTGAACCAGATTCTTAGGGCTGGTGTGCCCTTGGGGCATGCTACAGCTTGGGTTACTCTGGGAAACACTATAGTGCTAGTGCTTGGGTAACTCTTGGGAAAGACCAAAGTATCGATGTCTCACTAGATGATTTGTTGCCTGCGTCCTGCAGGGATGCCACCTCACCAGCAATAAAGGGCGAAGGTAAGCAAGGCCCTGACAATGGGAAGTCACCCTCTAGAATGAGGCGGACCCTGGTGAGTTGAAGGCCAGTGTAGTGCCAGTCGTGTACCTTATGAGCTTCTGCTACCTTACTAATATTCCTTGATTGTATTTTTTCTTCTGCCTTCAAAATATTCCTAGGTTGTTATGTATTCTGCTGCCTTCCTAATATTCCTAGATTGTAATCTCTTCTGCTGCCTTACTAATATTCCTAGCAAGTTATGTTTCCTGCTGCCATGCTAATATTCCTTGATTGTAATTTATTCTGCTGCCTTACTAAAATTCCTATATTGCAATATATTCTGCTGCCTTACTAATATTCATAGATTGTCATGTATTCTGCTGCCTTACTAATATTCCTAGATTGTAATATATTCTGCTGCCTTGCTAACATTCCTAGAATGAGGTAGACCCTGGTCAGTTGATTGATCTAAACCTATCGTCTCATCATCCTTTGTCTCATCCATCCTGTCACCCATGCTATATATATATAGGTTTATCCAAGGGAGGGGCAAGGAAAAATAGTTTGTAATGCAACTTCGATATGGATAGAGAACCGCGAGCACTTGTCAACACCGTCGAAATCATGTCAATACACCCTGGGGGGGGGGGGAGGGGGGGGGGGGGGGTCCCAACTTTATTTGTACTTCCGTATTCTTGCCCCCCCCCCCCCCCCCCCCCCCCCATTGGGGGTGTCAATGTTGTCTTGGTTCCCTGATTTATCGTACTGTTAAGCACAATAGCAGTATAATTGATCATTCGGTATAGCAGTACAATTTTGTTGTACGGTAACAAATTGTCGTACGGTGTCCGACTTACATCTCCTATGCAGCGTCGCAAGCGACGCGGAAAATTGGCGGAGTGTGTTGGCAACGGAATGAAAGGTGGCAACGATGGAGCTGACCAAACCGAGTTAGTTACGCGACCGTTGGATGACGTGTCAGGCTTCAATGAATTTTTCGGTTTTCGGTCGGTCGGACAAATGGGTAAACATGGGGGCTCCCGCCCCCTTGAAGAGGGGGCTCCGCCAAAAATGCTGTGCCGTACACAACAACGCACGACATGTCAATTGATTGCTTTGTGTGATTGCCACGTGTGACTGCCATGTGTCTCTTAGCACCCAAAGCCTGTGTGTGTCTCCCTTGTTGTCATGGTGGCCCCCCCCTCACCCTAACCCCTGCCCCCCCACCCCACCCCACACACACACACTCCACTCACCCCCTCACCCTCACCCCCCCGCTCACTCCCTCCAATCACCCCCTCACTTCCTCTCACCCCTGACCCACCCCTCACTCCACTCCACCACACACACGCACCCCTCACTCCACTCCCCCCCCCCCTCATCCCGCCCCACACTCACCCTCACCCCTCCACCCCCCTCACTCCACTCACCCCCTCACCCCACCCCTCTCGTCCCAAACCGTTGCAGCAATCCTTGTTTTCAAGAAATGGATAATGGGACGTAATGGAGAAACCCCGTTGGAGGCACCGACCAATCAATGATCCACTCTGGGTCTCTTGAAAGTTCAGTAGAAGGTCTGGCGGCAACACGCTGTTTTTTGGTGTTCGACGCTCCGCCATTCTGTTGCTGCATGGCGACGCATGGGTCTGGCAAAAATAGTCAGAAATACCCCCGGGTTCCGCGGGGATCCGGGGGCATCAGGTCACACTAGGGCCACACTGAGTCGCCAAATTTGCGACGCGTCGCACGAAAGAACAACATTGGCAAAACTCCGTTCCTGTATGCACACGCTGACTCCAGACTGGTGGGCGTCCACCACACGGGTGTGTAGCTTGTGTTGCGGTATTCATCACAGCAGTGCCTCAGCCCAGCATGACCACAGCTCTGCTTCAGTCCATGTGAAGCGTACAGCCTGTACCGGCGCTGACTGCAGGCTGGTAAGCTTCCACCGCATGGGTGTGAAGCTAGTGTTGCGGTATTGATTACAGTAGTGCTTCAGCCCAGCAAGCCCACAGCTCTGGTTCAGACCAGGTGGAACTTACACCCTGCACCGGCGCTGAGTTCAGGCTGGTGAGCTTCCACTGATGGATGCGTTGCTTGTGTTGCGGTATTGACCACAGCAGTGCTTTGACCAGGTGGAGCTTACAGCCTGTACCGGCGCTGACTCCAGGCTGGTTAGCTTACACTGTATAGGTGTGGAGCTTGTGTTGCGGTATTGGTCACAGCAGTGCTGCAGCCTAGCATGATCACAGCTCTGCTTCAGTCCATGTGAAGCGTACAGCCTGTACCGGGTCAGCACTGTTATTTTTTGTGTGACGCTTCGCCATTCCAACGCTGCATGGCGACGCATGGGTCTGGCATAAGTGGTCAGATATGCCTCCCCTGGGTAAGCACTTGGTGCTCCGCGGGGTTCCAGGGGCAGCGGGCTGCACTGGGGTCGCACCGAGTCGCTCAAGTTGCGAAGCGGCGCACCATAAAAATAGTGCAGGTCACTGGTCGGAGCTCTGATTCAGCCCAAGCATACAGCATGAGCAGTACTGAGGATTTATGGGTTAGATCGGAGCACCAATTCAGCTTAGACAGCTGTCTGACCATTGTTTCTTTTTTAAGCTTACCAGCAGCAGCTTCTAGGTAGCTCGCTTTCTGTGCCCTTGGGCCAAACCTGAAGCTAGTAGTGCGTCTGGAAGCTGGCATGACATGCATTCCAATGCAGCTGTAATCTTGGGGCTAGACTCAGTCCCTGGCTAGTGGAGCTGCCTAGAAGCTGCTACTCGTAGCCCCCCAAAGAAACAGTGTATCTGGCACTTCATGTGTGGCGATGGATGCTATGGAGCCTATTTGGGAGGTGGTAACTTTGGTGTGACCTCACAGAAAGCGGCCATGTGCGATGAAGGATGCTTATTCCAACATGTAGGTGATTGGCCCCAGTGCAAGCAAACGGACTGGCCCTCTCAACCTCACGCCTTATAATAAGGCGCACTGTTTTTTGTATTCCAACATGTAGAGGTTGTAGCGTGGACCTCGCACATTCCGCCCATATGTTTTTAAAGAAATTACATATTGATTTATGGTGGACTGTCAGGTCTCCAGCACGCAGATAGAGCATTGTCCTACTGGTGTGGGAGCACAGCTTAGATGGGAAGACAGGATGGGCTAGGCAGTAAAACCTCACTACTATCCCCCGGTCTTCAATACTTGAAAAAGTTTAGCAAGAGGTCTGGAGTGCAGTTCAGGTGATGAATGCAAATATGCATGCCCGGGTAGCTGGTTTCTTCGAATGATCTGGGAACCCATCCAGATTATAGTGTCAGAAGCAGGGTTGTTCAGGACAATGCGTCCTCCGTCGCAGTCCAGCCTGCCTCTCGACGCCTGCGCATGATTGGTTACCACACTCAATGTTGCAGAGACCCCACTGTTACACTGTTTACACCGTGTCAGAAGTTGCAAGTTGCAAGATGTCTTTAGAGCGCCCGCAGCCTAGTGGTTCTGACACACCGGGGAGGTGTATTTATACCTCAGGGCTCAATGTAGCTGAGACCCCACTGTTTCACTGTTTACACCGTGTCAGAAGTTGCAAGCTGCAAGATGTGTATAGAAGTATAGAGCGCCCGCAGCCTAGTGGTTCTGGCACACCAGGGAGGTGTATTTATACCTCAGAGCTCAATGTCGACCAAGGCCTTCGGCCCTCACCACCTGCGACATGGGCCGGCCACTTCCGGTAGATAAGGGTGGTCAGGTTGCTTGGATATGCTACACCTTGAGACCAAAAGGAAGGCCATGAACCCAGGCCATGCAAAGGTACCTTGACAATTGGATGCGTCTCAGGCAGCAGAGCTGGGGGTCCTCCTAAAGTACCCTGGTCAGGAGGAGAAAACAAGTCAGCGTACCTGCTTGAACTTGAACTTGGTTACATAGCTTCAGCCAGCAATTTGGCTGCTCGCCGTCTTCGGCAGTAAAAACAAAATACCAGGAAAAGTACCTTGAGGTAGACAAGAGTATGCCCTGTGGGGTAGTTGAGTGACCTTTAGCCCAGATGTCACAGTGGGTAAAACCTCTCTACCATCCCCAGATCTTCGATACTTGAAAAACTTCTGCAAGAGGTTAGGAGTGCAGGTCAGGTCGTGAATGCAAATATGAATACCCGGGAAAAGTAATGAGAACGCCTAGTGGGGCGTGGTATTAAGTGAACCCGTCGGTAGAGGACGGTGTACCACTACCATCAACTGGACAAGCTACCATCGCGGTTGACAGCGACCTGCAACGCTCGAGTGACCGTAGGGGGAATCAAACCCCCGGCCCCGCTTCGTTTAAGCGATTTGGTGTTGACATGATCTGGGAACCCATCCAGATTATAGTGTCAGAAGCAGGGTTGTTCAGGACTCTGCGTCCTCCATCGCAGACGCAACGTCGGAGGGTCCGTAGACCAGAAGGATGGGTCCGTTGCATAACATGACGCAGGCTATACAATTGGTTGCGTCTCAGGCAGCAGAGGTGGGGGTCCTCCTGAAGTACCCCGGTCGGAAGGGGACAAGTCCCATGCAGCGGAAAATTGGCAGAGTGTGTTGGCAACGGAATGAAAGGTGGCAACGATGGAGCTGACCAAAGGGAGTTAGTTATGCGACCGTTGGTTGCTGTGTCAGACTTCAATTTTTTTGTCGGACACACAAATGGGTAAACATGGGGGCTCCCCTTTCCTTGAAGAGGGGGCTCCGCCAAAAACAAGTCAGCGCACCTGCTTGAACTTGGTTACATAGCTGCAGCCAGCGATTTGGCTGCTCGCCGCCTTTCGTCAGTAAAGAAAAAGTCGGTGCACCTGTTGTTGAAACATATTTTATAGCAGGTGGTGGTGGTATGTGGGTGGTAGTACTGGTGCTGGTGGCAGTGCTTGTTGTGGTGGTGTGTGTCAGAAGGAGAAAACAAGTCAGCGCACCTGCTTGAGCTTGAACTTGGTTACATAGTTGCAGCCAACAATTTGGTTTCTCGCCGTCTTAGGCATTTAAAAAAAGTCAGCGCACCTGCTGTTGATAAAATACTCCGATAGCAGGTGGTGGTGGTGCTTGTGGTAGTGCTTGTTGTGGTGGTGTGTGTCAGAAGGAGAAAACATGTCAGGGCACCTGATGTTGGAATATTTTGATAGTAAGATTGTATAATATCTGCTTGGTCTCCTACAATAAGGTTGCTTTGTTTCATGGTTTTAGCCAACTCTGGGCTGCTCACGGCCTTCCAACTCCCGTTCCCCTGTGCGATACGCATGGAAACCAGGAAGCACACGAAACATATTTGACGGACTTGTCCAGGCCAGGTGCTGTGTGCCTGAGGCTTGTTTTCGCTTTAGCCCCCTCTGGACCCCCCAGGGTCCCAGGGCTGAAGCCCTAAGTTCCCCCTGTGTCTCTCTCCGCCGTTTGCCCGTGCCTCCGTCCAGACGTTTGAACACGACCGGGCACCTCCGCACCCAAACATTTTGCTCATAGTTGGATTGCGCATGAATTGAGTTATCAGCATCGCAGCGGTCAAGATCCTTCACAAAGGTTGTTCAATGTTTTGTAGCTTTATTCAGCTACGACTAGCTACTTACAAAACTCCCTACCGGTGACTACTAAAGCGTTTTCCCGCGTCGTTGCGACACGCTCTTAGAACTTGTCGTTGTGTGGCCTGGAGTGCGCTCTCCCTACTACTGAAGTAAGGGAAGTCTCCCATACCTGCGACATTTTTGAGAGGGTGCTTTATACTTGGGAGATCTCTCGTTGGACAAACAAGGAAGAGTGAATGGTTTGTTTTGGGTAATGAGATTTCGTAGAAACATGGTGAGGAGCTCGTTGAATTTGTGATGACGGGCAGTAAAACTTGAACTTGGTTACGTAGCTTCGGCCAGCAATTTTCCGTCTTTGGTAGTAAAAACATTATTACCAGGAAAATGTAAACTCGAACAAATCACTTATTTTTTACC
Organism: Chlamydomonas sp. ICE-L; assembly: GCA_013435795.1. Lineage (NCBI taxonomy): Eukaryota > Viridiplantae > Chlorophyta > Chlorophyceae > Chlamydomonadales > Chlamydomonadaceae > Chlamydomonas > Chlamydomonas sp. ICE-L. The sequence continues at coordinate 2,295,077 of JACBWV010000347.1, read as the reverse complement.
GGAAGTAGATTTTTTATGGTGGATGGTAGTCGAGTTTGGTGATCTGCGTCACTGCGTGGTACACTTGAGAAAAACCATATCCGCTTTACAAACATAAATGGGTGGACAAGGAACTTGAACTTGGTTGCATAGCTTCAGCCTGCAATTTGGCTGCTCGCCGTCTTTGGCAGGAAATACATTATTCCTAGGAAATGTAAACTCGAACAAATCATTTTTTCATTTTCGTTTTCCTTTCACCTCTTTCACTAAAACTTTGGTGGACAGGGCACTGCGGCTTGTATGAAGAAGATGAGTTGTTGCGTGTTTGCAAACGCCTTCAGGAGTCTAACTGACTGCAGAATGATTCTCCTCCCCTGGCCTGTATGATACCCTGGAACTTGAACTTGGTTCCATAGCTTCAGCCGGAAATCTGGCAGCTCGCTGTTTTCCGCAGTATAAATGAATTTACTGGGAAACTAGTTCTACGCAGCGTCGCAAGAGACGTTACAAATGGCGGATAGGTGTTTGCGTCGGAGCGACAGGTGGCAACAGAAGTTAGTGAAGAGACCGTTGGCTGACGTGTCAGGCTTCATCCCGGTTGGTCGGTCGGTCAATCGCACAGACGGACAAATGGGGAACCCTGGGGGCTCCCGCCCCCTTGAAGAGGGGGCTCCGCCAAAAAATGATACCCTGCCTGGCTTCCAGGCTGGAAACTAGAACTTGAACTTGGTCACTAGGCTTCAGGGACCAGCCCAACCTCGATACAAAACATGCTTAGCACGACCTCGAGCACAACAAGGGGGAGGGGGGAAATGCGATAATGTATTTGCAACCCTCGCTGCAACCTCGTTGCATAACACTGTGGCTATGGGGCTGGCTTGAATGTATAAAGGGTACAATCATGTAGTCCTCTGCAACACGTGGTCTCATACGAGGTCATCATCGACCGACATACTCCACAACAATACCGGCGCGTCTATTGAGCCTGAGCTTGCACTTGATCTCGCTGCCCAAATGCTACTGGGAATCAGGACGAACCATTGGATACGAAAATAAAAGTCACGCTGTGCACTCATCGCTTATTGTCTAGTTAGCACTAGTCTAACATACGCAACCAACACCCCGAACCTGCGTCTGCGACGCAACCAACGTCCTGAACCTGCATCCGGGACGCAACGGACCCTCCCCATGTTGCGTCCTGCGGCGCAGGACGCTGCATCCTGCACTACCCTGCACAGGAGACCTTCCATCCGCCCCCCCCATCTCCGACTGCTCTTATGTGTCCACCCCCACATTCACACCCAACACACATACAAGAACATACTCTGCACACACACTCCAACCAAGATGTTTTATACAAGTACAGAGGATGGCTTACAGGAGTTCCCACTGTGTTTTCTATAAATACAGAGGATGGCTTACAGAAATACCCAGATGGTTTATATGTAGACAGAGGAAGGCTTACAGAAGTTCCCACTATGTTTTAAATGAATACAGTGGATAAAATACAGAAATACCCTGGAAATACCCAATATGTTTTTATATAAATATAGAGGGTGGTTTACAGTAGTTCCCACGCTAGTGGTATGTTACCGCAGGTAACTAGTGTTGTATGTGATTCTTCTTGCGGAAGAAGAATCTTAGGTGGGCAGGCATGCACGCGCGCACAGGTGCTTGTTCTGCAAGCGGTGAAGCGGCTGCTTGGGTTGACACATTTGATTGTTGCGACGGGTTGCGAAGGTCTATCGTCCTTCACCCATCGCACGGCATTCACCATAGCGATCACGACCCAGACTACGAAGAGATGCTGGCATGCAATGGTGCACCGTGATCGTGTCCGCGGATCTCCTGGAAGATCTTCGCTCTGTTCCTCACCAGCTTTTCTAGGTGCACCATCTTACATTACATGACGTTGTCATCGACATGCCATTGTTGACCCAAGACAAGCCCGCTCCACAACATCCGCGAGGGGTCTTCCAACTAATCCTCAAACCGAATCCTCGGTTTGGCCTCGCCTTCGAGGGGTTTCGCCTCAGGGGGGCCTGTTTCGCCTGGTGTCCGCCCACCACCGTTGTAGCCCATCGAAGCCACGACACCTGCGACCAACTGGTTCCTTCGGAGCTCCAGATGTTCTATACCCACAGTCCTACAGCTACACGATTCCTTGTTCCTGCTGCCCTTCACCCTCTTTCGAATCAAATCACACATTTTAGGTTGCTGTAATCCCCCAGCATCCCGGAGTTTCCACGACGCGCATAGACCGAGTTCCGACATAGTTAGCTTGGTTAGCTTGGCTGTGGGCATTCCCTAACTCGGCTCCATACATGTACCTCTACTTCACTCATACCGTCATACGTACCTCCAAAATGACCTCCAAGTAATCAATTTGGCTCTTTGCCTGTACAAGTGGTGTCCCAGGACCTCCTTTGGACAGCTGCCACAATCCACGCTGACTTGACTGACTGACGCCAAGTCACCGTAGTGCTTCCTTTCTTTCTAAACTCCGCTGGACTACCATGCTTCACCAACTTGCCTTGGCTGTCACATGCAGCCTGCTAGCCCTAGGTGGGTGCGTGATTGTGCTCAGCAGTATTTGCTTGCATTCTCTTGTCAGCCCAAATCCTCAGGGCATCAACACAAATCACCAACACAATACGCACCAAACCATCATTCATTAGGTGGGTGATTGTGCTTCAGAAGCATTTGCTCGCATTCTCTTGTCAGCCCAAATCCTCAGGGCATCAACACAAATCACCAACACAATACGCACCAAACCATCATTCATTAGGTGGGTGATTGTGCTCAGCAGTGTTTGCTTGCATTCTCTTGGCAGCTCAAATCCTCAGGGCATCAACACAAATCACCAACACAATACGCACCAAACCATCAGCATCGATAGGCTGTCCACTCTCCAGAGAATGCCATGACACTCTCCCTTTGTGTGTCCTTCCGCACTTTGTGTGTCCTCCAACACTTAGTGTGTCCTACCACTCGATCATGTACAAGGGCCAAACAGACTTGTTCCGTATGTAGGGTTTGATTTGATTTAATTTGATTTTTTTGCGGAGCCCCTCCTTCTGGGAGGGGGGAGCCCCCAATGTTACCCCGTTGTCCGTCCGTGCGACCGACCGACCGACCAACCAAAAAATTGAAGCCTGACACGTCAGCCACCTGTCTCATAACTAACTGGATTCGGTTCGGTCAGCTCCAGTCTGTTGCCACCTTCCGTTCCGTTGCCAACACACTCCGCCAATTTGTAGCGTCGCTTACGACGCTGCATAGGACTTATTAGCCAACCCTGGGCTGCTGATCGTCTTCCCATGCCAAGTCCCCCAAAGACGAGGGTCAAACAGACACACTCCACATGCAGAATTTGGTGTGATTTGATTGTTATATGTTTTTTTAACCAACTCTGGGCTGCATACCATCTTCCCATACCAATTCCTCCTAAGATCAGGGTCAAAGAGACGTACTCCACATGCAGGATTTGGTTTGATTTGATTGATCACCCTACAGCCTATACCACCACCACACTGTATAGTTGAATGGTGCTCCACGCCTGTGGCACCGCCGTACTTCTACCCACCACCCCCACCCCCACCCCCACCACCACACACACACACACCCACCACCCTAAAGCCTATACCACCACCACACTGTATGGTTTAATGGTGCACCACGCCTGTGGCACCGCCGTACTTCTACCCACCACCACCACCACACACACACACACCACCACCACCATCTTAAAGACCACACCACCACCACCACACTGTATGGTTTAATGGTGCTCCACGCCTGTGGCACCGCCGTAATTCTAAAACATATAGCCCCCCCCCCCCCCCCCCCCCGCCCCCCAACCAACCAACCAACCAACCAACCAACCACCACACGCACACACACACACACCACCACCACCCTAAAGCCGATACCACCACCACACACTGTATGGTTGAATGGTGCTCCACACGCCTGTGGCACCGCCGTACTTCTAAAACATATAGCCCCCCCACCACCCCCACACCCCCCAACCACCACACACACTCACACAAACACCACCACCCTAAAGCCTACACCACCACCACACACTGTATAGTTGAATGGTGCTCCACGCCTGCGGCAACCGCCGTACTTCTAACCCCTCCCCCCCCTCACGACACACCACACCACCACCACCACCACCATAACCACGCCAACACCACAACCTAAAGCGCACACCACCAACCACCACACTATATGCTTTAATGGTGCTCCACGCCTGCGGCACCGCCGAACTTCTAACCCCTCCCCCCCCCCCCCCCCCCCCCCCCCCCCCCCCCCCCACACACACACACCACCAACCACCACCCTAAAGCCTATACCACCACCACACACTGTATGGTTTAATGGAGCACCAAGCATGTGTCACTGAATAACTTCTACCCCTCCCCTCCCCCCACCAACACCACCACACCCACACACACCAACACCAACCACCACTCCTAAAGTCCTACACCACCACCAACCTGTATGGATTTAATGTTTCATCCACTGCCTTTTTCAAACCTTCTTACGTTCCTAACCACCTCCCCCCCCCCCCCCCCCCGCCCCCCACCACCACACACACCCACACCACCTCCCCCACCACCCAGACATACACAACCACTCTAAATTCCTATCACTCACCACCAAACATCTTTATGATTTAATGTTCACCACTCTTTGGCAACCCGTCGTTCTTTCTAACCCGACCCCTCCCCCCCCCCACCCCACCCACCCACCCACCCACCCCACCTCACACCCACAGACACACACCACCACACCCCCCACATGCACACCACCACTCTAATGCCTCACCACCAACAACCTGTAATGATTTGAATGGTGCACCACCCTGTGGGCAACTCCTACGTTCTAACCCCTGCCCCCCACCCCCCCCGCTAACCCCTCCCCCCCCCACTTCTAACAACCCCTCCCCGCCCATCCCCACCGACCCCAACTCCCCCGATCCCCGCATCCCCACTTTCTAACCCCTCTACTAATCTAACCCCTTCCTATCTAAAACCCCTCCCCCCTAAACCCTCCCCCGCTAACCCTCCTCCCCCGCAAACCCCCTCCCCCCCCGCCCCCAAACCCTCCCTCCGACCCTCTCCACCTCCCCCCCCCCCCTTCCCCTCCCCCACCCAAATCCCCACCTGCGCAAAACCCCACCCCCCTCGCCGTCACCCCCCCCTGACCCCCCTCCCGCCAAGATCTCCCCGCCCCCCCCCCCTCCTCGAACCCCGCACCGGACCCGCACAGGCTCCATCTAAAATTCTACCACCCCCGCTAACAACCCCGCGCCCCCCCTAACCAACCCCCTCCCAAACTAACCCCTCCCCCCCCCCCTCCCTCTTCTAACCCCTCCCTCCCCCCCCGCCCCGATACCCCCCCTCCCCCCGCCGCCACCCGCCCCACCCCCCCCCCCCACCCCCCCCACCCCCCAATCCCGCCCCCCCCCCCCCCCCCCCCCCCCATCCCACACGACACACACCACACACCACCACCACTCTAAAGCCTACAGACACCACCACCAAACCGTATGATTGAATGGGTGTCACCACGCCTGTGCACCGTCGTACTTCTAACCACTCTCCCCCCCCCCCCCCCCCCCCCCCCCCCCCCCACACACACACACACACCACACCCCCACACATCACACACATTGTCCAAACACCACCACTCTAAAGCCCTAGAAGACCACCACCAAGACACTGTATTATTGTAATGGTGTCACCACTCCCTGTTTCACACCGTCGTACTTCTAACCTCTACCCCCTCCCCCCCCCCCCCCCCCCCCAACACACACACCCCCCACCTCCTCACCACCCACCCCCCTACACCCCCCCACTCCTAAGCCTCCACTACACCAACCACCAAACACTGTATGATGAATTGGTGCACGCACGCCTGTGGGCCAAGCAAAACCGTCGTACTTCTACGCCCTGCCCCCCCCCCCTTCTAACCCCTCCTCCCCCCCCCCACCCCCCCCCCCACCCCCACACCACCACAACACACACACACATCACACCACACCCACCACTCTACTCCTACCACCCACCACCATACACGGTATGATTAAATGGTGCACCAACACCACTCCTGTGGCAGGCCAAAAAACACCGTCCGTCTTCTAACCCGTCCCCCCCCCCCCCCCAGACACACACACCCACCCCCACACACACACACCACAACACACACCCCCACCTCTAAAGCCCCAAAATACCACCACCAAACACTGTATATTGAATGGTGCACCACGCCTGTGGCAAACCGTCGTACTTCTAACACCCCCCCCCCCCTTCTAACCAAACCCCCCTTCTAAACCACCCCCCCCGCCCCCCCCCCCCCCCCCCCTCACACCAAACACACCACCACTCAAAGCCTACACCACCACCAAACACGTATGATTGAATGGTGTCACCACGCTGTGGCACCATCGTACTTCTAACCCCCTCCGCCCCCCCCCCCCCCCCCCCACACACACACACTCACCACCCACACACAACCACCACCTACCCTACAGCCTACAGAGCCTATACACCACCCACACACGTATGGTTGAATGGTGCTCCATGCATGTGGCCACGACAATCCAACTTGTGCACTTCCGTTGCTACCAGGACTTTGTGTAGGAGCCAATGCCAAAGAAGAGAGCTCATAGGGTCCGTTAGCGCTGTTTTTTTCTCTACCCCCCCCCCCCCCCCCCCCCCCCCCCCCTCCACACCCACCACCCCCAGATCCACACACCCACACCCACACCTCCACCATTCCACCCACAGCCCCTTCCCCACGTTCCGCACCAACCCACCAACCAACTCACCACCCACACGCCTCCACCTCCCTCCCCCCCCCAACCTCCACCTCCTCGCCCCCCCCCCGCCCCCCCCTCCCCCTCCTCCCCCCCTCCCCCCGCCCCCCCCCCCTCCCCCCCTCCCCCCCCCCTCCACACCCCTCCACCCTCCTCACCGCCCACCCCGCCCCTCCCCCCCCCCCCCCCCTCCCCCCTCTCCCCATCCTCCCCCCCCCCCCCTCACCCCCCCAGACCCCTCCTATCCGCCCCCCCCCCCTGTACCCCCCACATGATCTCCCCCCCCCCCCACCACCCGCCGCCCACCACTCCCCCCCCGATCCCCCTCCGCTCCCCCCCCATCCTCCCCTTAGCCACCCCCCCCTCCCCCTCCCCCTCATCTCTGCCCAATTCCTCCCCCGCCCGGGGCGCCCCGCATCCTCCCCCCCGAAGAAGAGGCTCGCCTGCGCTCACGGTATAGGCCAACGCCCCCCCCCTACCCCACCCCTCCCCCCAACCATCCCCCCTCCCCCCCAACTCCCCCCCCTCAGCTCCCCCCCCACCTCCCACCCCCCCGCATGCCTTCGCCCCTCGCTCCCCTCCTCCTCCCCCCCCCGCCCCACCCGCTCCCCCGCCCCGAACGCCTGATTCCCCCTTTCTCCCCGGAAACCCCCCGTAACCCCCACCCCCCCCCCCCCCTCCCCCCTCCTCCCCCCCCCCCCGACTCGGCCCTCCCCCCCCTTCGTCCCCATTTCTCCCGGGGAGGGTATAACGAAGGGCGGAGGTTGGAGCCCCCTCCCCCCACCTCCCCAAGTGCCTCCAACTCAAGGTCAGTTGCCCCACCACGCACCCAGCCCCCCCGCTCCGCCCCCGTTTCCCCCTTTCTTCCCGTCCCCCACAGACCCCCCCTCCCCGCTCCTCCCAAAGCCCCCCCCCCCCCACCAAGGGGGGAGCCCCCCACCCTCCCTTCCCCCTTTCATGCCCAGAACGCCCCCTGGAGGACCGGCCCCCCCGTCCCCCCCCCTTCCCCCGCACGCCACCGCCCCGCGAACCAGACCCCGAGTCCACAACCCCCCGTAACCGGGAGCCCGCACCTCCTTCCCCTGTTCTCCCCGCCCCCCCGCGCGCGCCCGCACCCGCCCTCACCCCGTCCCCCTCCTTCCCGACGGCCCCCCCCCCCCGCACTGACCCCTCGCTAGAGGGCCTCCCCTTCTGCCCCTATCCCAGGACGCGGGACCGGCCCCCCCACCTCCACCTACCGCCCCCCGTAGGAAGTTCCCCCCGGGAGACATGCCCCCCTAGACACCCCCCACGAAAAAGGCCCCCCTCACCCCCCCAGACAGACCCCCTCCCCCTTATCTGCGACGCCCCCATCCGCCCCGCGACCCATAGCCCCTGAATCCCGTCCGCCGCCCTTCCCCCTCCCCCCCACGGCGACCCCCTGTTCCGGCCCTTGTTCTCCTCAGAGAGCAAAGACAATTCACCCTGGCACCTCCAACCCCTCCCCCCCCCCTCGCCCCCCGCTGGACCCAGTCCTCCGCCCGCCACAGAGACCCCCCCCCCCCGCCCCCCTTCCCCCTATTCGTCGGCCAGGCGCGCCTCCCCCCCCCAGGGGTGGGACTGATACCCCCTTGCCTCTCACACCCACTTCCACCTGAAGCTGCAAGGAGAGCTTTGGGAGTGGGACCTTTGCCTACCTCGCCTCTATATTAATAAAATAACTATAAATATATATCCTATAATATAATATGATTAATCGAATCTCTACTGTAATGTAATGTCCTGTAAATGTAATGTAATATAATGTACTAATATTATACCTCTAAGCATAACATCCTATACTATATCACTCTACATCTATTATATCTAACTACCCGCGTATCCTCTATACTCCTTCTACGCTCCCTACTCTCCTCTATCCTATCCTCTTTCTCTATCCTCTCCCCTCCTCTCCTCCTGTCCTCTCCTCTCTCCCTCTCTAAGCTCCCCTCCTCTCCTCCTCTCTCATCTCCTGCCCTGCCCTGTCATGTCCTCTCCTATCATCTCCTCTCCTCTCCTGTCCTGTCTTCTTTCTGTCGTCCTGTCCTGTCCTGTCCTGTCCTGTACTGTCCGTCCTCCCCTCCCCTCCGCTCCCCTACTGTCCTCCCTCTCCATAATACAATACAGCACAATATAACAGAATACAATACAATACAATACAATATGATATGATATGGTATGATATAATATAATACAATACAATACAATACAATACAATACAATACGATACGATACGATATGACATGATACAATACAATACAATACAATACAATACAATACAATACAATTCAATACAATTCAATACAATTCAATACAATACAATACAATATAATACAATATAATATAATCCCGAATATAATATACAATATGACTAACTGCCACTGCGCTACCCACTTGCAGATGGCAAGGAGAGACGTTCAAGCCTAAGGACGAGAATAATGAGGTGTGTGTACCCTACATATGGCCTTTGGGGGGGCAGGGGGTGGGGGGTGGGGCAGGCCCGTGGACAAGGAGAATGCCTTTGGGGTGGGCAAGGGGGGGGGTTGTGGTTTGTGGGGCACTTTTCCCAATGTACAAGGGTCTTTGGGGGGGTAGGGGCCCGGGTAGGGGGGAGTAGGGGGGGTAGGGACAGGGACAAGGGACAAGGGCCTTTGGGGGGTAGGGGGGGGGGGGGGGGGGTAAGGCAGAAAACAAAAACTTCTTATCATATGTACTAGAAACGAGTCCTAGGCGGTGTGCAAGCGACGCGAAAATTTGGCGGAGAGTGTTGGCAATCAGAACAACAGGTGGCACCGGAATGGATCCAGCTAGTTATGGTACAGTTAGTTATGATACAGTTAGTTATGGTACAGTTAGTTATGATACAGTTAGTTGTGGTACAGTTGGTTATGATACAGTTATGGTACTGTTAGTTATGATACAGTTAGTTATGGTACTGTTAGTAATGATACAGTTAGTTATGGTACAGTTAGTTATGATACAGTTAGTTATGGTACAGTTAGTTATGATACAGTTAGTTATGATACACTTAGTTATGGTACAGTTAGTTATGATACAGTTAGTTATGGTACAGTTAGTTATGATACAGTTAGTTATGGTACAGTTAATTATGAGACAGTTGGCTTACTTGTCAGGCTTTGTGTCGGTCGCACAAACGTCGATCGTCGGTCTAACAAACGGGCAACGGGGTGCAGACGGGGTGACCCCTTTGTTTTGTGCGGAGCCCCCCTTCTCGGGGGCGGGAGCCCCCAGGGTTACTCCATTGTCTGTTTGTCCGACCGCTGTTAAACGAGCGATTTATTTTTTTGGCGAAGCCCCCCCTTCTCGGGGGCGGGAAACCCCAGGGTTACTCCATTGTCCGTTTGTCCGACCGCCTTTATAGAAATTTAGGGGATGATTTGGGAAGCACACTTTGTACTTCAGACTTGGTTCTCAGAATCTCAAGCCAATTATTGAGAATCCTCGAGAGGATTCTCAGATTTCCAGGCCAAATTCTCGATTTCATGTACAAAGTCCGGGTTTTTCAGAAACCTTGAACCCAAATCATCCGCTGAATGGCTATAAACGACTGAAAAATTGAAGCCTGACACGTCAGCCAACTGTCTCACAACTAACTGGCTTCGGTCAGCTCCAGTTGCCAACACACTCTGCCAATTTTTCGCATCGCTTACGACGCTGCACAGAACTTGTTTTGCTCTAAATGGCCCTAACAAGCTATAAACGGCAATAAAAGCTATAAACGGCTATAAAAGCTATAAAAAGCTGTAAACGGCTGTAAAAGTTATAAAAAGCTATAAACGGCTATAAAAGCTATAAAAAGCTATAAACGGCTATATAAGCTATAAAAAGCTAGTACAAACATTAAAACGCTATCCCTGGAGGAAGCCTAAAAACCATAAAGCTAGAAAAAAACCCACTTTAGGTTTGAAAAAAACCCGGTCAGGCCGATCGATTTGTTCTGAGAATGGGGCTATAATGGCATGATTCATGGCTATGTTTTGACCCATTTTCAGGTCATTCTGAGAAACTCATTTGGAGGTGGGGTGGGGTGGGAGTCAGCCCTCCTCAGGTTTTTTAGGCATGGGGGAGTGATCTTATTGGCGGAGCCCCCTCTTCAAGGGGGCAGGAGCGCCCAGTGATACCCCGATGTCCGTCCAACCGACCGACCGACCGACCTACCAAAATATTGAAGCCTGACACGTCAGCCAATGGTCTCGTAACTAACTCACTTCCGTTGCCACCTTACGCCTCGTCGCGAACACTCACCGCCATTTTTAGCGTCGCATGCAACGCTGCATAGAACTTGTTTTTCTCTCCTCCCAACTGTCTGTGCCATCTGAGCTTTTATTTTTGGCTACCAGCAGTAGCTTCTAGGCAGCTCCTTGAGCTAGCCTCTGAGCTGAACCACACATTTCAGCGGTTCTTGACAGCTACTTCTGTCAGCTTCAAGGTGCAATAGTTCGCATTTGACGTCCCTCAATAGCGAGTCAGCTAGAAACTGGGCTGCACCGAACTATTTCAGCAGTTCTGGACAGCTGATTATGTCAGCTCCGAGGTGCTCGAGGTTGTGCCAAGTTTGGCTGGATAGCCAGACAGTGGAGGTACCTAGAAGCTGTTGACCAATGCTGAAAATAAAAGCTATGGTGTGAACCAGGGTACTACTAAGCGTACTATATATAAGGGTACTGTAGGCCTTTGCCCCCCACCAACCCCCCACCTACACACACACACACACACACACACACACATACACACACACACACAGTCTGCCGGGGAGGGGCCAATTATACCTAAGGGTTTGGCTTCGACTGCGGCCTTCGCCCCCCCCCCCCCCCCCACCACCACCACACACACACAACACACAGTCTGCCCGGGAGGTGCCAATTATACCTAAGGGGTTTGGCTTCGACTGCGGCCTTCGCCCCCCCCCCCCCCCCCCCCCCCACCACCACCACCACCACCACCACCACCACACACCACCACACACACACACACACACACAGTCTGCCAGGGGAGGTGCCAATTATACCTAAGGGTTTTGCTTCGACCGTGGCCTTCGCTCGCCCCCCCCCCCCCCCCCCCCCCCACACACCACACACCACCACCCACCACCACCACACACACACACACCACACGCGGTCTGCCGGGGAGGTGCCAATTACACCTAAGGGGTTGGCCAGAGATTGTTTTCCCGCTATATATAGCGATCGCTACTTTTGACCCCGTTTGGCCCCAATAATTGTTATAAAAAATAAAATAAAGTTGTTATGTTTTCACCCAAATGGCCCTAAAAATCTATAGAGAGCTATACTCGCTATACAAACTGTGCAAACACTGTCCCTGGAGGAGGCCTAAAACAATTAAGAAAAAAACCACTTCACATTTTAAAAATAAATACCTGGGTTTGGCGTCAACCGAGGCCTTAGGGCCCACGCCGCCTGCACATGACCCCGCCACATGACCCCCCCCCCCCCCCCCCCCCCCCCCCACCCCCCCCCCCCCCTCCCTCCACCACCCCAAGCAGAAGCCGTGGATCAGGCTATTGCTTAGACCCCAAGAGCATTCGTATACCACAACTTATTCTCCCCCCCCTCCATCACACCTTCCTCCCCCCCCCCCCCCCCCCACACCTCTCCCCCCCAGGCCTTCGACAAGCAGAAGCCATGGATTCAGACTACTGCTTGGACCCCTAGCGCCTTCATATACCACAACTTCCTCTCACACCCTCCCCCCCACCCCCCCCCCACCACCACCACCACCAACACACACACACACACACACCCACCTCGCCCCCCCCCGTCCCTCAACACACACATACCCACACACCACCTCTCCCCCCCCGTCCCTCAACACACACACACACACAACCAGCCTCGCCCCCCCCGTCCCTCAACACACACATACACACACACACCTCTCCCCCCCCGTCCCTCAACAACACACCAACACACCTCACACACCTCGCCCCCCCCCCCCCCCCCCCCCCCAAGGCCTTCAAGCCGCACACTCGGACAGACAACAAGCAGAAGCCATGTATTCAAACTATTGCTTTGACCCCTAGAGCCTTCGCATACCATCAACTTCCTCTCACCCCCCCCCCTCCCTCACACCTTCCCCCCCCCCCCCCCCCCCCCCCCCCCCACACACACACACACGCTCACCACCACCACCCACCACCACCACCACCAGGCCTTCAAGCCGCACACTTGGACTGACGACAAGCAGAATCCATGGATTCAGACTATTGCTTGGACCCCAAGAGCGTTCGTATACCACAACTTCCTCTCACACGAGGAGGCAGCTCATATCGTCAGGCTTGCGGCCCCCATTATAGCCCCCACCCACCCTATAGCCCCCCTGTAGCCCCCACCAACCCTAGCACACCCCTGTAGCTCCCACTCTAAAGCCAAAGCCCCCCACCCAACCTATACCACCCACCCACTCTATACCACCCCTGCAGCCCCCACTCTAAAGCACCCACCCACTCTAGAACCACCCCTGTAGCCCCCACTCTAAAGCACCCACCCAACCATAGCACCACCCACTCTATACCACCCCTGTAGCCCCCAATATAAAGCACCACCCACCTAGAGCACCCACCCACTCTATACCACCCCTGTAGCCCCCACTCTAAAGCACCCACCCAACCTATACCACCCACCCCCTCTAGACCACCCCTGTAGCCCCCACTCTAAAGCAACCCACCCAACCTATAACCACCCACCCACTCTAGACCACCCCTGTAGCCCCCACTCTAAAGCACCCACCCAACCTATAGCACCCACCCACTCTATACCACCCCTGTAGCCCCCACTATAAAGCACCCACCCAACCTATACCACCCACCCACTCTAGACCACCCCTGTAGCCCCCACTCTAAAGCACCCACCCAACCTGTACCAACCCCCCACTCTAGACCACCCCTGTACCCCCACTCTAAAGCAACACCCCCAGCCTATAGCACCCACCCACTCTAGACCACCCTGTATCCCCCCCTATAAGCACCCACCCACTCTATACCACCCACCACTCTATACTCACCCCGCAGCCCCCACTCTAACGCACCACCCACTCTAGAACACACCCCTGTAAGCCCCCCACTCTAAAGCCCCACCCAACTCAATAACCACCCACCCACTCTATACCCACCCCGTAGCCCCACATCTAAAGCCCCCACCCCACTCTATACCACCCACCCACTCTATCCACCCTGCACCCCCCACTCTAAGCACCCACCCACTCTAGACCCACCCCTGGAAGCCCCCACTCCACTCTAAAGCACACCCACCCAACCTATACCCACACGCCCACTCTAGAACCACCCCTGTACCCCCCACTCTAAAGCACCCACCAACCTATACCCCCCCACTCTAGACCACCCCTGTAGCCCGCCACTCTAAATCACCCCACCCAACCGATAGCACCCCCCCACGCTATACCACCGCCGTAGCCCCCACTCTAAAGCACCCCCACCCAACCTATACCCCCACCCACTCTAGATCTCTAGCCCACCCTGTGCCCCCACTCTTAAAGCACCCCCAACCCATAGCACCCCACTCTAGAACCACCCCTGTAGCCCCACTCTAAAGGCAACCCACCCACCCTAATAGCACCCCCACCCACTCTATAACCCCCCTGTCGCCCCCACAATCTAAAAGCCCCACCACAAAAACATATGCACCCCCCCTCTGACCACCCCTGTAGCCCCCACTCTAAAGCACCCACCCACCTATACACCCACCCACCTCTAATGACCACCCTGTACCCCCACTTTTCAAAAAATAATCACCCACCCACCTAACCACCACCCACCCACTCGAGACCACCCCTGTACCCCCCACTCTAAAGCACCCCCCAACCTATAGCAAATAGCACCCCCCGCCTCTAGACCACCCCTGTAGCCCCCACCTAAATCAACCCACCCCTCTATACCACCCCCCACTCCCCCTAGACCACCCTGTAGCCCCCACTTCCCTAAGCACACCCACCCAACTATAGCCCCACCCACCGAGAGACCACCCCTGTACCCCCACTATAAAGCACCACCCAACCTAATACCAAACCCACCCACTCTAGACCCACCCCTTAGCCCCCTCTCTAAAGCACCACCACCTGTACCACCCACCCACTCTATACCACCCCTGTAGCCCCCACTCTAAAGCACCCACCCAACCTATACCACCCACCCACTCTAGACCACCCCTGTAGCCCCCACTCTAAAGCACCCACCCAGCCTATACCACCCACCCACTCTATACCACCCCTGTAGCCCCCACTCTAAAGCACCCACCCACCCTATAGCACCCACCCACTCTAGACCACCCCTGTAGCCCCCACTATAAAGCACCCACCCAACCTATAGCACCCACCCACTCTACTCCACCGCTGTGCCCCACTCTAAAGCCCCCGGCAACATACCCCGGTATACCATACCACCACCACTCTAGACCACCCTGTAGCCCACCCCACTCTAAAGCACCCACCCAACCTGTACCACCCACCCACTCTCGACCACCCCTGTCGCCCCACTCTAAAGCACGCCACCCAACTATAGGTAGCACCCACCGCACGGGTCTATACTCCGAATCGCTGGATCCCGCCACTATATAAGCACGGACACACGGGGCCAACACTATAGCACTCCCCCCACGGTCTATACCAACCCAACTGTGCCCCCACTCTAAAGGCACTCCACCCAACCTATACCCCCACCCACTCTACTAACCCCCTTAGCCCCCTACTATAAAGCACCACCGAAACCTATAACCACCCACGCCCCTCTATACCATCCCTGTAGGCCCCCTCTCGGAAGCACACTCCCACCCCCAAAAATTCCTATAAAACCAAACCCACCCACTCTATACCACCCCTGAGGCCCCCACGATAAAAGGCCCCACACCAACCGATAGCACCCACCCACTCGATACCACCCCTGTAGCCCCCAGCTGCTAAAGCACCCACCCACCTATAACCCCCACCCCCTATACCACCCCTGTATCCCCCACTCTAAGCACCCCCCAACCTATAGCACCCATCCCACTCTATACCACCCCTGTAACCCCCACCTAAGCACCCACCCAGCCGTACTACACCCAACCTCTCCCTTGCCCTGGCACAGATAAGTGCCTACAGTTTTTGCTGCTGGTAACAAAGATCTCCACTGTAGACAAAATCTCCACCCCCTACCCTACATAGTCGCCTGTCCCTATATTTTTTTTCACCCACCAACCCCCCACCCACTTGACGCCCCCACCCACTCGACGCCCCCACCCCTCGACAGCCCCCACGCACTCGACGCACCCCTGTAGCCCCACCCACCCCATAGCACCAGCACCCCGTAGCCTTCCACTCTAAACCCCCACCCACCCCACCCAATAGCAACCCGTCCTGATCACCTCACCCACCTCCTATAGCACCCCCCACCAAAGCGCCTTCCCTATACTCACCCCCAACCCCCCACCCCTCACATGCCCCTTCCTCCCACTCGAACAGCACCCCTGTAGGGCAGCACCGCACCCTATACCCCCATGGATCTCCCACTCAAAAGCCCCCACCCACCCACCCACCCTATAGCCACCACCCACCAATAGCGCCCGTCCTATACCCACCACTTTGTAGCACCCCTGTAGCCCGCCCACTCTAAATCCCTCCCCCACCCACCCAAACCCACCCCGACCTCCTCCTTTGCACTATGCATGGCAACAGATGAGCGCTCTAACAGTTGTCGTGGCTGGGGAACAAGGTCTCCACCGGTGACAAGCTCCTCTCCCCCCCACGCCCCCCCCCCCCCCCACCCACCCACCCCTCCTATAGATGCTGTCCCTATCACCCCATCCCACCCACCCTATATAGTGTCTGTCCCATATCACCCACCACACCACTCGCACCCCCCGGTAGCCCCACCCCTCCAAATCCCCCACCCACCCACCCACCCCGCCTCCCTTGTCCACTATGCAGGCAACAGATGAAGCGCTCTACAGTTGTCGGTGCTGGGAACAAAGGTGTCGTGGACAACATCCGAACAAGTGCAGGCACTTTCCTTGGGTAAGAGCAATAGTCTGAATCCATGACTTGCTCCACCCTCGCTCCACCCTCGCTCTACACCCCCCTCCCTCTCCCCCCGCGCCCACAAACACAGACATGTCCACCATATATCCTTTCACTTCAGCCCCCACCCCACCTTGTATTACACACGCATACCATTCCAACCCACCCCCAGCAAGTGCAGGCACATTCCTTGGGTAAGAGCAATGGTGACTTGTCCCAGCTGCGGCGTACGGGAAGATCCCCTTCAAACCACGCCCCTCCAGGCGTTTGTGTGTGTGTGTGGGGGGGTGGGTGGGTGGTGGTGGGTGGTGTGGGGGGGGGGGGGAGTAAGAGGAGACAACGCTCGTCGCCCCAACACAACACAACACAACACAAACTAACCCAAACCAAACCAAACCAAACCAAGCTAACCAAACCAAGCTAGCCAAACCAAACCAAACCACACCACCATGTATTCCCCCCTGAAGCCTGCCTACCAATAGAGGTCGGCAATATTATATCATATGATGCCGGCGGTCTGACTAGGTACCTTTGGCCTGGGGCATCATATCATATGGTATGAAATCATATGATTTTTGTATGATATCACATGATATCATACTCGTCTTTGGTCAACATCATATGATTTTCCGTTCCCTACCTACCAACCATGACCATTGTCGCCCCCCTTCCACGTTGCACCTTGCAACCATCTTCAGGGAGATCACCCCGAACCCAACCCTACCCCCAACCCCACCCCCAACCCCACCCATAACCCCCACCCGACCCCCAACCTCATCCCACCCCAACCCCACCCCTACCTTACCCCACCCCACCCCACCCCACCCCTACCCCCAACCCCACCCGTCCCCCCCACCCCTACCCCCAACCTCAGCCCACCCCAACCCCAACCCGTAACCCCAACCCCAACCCCTACCCCAACCCCAACCCCACCCGTTACCCCCACCCCTACCCACAGCAAGACCCGGCCCACCACAACCCCACCCTACCCCACCTCAACCCCACCCCGACCCCACCCCAACCCCACCCCTAACCCAACCCCAACCCTAACCCCAACCGCAACCCCCCCTTAAACCCCCACCCCTACCCCCACCGCAGCCCACCCCAACCACTAACCCTACCCCCAACCCCAACCCCAACCCCATCCCTCACTCCCACCACACCCTACCCCCACCCCAACCCCAGCCCCCCCAACACCCCAACCCTAAGCCCTAGCTACCCCAACCCCCAACCACCCCCCGCCCTCCCACCGCAACCAACCCCACACCACCCCTACCCCCAACCCCCAAACCTAGGGAGGGGGAGAGGGAGAGGGAACCCAACACCAGCCCCTACCCACCCACCCCCAACCCCACCCCCGCCCTACACCGCCCCACACAGCCCACCCCCGTCCCTTCCTCCCCCCAGAACCCCAACCAACCCCTATCCCTTCCCCTCAAGACCCAAAACCAAAACCACAACCAACCCCCACCCTCAAACCCTGACCCCCACGCCTACCCCCCCCCACCCCCCCCCCCCAACCCCAACCCCAATCCCCCCCCCCCCCAACCCCCACTCAAAGGCGAGGTAGGAGAGGTAAAGGTACCCCCTGCCCCCCCGCGCCCCACCAAAACCCCCCACATCCCAACCCTACACCCACAACCCCAACCGCCCACCCCACCACAACCCTACACCCCACTCCAACCTTAGCTGACCCCAAACCCAACCTTACCCCCAGACGCAAAACCCAAAGCCTCCCACCCCACCCCTACACCAGGCCCACACCCCCCCCCCCAACCCCAACTTCAAAAACCCCAACCCCTATCCCAACCCCAACCCCACCCCACCCCAGCCCAACACACAACCCCACCCAACCCTACTCCCACCCCACACCCCATCAACCCCAGCTCTAACCCCAAACCGCACCCCAGCCCTACCTGCAAACCCCACCCTACCTCCAACCCCAACCCCCCCCCCAGCCCTACCCCCAACCCCAACCCTACGTCCCAACCCCAACCCCAACCCCAGCCCTACCCGCAAACCCCAACCCCAGCCCTACCCCTACCAACCCACCCCCGCAAACCCAACCCACCTTTCAACCCCAACCCACAAAACCCAACCCCTGCAACCCCAGCCCACTACCCCAAACCCAACCCCAAACCCGAAAAACAAAACAAAAAAAAACCCAAAACCCAACAAACAAACCACCAAGCGCCTACCCCAAACCCCAACCTACCGCCTATTGCCCTACCGGAACCCAGCAACCCCAACACCTACCGTCCAACCCCAACCCCAACCCCAGACCCCCAGCCCTAAACCCCCCAAATACCCCCCACCCCTACCCCACCCCCAAACCAACCCCAACCCCCAACCCCAGCCGCTAACGCCACACCCCCAACCCAGCCTACCCGCACCTCCAATCCTACCTCCTACCCCAACCGCCAACCCCATCCCTCCCCCCAACCAAACCCCAGCCCTACATTACCCCCCAACCCTGAGGTACCCTGCCTAAGCCCCCCAACCCCCACCCCATCCCTACCCTCCAAAACCCCAACCCTACTTCCAACCGCAACCCCCAACCCCAACCCTACTACCCCCGAACCCAACCCCGCCCTACCCCAAACCTCCAACCCCATCCCGACCCTTAACCCCAACCCTACATCCAAACCCCAAACCCACCCCACCCTACCCTAACCCCAACCCAGCCCCCCCCCCCCCCCCCCCCCCCCCCCCCCCCCCCCCCCCCCCCTCCGCATGCAATCGCCGTACACTTACCTATCCTGGCGAGGCCCCCCTAAAAGCCACCTAGATGTATGTACGTAGTATGTATGTATGTATGTATGTATGTATGTATGTATGTATGTATCTTACAGTCCAGGGTCAGGCCAAGTAGGCTAAAGATAATTGCCCAACTGTGACAGTAGGGGCTAAAAAGAACAAGCATTGATGAACTGAACCCCAAACAATCGTTCTACCAACGGCAGCCCTGAGTTCTTGCTACAGTGATAATTTAATGGGGTGGGGTGGATAGGGGTGGGTGGAAGGAGGGGAAACCCTAAACCCTAAAACGCTAAACCCTAAACCCTAAAAACAGTTTCAAATGGCTTTATAGAATGAACAAAATCAAATCTTTCAAATGGCTGGGTAGAATGTTGTGCTTGGTCAGTAAGTGTGTGTTTTACAGTTCAGCCGTTTAAGGCGTAGCCAAACAGGCTAAATAGACTTGCCCAACCTCAACATAAACACTACCACACCACACCACACAGACACACCACAGCACACCTACATCCATTCCCACCCCCCCCCCCCCACCCCCACCCCCCCAAGAAATTAAACAAATTAACCCACACCCACACAGAAATCAGAACACACCACCCCCATACCCCCCCCCCCCCCCACACACACACCTTACACCTGCACTTGCAGGAGAAACCTAGATCCTGTAGTCAATGCCATCGAGCAGCGACTGGCTGTTTGGTCCCAACTCCCTCCCTCGCACCAGGAGGACATGCAGGTAGAACTTGAACTTGAATTTGGTTACATAGAACTTGAACTTGAATTTGAACTTGAATTTGGTTACATAGAACTTGAACTTGAACTTGAATTTGAACTTGAATTTGGTTACATAGAACTTGAACTTGAACTTGAATTTGAACTTGAATTTGGTTACATAGAACTTGAACTTGAATTTGAACTTGAATTTGGTTACATAGAACTTGAACTTGAATTTGGTTACATAGAACTTGAACTTGAATTTGAACTTGGTTACATTGAATTTGAATTTGGCTACATAGAACTTGAACTTGTTTAGATTAAACTTGAACTTGAATTTGAACTTGGTTACATTGAACTTGAATTTGGTTACACAGAACTTGAACTTGAATTTGAACTTGGCAACATAGAACTTGAACTTGTTTAGATTAAACTTGAAATTGAATTTGAATTTGGTTACATTGAACTTGAATTTGGTTACATAGAACTTGAACTTGAACTTGAACTTGGTAACATAGAACTTCAATTTTGTTCAAATCAATAGATACCGTGGCCAATGCCATCCAGCAGCGACTAGTAGCTTGGTCCCAACTCCCTCCCTTGCACTAGGAGGACATGCTGGTAGAACTTGAACTTGGTTACATAGACTTTGAACTTGAACTTGAACTTGGTTACATCAAACTTGAACTTGGTTACATAGACCTTGAACTTGGTTACATAGACCTTGAACTTGGTTACATAGACCTTGAACTTGGTTACATAGACCTTGAACTTGGTTACATAGACCTTGAACTTGGTTACATAGACCTTGAACTTGGTTACATAGACCTTGAACTTGGTAACATAGACCTTGAACTTGGTTACATAGAACTTGAACTTGGTTACATAGACCTTGAACTTGGTTACATAGACCTTGAACTTGGTTACATAGACCTTGAACTTGGTTACATAGACCTTGAACTTGGTTACATAGACCTTGAACTTGGTTACATAGACCTTGAACTTGGTTACATCAACCTTGTACTTGGTTACATAGACCTTGAACTTGGTTACATAGACCTTGAACTTGGTTACATAGACCTTGAACTTGGTTACATAGACCTTGAACTTGGTTACATAGACCTTGAACTTGGTTACATAGAACTTGAACTTGGTTACATAGAACTTCTACTTGGTTACATAGAACTTGAACTTGAACTTGGGTCAAATCAATGGATTCTATAGGTAGGTGCCTACTTGCATGTTGCAGCCTTTGGGGTAATTCGAGCATCGTAACCCCCCAACTCAACCCAAACCAACCCAAACCAACCAAACCAAACCAAACGCAAAACACCAAACCACCAGAACCCATAAACCTCAAAAACCACCCTCGCCCCCCCCCAAAACTCAAAACCCTCCCCCGCCCCACAAGTCAACCCTCCCCCCCCCCGCCCCCCCTCCCCCCCCCCCCCCCCCCCCCCCCCCCCCAGCTCCCCCCCCCCCCCCCCCCCCCCCCCCCCCCCCCCCCCCCCACACAACACACCTCCACACACATCCCATAAACAAAAGGCATCCCAGAAAGACTCTGTGTAAGCTACGCCACAACACACGGATGGACACAAGTCCTAATCCACACCCACCCCCACACCCACAACCCACCCCACACTCACTCCCACGACCCCATATTCACACCACAAACACGATGTTACACACTCCTAATCCCACACCACACTCACAAAGCCCACCCAACCCACCAAACACCAAAAGGTAACACCAGTCCTAATCCACACCCACTACCCACACCACACCCACTCACCCAAAACACGAAGGTACACAAATTCTAAGCTCCACCAACACACAACCCACACACCACACCCAAAGGATCACAAGTCCTAAGCCACAACCACACCCCACACCCACACGCCAACAGCCCACACCCACCAAACACTAAGGTACAACAATGCCCTAATCCCCCCCCCCCCCCCCCTCCCCCGCCACCCCCCCACACCACACCACAACACCCCCAAAACCTAAGGTACCAATTCCCACGCCACCCCCCACCACAACACACACACACAAACACAAAGGACACAATTCGCGCATACTCCTCTGCTATCCCATATAATTCAAGTACCAAGCAACATAGACTATAAGGGAGAAAAAACTAGAATTATATTTCATTTGATATCCAACAAATACATCCCTCCCTGGGGGGGGGGTCTGGTGGCACCTCCCCCCAGGTTCTTAGATACGGACCTACCAACAAGTATGGCCCTCATTGCGATGGTCTGGCTGGTCTGTGGGTGTTATAATACCTTGTTGGGTGAGTGATCCCATGTTGTGGGGTGGGGTGGGTGGGGGGGGGAGATTTTTGTGGTGTGGGTGTGTGTGTGTGGTGTTGGTGGGGGGGGGGGGTAATGGTCCTCATTGCGATGCTAGTGGCCCGTGTCAGCCGGTGCGTATATAATACCTTGTTGGTGCGTGATCCTGTTGTGGGGGGGTTGGGGGGGGTATGGTTTGTGTGTGTGGCTGGGTGTGTGGTGGTGTTGGTTTTTGGAGTTTGGGTGGGGTGGGGGGTCTGTTCTCATTGCGCTGGTCTTGAGGCCCGTGTCATGTCGGTCTTATATACCTTTGTTGTGAGTTCATCCCAATGTGTGGGGTGGGGTTTGGGTGGCGGTTGGGGTTGGGGTGGGGGGGTCTGTGTGGGTGTGTCGCTGTGGTGTGGGTGCCTGTGTGTGGGTTTGTTGTGTGTGTGTGGTGTGGGGGCGGGGGGGTGTGGGGGGGGGGGGGGGGGCGGGGGGGGGGCCCTCGTTGCCGAAGGCTATTTTTGGGCCCGTTCATGTCGGTCTTATATACCATTGTTGGTGAGTGGAATCCATGTTGAGGGTTGTGTGGGGGGGTTGTGGGTGGGGGGTGGGGTGGGGGGGTAGGGGGGTGGTGTAGTGTGGGTGTGTCCGTTGGTGTGGGTGTGGGGGGTTCTAGGCCCCCCTTTGCCTGGTCTTGGCTTGTCCCATTGTCCCGGATGCTTATATACCTTGTTGGTGAGTGATCTGTGGTCCGTGGGTTGGATTTGTTGGGGGGGGGGGGGTTGGGGGGGTGGGTGCGGTTCGGTGTGTGTGTCTGTGTGTGTGTGTGTGTTGTGTAGGGGGGGGGGGGTGGGGGGGGGGGGTGGGGGGGTCTGGCCCCCTTGCGCTTGTCTGGCCGTTTCCTGTCGTGCCTTGTCTCCCTCAGTTTTTGTGCTTTAGCTCTTTCGTAGGTGTGGGTGTGTGTGGTGGTGTGGGAGGCATGGGCCCGCATTGTGCTGACTTGGCCTTGTCATGTCCCAGTGCTAATATACCGTCGTTGTTGTTGTGTGTGTGTGTTTGGTGGTGTGTGGGTTGGTGTGTAATGTGTGGGTGGTGGGTTGGGTGGGAGGGCATGGACCTCATTGTGATGGACTTGGCCTTGTCATGTCAGTGCTAATATACCTCGTTGTTGTTGGTGTGTGTGTGTTGGTGGTGGTTGTGGGTGGTGGGTGTGTGTGGGTGGGAGGGCATGGACCTCATTGTGATGGACTTGGCCTTGTCATGTCAGTGCTAATATACCTCGTTGTTGTTGGTGTGTGTGTGTTGGTGTGTGTGTGTTGGTGGGTGTGGGTGTGTGGGGTGGGGGTAGGGCATGGACCTCATTGTGATGGACTTGGCCTTGTCATGTCAGTGCTAATATACCTCGTTGTTGTTGGTGTGTGTGTGTTGGTGTGTGTGTGGGGTGGGAGGGCATGGACCTCATTGTGATGGACTTGGCCTTGTCATGTCAGTGCTAATATACCTCGTTGTTGTTGGTGTGTGTGTGTTGGTGTGTGTTGGTGTGGTTTGGGGTGTGTGATTGGGTGGGAGGGCAGGGGCCCTCCATTGTGATGACCTTGCTTGTCATGTCCAGTGCTAATATACCTCGTTTGTTGTGTGGTGTGTGTGTGGCTGGGTGGGTGGGTGGCAGGGCATGGACCTCATTGTGATGGACTTGGGCCTTGTCATGTCCAGTGCTAGAATTACCTCGTTGGTTGTTTGGTGTTCCCGTTGTTGTTGGTGCGTGTGTGGGTGTGTTTTGGTGTGTGTTGTGGGTGGGAGGGGCATGGACCTCATTGTGATGGACTTGGCCTTTCATGTCAGTGCTGACTATAAACCACCTCGTTGTTGTTGGTGTGTGTGTGTTTGTGTGGTGTGTGTTGGGGTGTGTGTGCTGGTGTTTGTTATGGGTGGGTGTGTTGGTGGTTGGGAGGTCCATGGGGACCTCATTGTGATGGACTTGGCCTGCATCAGTTGCTAAATTGTTAAATACACCTCGTTGTTGTGGTGTGTGTGTGTTGGTGTGTGTGTGTTTGGTGTGTGTGTGTGGGTGGGAGGGCATGGACCTCATTGTGATGGACTTGGCCTTGTCATGTCAGTGCTAATATACCTCGTTGTTGTTGGTGTGTGTGTTTGGTGTGTGTGTGTTGGTGTGTGTGTGTGGGTGGGAGGGCATGGACCTCATTGTGATGGACTTGGCCTTGTCATGTCAGTGCTAATATACCTCGTTGTTGTTGTGTGTGTGTGTGTTGGATGGTGTGTGTGTGTGGTGGGGGGGTGGGTGGGAGGAGGGCATGACCTCATGTGAGGCCTTGGCCTTCGTTCATGTCAGTGCTAATATACCTCGTTGTTGTTGGTGTGTGTGTGTGTGTGTTTTGTGTGTGGTGTGTGTGTGGTGGGTGGAAGGGGCATGTACCTCATTTGTATTGGCTTGGCCTTGTCCATGTCATTGCTATATACCTCGTTGTTGTTTGGTGTGGTGTTGTGTGGGTTTGTTTGTGTGTGTGTGCGTGTGTTGTGGGTGGGGAGGCAGTGGGACTCTCTTTGATGGACTTTTGGCCTTGTCCATGTCAGTGGCTTATATACATACCCTCGTTTTGTTGGTGTGTTTTGGTGTTGGTGTGTGTGTTGGTGTGTGTGTGTGTGGACGTGTGTGTGGGTGGAGGTCATGGACCCTCATTGTGATGACTTGGCCTTGTCCTTGTTCAGTGCTAATATCATGTTGTTGTTGGTGGGGTGTGTGTTGGTTGTGTGGTGTGTGTTGGTGGGGTGTGTGAGTGGGTGGAGGGCATGGAGACCTCATTGTGATGGACTGTTTGGGGGGTGGCTTGTCCAATTTCAGTGCTATATAACCTCGTTTTTTGTTGGTGTGTTGTGGTGGTGTGGATGGGTGTGTGGTGTGTGGGTGGGAGGGCATTGACCTCTGGTTGATGGACTTGGGCCTGGTCATGTCGTGGCTAATAAAATACTGTTGTTGTTGGTGTGTGTGTGTTGGTGTGTGTGTGTGTGTGTGTGGGTGTGTTGGGTGGGTGGGAGGGCATGGACCTCATTGTGATGGACTTGGCCTTGTCATGTCAGTGCTAATATACCTCGTTGTTGTTGGTGTTGCGGGGGGGGGTGGGGGATGGGTGGGGGAGTGTGTGGGGGGGGAGGAGGGCCAGGGACCGCA
>JACBWV010000347.1:2215652-2262181 GCA_013435795.1 Chlamydomonas sp. ICE-L | reverse complement strand
TGGTGGGGGGGTGGGGGGGGATGGTGCGGGAGAGGGGGGGGGGGTTTGGGTGGGGTGGTTGGGGTTGGTGTGGGGGGGGGGGGATTTAGGAAGGGGCGGGGAGCATGGAGAAAGACGTAAACTCCTCCGGTTTCTTCAGGTGCTTGACCATGGAGAGGGGGGTCTTGTTGTAGGGGGGGTTTTTGTTGGTGGTTGTGTGCTATGGGGGTGTTGTACATGTAATGGGTGAGGTGTGTTAGTGTTTTGGTGGTGGTGATGTTATGAAATCAATAATATTATATATATTAGCGGACAGCTGTTCACAGAATTTCGAATTTTTGAAAACTAAATTATGCGTAATATATTAGTTAATGATTAGTTTTAAACATTAGCGAGCTTGCTCCATTTCCTTCTACAATGTACAGTTGTGGAGTTAGGGGTAGGGGGTGGTGAGGGTGGTGTCTGACCCCCCCCCCCCCCACCCACCTCTACCACCACCCACCACTAATGCTAATGTCAGCACCTGAAGAAGGAAGGAAGATACTAGATCTTTCGCCATGCTCCACACCCCCCACCCCCCCTTCCCCCCCCCACCCTCATCCCCTTCCCCCACCCCACCCCACTCTACCACACCACCACTCCTATTATGCTACTTTTCAGCACCTGAAGAGGAGGGGAGACAGCCTTCCCCCCCCCCCCCCATGCTCAGCCAGTGGCTTCATCATAGAGCCACACACCAAAATAGTGAGCCGCCCTTTCAAGCAGATCTTTTGGACCGCCCACACCCTAACACACACACACGCCCCCCCCCCCCCCACCCCTACCCCTCTCTCTCACACACACACACACATTAACACACACCACCACTCCTACTTTGCAACACCTAAAGAAGGAGGGGAGACAGCAATCCCCCCCCCCCCCCCATCCCCTCCCCCCCCGGCCCCGCCCCTTCCCCACCCCCTCCCCCCTCCACCACCACCCTCAATCTATCCAACTTTACAGCACCTGAAGATGGAGTAGGGGGTCTCAAAATTAACTTAGCCCTTACAATGATTTTTCACTTGGAACATTGGCTTGGAATATTTCTTGTATGGAACATAAGACTATGCATGGGTGCAATGCACGTCCCTGTGCCATGTGCACATGCCTGACCCCCAGCCAATCCAAATCTAGAAAGCTCCTCTCCCTTTCTGATGACTCAATTACAAAAACAATGTCGCAACACATCAAAACAAGACCAAAATAGGAACCCATGGACGCTTGTCTTGATTGACATTATCTACAGGTGGCATGGTGAGTTATACTTGAGTATGAAAACATACCAATAAATTTGCCAAGCCATGCTGTTGTGGCCATGTCCTATGCATGAATTACTACCCACACCCCCAAAACCACACACCCATGAACATCCCATACGCACTGAGACCCCCTTGGATCTAATGTGGCATGTCATGGGGTGGTAGGCCACAGGCCTTACACTCATGTAACATGCAACACCTAACATTGCTCTAGCATTCAAGGCCTTTGGCATGCAACAACTCGCCACTGCCCCGAAATACGCACATCTTAGCTTTCCACATGTCAAGGTTCCCGCCACCGCCAAGCACTCCCGCGAGCACCATGAAGATTTCCCTATAGATAGCCGTCAACTAGGGCGCACTAACTATCGAAAATAGGCAGTGTGGGATTCGGAATTCGAATTCTTCGCCGTTACAGGCCGTTAGTTTAATTGTGCAACGACAAGGTAACTTAATTTTGGCACCCCCTAGAGGAGAGAGCCTTTCTCCCCTACCCCCCCCCCCACACACACACACCACACACACACACACACACACCACACACACACCACACACACACACACACCACACACACAGCCCTTTCCCCCTTCCCCTCCCCCCTAACACACACACACACACTCATACACACACTCCACCCCACCACCCTCACTCCATGCTACATGTCAGCACCTGGAAGACTGAGGAGAGACAGCCTTTTCCCCCTACCCCCCACACCCCACACCCCCCCACACACCCCACACACACAGCCCTTTCCCCTTCGCCTCCCCCCCCAACACACACACACACATATACACACACACACACACTCCACCCCACCACCCCTCACTCCATGCTACATTTCAGCACCTGAAGAAGGAGGAGAGACAGCCTTTTTCCCTACCCCCCCCCCCCCCCCCCCCCACACACACACAGCCCTTTCCCCCCTCCCCTCCCCCCAACACACACACCACACACACCACACTCCAACCACCACCCTCACTCCATTCTACATTTCAGCACCTGAAGAAGGAGGAGAGACCGCCTTTCCCCATGCTAGCAAGTGGCTTCATCCTGAAGTTGGAGAAAGACAGGCAAGACATGATTCGTATCGAGATGCTGTATAATATTCGCATCATCATCACCCTCGTCCTCCTCCTCTTCATCATCACCACCGTCATCATCACCACCACCACCATCATCATCGTCATCATCATCAGCACCATCATCAACCGTATGGGATGTTAAGCCATTGATTGCTGTAGCCATTTTTACCAGTACCATCATGATTTCATGACCATTGGGTGGTTTTGTAGCCATTGTTATGACCATTAGGTGGTTTTGTAGCCATTTTTATGATCATTGGGTGGTTATGTAGCCATTTCATGACCATTGGGTGGTGTTGTAGCCATTTGTACCAGGACCATCATGATTTCATGACCATTGGGTGGTTGGACCCAGTGCTAGCAAACGGGCTGGCCCCCTCAACCTCAAGCCTTGCTTGGTGGTTGGTGGTTGGTAGTTGGCCCCAGTGCTAGCAAACAGGCTGCCCCCCCCAACCCCATACCTTGCTTGGTGGTTGGTGGTTGGTCGTTGGCCCCAGTGCTAGCAAACGGGCTGGCCCCCTCAACCTGACGCCTCGTAATAAGGCGCACCATTTATTATTTATTTATTTATGACCGTCTAACTCAATGTTTAACTTGCATGGTCGTATGACTGTCCCTTCCCACCCCCCACCCTACTGGTGGTTGGACCCAGTGCTAGCAAACGGGCTGGCCCCCTCAACCTTGTGCCTCGTAATAAGGTGTTACATTTATTTATTTATTTATGTATTTGTTTGTTTATTTATTTATTTATTTATTTAATTATTTATTTATCTCATATTGATTGATTGATTGATTGATTGATTGATCTCATTTGCATTTATTTATTTATGCATTTATGCATTTATTTATGCATTCATGGCCAATGCTCTGTACAGTGTTGTCTGGGCTGGGTTGAGTTGGGGATGGGGTTGGGGTTGGGTGGGGTGGTGGGGCGGGGGGGGTGGGGTGGGTAGGTTGGGTTGGGTTGGGTTGGGTAGGGTTGGGAAGGGTGGGGTGGGGTGGGGTGGGGTGGGTATGGTTGGGTTGGATTGGGGTGGGTTGGTTGTGTAGGGTTGGGTTGGGTTGGGTAGGGGTGGGATGGGTTGGGGTAGGGTGGGTGGGTGGGGTAGGGTGGGTTGGGTTGGGTTGGGGACAATTTGAAGTTGTTAGCCGATTAGATTGATGACTCTCACACCGTACTTCATCTTATGGGTTAAGACGATCACCAAGCTGCCTGTGCTTGTCAAGGCAACGAACTTTGTATCCAGTCAGTTTTACGTGTATGTGTGTGTGTGTGTGTGTGGGGGGGGGGGGGGGGGGGGGGATTTGTTGTTTGCCGATTAGATTGATGACCTTCTCACATGGTACTTCATCCCATGGGTTGAGACGATCACCAAGCTGTCTGTGCTTGTCAAGGTAGACAACTTTGTATTCAGTCAGTTTTAGGTGTATGTGAGTGAGTGTGTGTGTGTGTTTGGGTGGGTGGGTGGTGGGGGGGATTTGTTGTTTGCCGATTAGATTGATGACCTTCTCACATGGTACTTCATCCCATGGGTTGAGACAATCACCAAGCTGTCTGTGCTCGTCAAGGTAACCAACTTTGTATTCAGTCAGTTTTAGGTGTATGTGTGTGTGTTTGGGTGGGTGGGTGGTGGGGGGGGATTTGTTGTTTGCCGATTGTATTGATGACTCTCTCACATGGTACTTCATTGAATGGATCAAGGTAATGTTGCACAGTAATGGTTGAATGGTTGATCATTTCATGGACTGAAGATAGTGCCGGGTCCAAATCCGTACGGGTGCGCTTTAGTGTTCGCGGTCGCTGTCAGCAGTCATGGTAGCTTTGTCCAGGTAAAGTAGCTGTCATTATCTACAGCCGTAAGACAGGGCTTCCTTAATACCACGCCCCAGCAGGCGTTATCATTACTTGTTGTCATAGTACGGTGGCGTGTTAGAATGGTTCAATGATTGATCATTTCATGGACTGAAGAAAGTGCTGGGTCCAAATCCGTACTGGTGCGCTTTAGTGTTCGCGGTCGCTGTCAACCGCCATGGTAGCTTTGTCCAGGTAAAGTAGCAGCCCGTTCTCTACAGCCGTAAGACAGAGCTCCCTTAATACCACGCCCCACCAGGTGTTATCATCACTTTTATCTTGGGATCCCAGCCCCATAGTCTGTTAGGATTGATGGCCAGAGCACAAACTGTGGCTGAGTCGAACAACACACTACCGAGTCACACTGCGGAGTCACACTACCGAGTCACACTACCGAGTAACACTGCCCAGTCACACTGCCAAGTCACACTACCGAGTCACATTATGTTTTATCCACAATGATAAATGACCCATGTTGTCCAAGGCCCTCCTTTAGGCTGTTTCTTTTTGGGGCTACACATTGCATATATATGCCCGTCTAGTCAGCTTCCGGCCAGCTGCATTAGTATGCCCGTCTTGTCAGCTTCCGGCCAGCTGCATTAGTATGCCCGTCTAGTCAGCTTCCGACCAGCTGCATTAGTATGCCCGTCTTGTCAGCTTCCGGCCAGCTGCATTAGTATGCCCGTCTTGTCAGCTTCCTGCCAGCTGCATTAGTATGCCCGTCTAGTCAGCTTCCGGCCAGCTGCATTAGTATGCCCGTCTAGTCAGCTTCCGACCAGCTGCATTAGTATGCCAGTTAGTCAGCTTCCGTTCTAGTCAGGCTTAGGCCAGCTGCATTAGATATGCCATCTAGTTCAGCCTGTACAGCCAGGCTTGATAGTATGCCCGTCTAGTCAGCTTCCGGCCAGTGCCATTAGTGGAGCCCGTCTAGACAGCTTCCGACCGGCCAGTGCATTAGTCTGCCCGTCTAGTCAGCTTCCGGCCAGCTGCATTAGTATGCCCGTCTAGTCAGCTTCGGCCAGCTGCCTTGTATGCAGTCTCTAGTCAGCTTCCGGACAGCTGCATAGTTATGACCATCTAGTCAGCTTCCGTGGCCCGCCAGCTCGCATTCAGCATGCCCGTTTAGCTCAGATTTCGGCAGACTGCATTAGATGCACGTTCTAGTCAGACTTCCGGCAGCTGCCATTAGTCCTAGCCCGTAGTAAGCTTCTCGGCCAGTGCCATTAGTATGCCCGTCTAGTCAGCTTCCGGCCAGCTGCATTAGTATGCCCGTCTTGTCAGCTTCCTGCCAGCTGCATTAGTATGCCCGTCTAGTCAGCTTCCGGCCAGCTGCATTAGTATGCCCGTCTTATCAGCTTCCGGTCAGCTGCATTAGTATGCCTGTCTAGTCAGCTTCCTGCCAGCTGCATTAGTATCCAGTAATCGTAAGCTTCAAGTGCACGAGATAGCTTCACGTGCGTCCAAGGACGGCCCGGTAACAGGGAGATGCTAGAAGCTGTAGCACCGCCCCAAAGTAAACGTAACAGGCTTTTGGTAGCCTGCTAGAATCTGCTACGCATAGCCCCAAAGGAAACAATGGCAGGCAAGGAGCTGCCTAGAAGCTGCTGTGCATAGCCCCAAAATAAACAGTGTATAATTAGTAGCCTTGCCACTTGGCCCCCACTTAAGGATACGCGTGACACTCAGTGTTTTTCTTTTGAAGGTATGAGCAGTAGCTTCTATGCAGCGCCCATGATGGGTAAAAGGAGCTGCTAGGCATAGCCCCGAAAGAAACTATGGCAGGCTGGTAGCTGGAAGCTACAGAGGCTACCTAAAAGGTCATAGATGTCCTATGTGCATCGCAAGAGACACTGAAAATGAGCTGAACTAAGGGGGGAAAAGCTATGGAAATTTGCTGCAGCCAAGCTATAAACGCTTGCCATAGACGTCCTAAGTGCATCGCAAAAGACACTGATAATTACTTTAACTAAAGGGGGGAAAAGCTATAAAAATTTGCTGCAGCCGAGCTATACCTAAAAGGCATGCCAAAGGCCTACTAAGCGCGTCACTAGAGACACTGGAAATGAGCTAAAGTGGACAAGTTCTATGCAGCATCGCCTGCGACGTTAAAAAATGGCGGAGAGTGATCGCGAGGGAGCGACAGGTGGCAACGGAAGCAAGTTAGTTACGAGACCGTTGGCTGACGTGTTGGCTTCTGCGCGGTCAGGCGGATGGTCGGATGGATGGATAGTCGGTCAGACAGACAGACAAATGGGTCAACATGGGGGCTCCCGCCCCCTTGAAGAGGGGGCTCTGCCAAAAACTAACTACAGGGGGGAAAAGCTATAGAAATTTGCTGCAACCTTGCTATACCTAAAAGGCTTGCCAAAGGCGTACTAAGCGCGTTGCAAGAGACACTGAAAATGAAGTAATGCTAACGCCTGGTGGGGCGTGGTGTTAAGGGAACCTGTCGTACGCGGGCAGAGAACCACCTATCACCTCGACTGGACGAGCTACCATCGCGGTTGACAACGACCTGCAACGCTAAGGGTGACCGTTGGGGGAATCGAACCCTTGACCCTTGGTCGCTAAAGCGATTTGGTGTACCACTAGACCATCCATCGGGCTGACTGAAAATGAGTTAAAGGGGAAAGAATACTGAAGGGAAAAACAGCTAGAGAAATTTGCTGCAGCCAAGTTTAGCCCGGATGCAGCAAATTTCACCGAAACCTTTTAAATTCCAGTTCTTACTAGCACTAGCAAGTGGAGACTACTTTGGGCAGGTGGAGATGGTGGTCGTGGATGAGGGTGGCAGGGTGTGTGTGTGTGTGGGGGGGGGGGGGGATGGAGGTGATGGTCCAGCCTGGTGAACAGTCTGGCAAGCTCGGAACAGCTTTTCTTGAAGACAAAGCAGCAGCAGGGCTTTTTTTCTAGCTTCATGGTTACAGGCCTCTTCCAGGGTCAGCTTTTTATTGCTTTTTACAGCTTTTTATTGCTTTTATAGTCTTTTATAGCTAATCAGGGCCATTTAGGGCGAAATAAATATTTTGTTTAACATTTGTACAGCGATGATTTTGCCAAAACGGGGTCAAAACTAGCATTTGCTATATATAGCAGAAATAACAAGCCCTGAGCAGAAGACAAACCCTTATCATGCGCAGCAGGCCTTGTAGCTAGAAAGCCAAAGCTTTTCGGGACAATAAGTTGTTTTTCCAGAACAACTTTTGACTTCAAAAACACATTTGACTTCAAAAACACATTTCATTTTTTGTAATAAATTCTAATTGTGAACCCTGAACCCTAAAACCTGAACCCTAAACGCTGGTTTGAAACTCTTTGACCTCTCTTTGCCTTGCAGGGAAGCTTATCGTCATGTGCAGAAGGCCATGTAGCTAACAAGCCAAAGCTTTCCGGGACAACAACTTTTAACTGAAAAACTAAAATATTTTCATTTTAAAAATAAAGTCTCCCTGTGAACCTTAAACCTAAACCCTAAACTCTAAACCGTGGTTTCAAACTCTTTGACCCCTCTTTTCTTTGCAGGGGAACTTATCGTCATGTGCTGAAGGCCATGTAGCTTACAAGCCAAAACTTGGGGACGCCTCTCATGTTTTACGATCTGAAAGAAACCTACAAAGAAATTGTAGGTTTCAGTCGCATACATGACTGGGGGGGCAGTGTTGTTGTGGGGGAGGGGGGAGGGATGGAGAGTTGTGGGTTGTGTGGGTTTTAACGTGTCCTTCTCTCTTTTTTGGTTGTGTTGCAATTTGGGGGGTGCTGGGCGTGGGGACGAGGGTGTGTGGGGCTGGGGTGGTGGGGAGGTGTGTGCCGGCCCGCTGAGGGGGGCGGCGGGGGGGAGACTGCTGTCGATTGTGGGGGGGGCGCGATGTCGGGGGTAGGCCGGGGTGCGGGGGGGGGGGCGGAGTGTGTGCGTGGAGTGTGCTGGGGGGAGGATGCAGGGGAGTGTGATGCTGGGTGTGGGGGGTGAGGATGGGGCTGAGGGAGGTGTGCTGTGTGTGTGGGTTGAGGGCGGGGGGAGAGTGTGGTGGGGGACGACGGGGGGGTGGGGGGGGGGCGGGAGGTGGGGGAGTGTGTGTGTGTGGTGGAGGGGGGAGTGTGTGGTGTGTGCGGGGGGGGGGGGTGAGGTTTTTTATTGCTGTTGTGTGTGGGTGGGGGGGGGGGGGGGGGTTTGGGGGGGACGTGTGTGTGTGGGGGGGGGGGGGGAAGTGAGTGTGTGTGTGGGGGGGGGGGAGTGTGTGGTGTGTGGGGGGGGGGAGTGTGTGTGTGGGGGGGGGGGGGGGGGGGGGGGAGTGTGGTGTGTGGGAGGGGGGGGGGGGGGGGAGGGGCAGGTTGATGCCCTCCCGATCCCCAAGCTTGGGGACGCTCTCATGTTCTATTATCTGAAAGAAAGCTAAAAAGAAATTGTAGTTTTTGTCACATACTAACATGCATGCCTTGTTGGGCAAGCCTCTTTGTATGTATGGTTGTGTGTATGGCGAAATTGTAGGTCTTGTCACATACTAACATACATGACTAGTTGGGCAAGTCTCTTTGTATGTATGGTTGTGTGTATGGCGAAATTGTTGGTCTTGTCACATACATGACTGGGGGGGGAGTGTGTGTGTGTATGTGTGTGTGTGTGTGGGGGGGGGGGGGGGGGGGGGGGGGGGGGGGGGCAAGTTTATGCCCTCCCGATCGCCAAAGCTGGGGGACGCTCTCATGTTCTATTATCGGAAGAAAACTACAAAGAAATTGTAGTTTTTGTCGCATACCGACATACATGACTGGTTGAGCAAGCCTCTTTGTATGTATGGTTGTGTGTATGGGGAAATTGTAGGTCTTGTCATGTACATGACTGGGGGAGGAGTGCGTGTGTGTTTTTTTGGGGGGGGGGGGGGGGGGGGGGGGGGGGGGCAGGTTTATTCCCTCCTGATTGCCTTTCATGGGGACGCTCTCATGTTCAATGATCTGATATAAAACTTCAAAGAAATTGTAGGTCACATACATTTTTTTATATAGTTGTGAAAGGACATTCACCCCAGGAGGTGGGTCTCCTGACATCACCCAGCGACACCGAGGATTCAGTTTGAATGGCGTTGCCGCTCCTACAAAGGAGTATCTCACTTAGGAACAAGCGTTACAATCCTCATCCATCAACGCACCTACAAAGGAATATCTCACTTAGGAACAAGCGTTACAATCCGTATCCATCAACGCACCTACAAAGGAGTATCTCACTAAGGAACAAGCGTTACAATCCTCATCCATCAACGCACCTACAAAGGAGTATCTCACTTAGGAACAAGCGTTACAATCCGTTCCATCAACGCACCTACAAAGGAGTATCTCACTTAGGAACAAGCGTTACAATCCGTATCCATCAACGCACCTACAAAGGAGTATCTCACTTAGGAACAAGCGTTACAATCCTCATCCATTAACGCACCTACAAAGGAGTATCTCACTTAGGAACAAGCGTTACAATCCGTATCCATCAACGCACCCACAAAGGAGTATCTCACTTAGGAACAAGTGTTACAATCCTCATCCATCAACGCACCTACAAAGGAGTATCTCACTTAGGAACAAGCGTTACAATCCGTATCCATCAACGCACCTAAAAAGAGTATCTCACTTAGGAACAAGCGTTACAATCCTCATCCATCAACGCACCTACAAAGGAGTATCTCACTTAGGAACAAGCGTTACAATCCTCATCCATCAACGCACCTACAAAGGTGTATCTCACTTAGGAACAAGCGTTACAATCCGTATCCATCAACGCACCTACAAAGAGTATCTCACTTAGGAACAAGCGTTACAATCCTCATCCATCAACGCACCTACAAAGGAGTATCTCACTTAGGAACAAGCGTTACAATCTGTATCCATCAACGCACCCACAAAGGAGTATCTCACTTAGGAACAAGCGTTACAATCCTCATCCATCAACGCACCTACAAAGGAGTATCTCACTTAGGAACAAGCGTTACAATCCGTATCCATCAACGCACCCACAAAGGAGTATCTCACTTAGGAACAAGCGTTACAATCCTCATCCATCAACGCACCCACAAAGGAGTATCTCACTTAGGAACAAGCGTTACAATCCGTATCCATCAACGCACCTACAAAGGAGTATCTCACTTAGGAACAAGCGTTACAATCCTCATCCATCAACGCACCTACAAAGGAGTATCTCACTTAGGAACAAGCGTTACAATCCTCATCCATCAACGCACCCACAAAGGAGTATCTCACTTAGGAACAAGCGTTACAATCCGTATCCATCAACGCACCTACAAAGGAGTATCTCACTTAGGAACAAGCGTTACAATCCTCATCCATCAACGCACCTACAAAGGAGTATCTCACTTAGGAACAAGCGTTACAATCCTCATCCATCAACGCACCTACAAAGGAGTATCGCACTTAGGGACGGTGGGAGGTACCGGCCCTGGACCAAACATACATAACATGACTGGTTAGGCAAGTCTCTTTTTTTTTATGGTTGTGTGCATGGTGATTGTTTAGGTTGTGTCAGGTGCATGACTAGTATTTGTCCTGGGTGGCTGTGTATTACCGGTAATACAAAACAACAGTTTAGGTCAAAGTGGAATACAGGGGTCATATCTTTCTCAAATTGCATGGGGATTTTTACAGCTTCAACTTAAAGAGTTGTAGAACACATATGTATCGTTCAGGGAACAGCAATATGATATCCTATGATATCATGTTATCGTTTGATATCATATAATACCGACAGTCTGACTAGGCTAAAGTTACAATTAATTTAAAACATCATATGATGCACTTTGTATGACTTTGGTCAACATCATATGATATGCCAGTCCTAATGCTAGAACACCAAAACGCCAGACCGCAAAAACATGACGCAAAGACATTACACAAAAACATGACACCAAAACATTACACAAAAACATGACGCAAAAACATTACACAAAGACATGACGCAAAAACATTACACAAAGACATGACGCAAAAACATGACGCAAACACATGACGCAAAAACATGATGCCAAAACATGACGCAAAACATGACGCAAAAATATTACACAACAACATGACGCAAAAACATGACGTACATTTTCGTGTCACTACGGTAATGGGCTGGCCAAGAGCAGCGATTAGCAAATCATTAGCATGTTAGAGAGGGTGCCATCGTTTTAGGACACTCTTACATTGACAAAATTAAAATTGAAATGTCTGATCTTGGAATCATATGCCATATGTCATATGTCATATGTCTGATCTTGGAATCATATGGTATATATATGGTAACATTAGCCTAGTCAAATTTTCTTGTCATTATGGTAACGATTTCAACACGCTTTCTCTTAATGATGATATTTTTGAGAAAAAAAGGAAAGCGAAACCTGGGTTTGCGCAAACCTCTTCGACCCACTTTGTTGCGAGCCAAGCACGCCCCCAAGGTACAGGCTGGCCGGTTGGCTCCAGTTAGTAACAAAGTGGGTTGAAGTGGGTCGAAGAGGTTTACGCAAGAGATTCTTAAAGTTATCATCATGAAGGAGAAACTTGATAACTTCAACCAATCAGTTGTACATTCAGTTGTCGATCAATTGTCGATTTAACTTCAACCAAACAAAAAAATTGTACATTCAGTGGTTGGTCAGTTGCCGATAACTTGTCGATTTTAATTTCAACTAATCAGTTGTACATTCAGTTGTCGATCAGTTGTCAATCAGTTGTGGATAAGTTGTAGAATTTAATTTCAACTACCGGTAATCAGTTGTACATTCAGTTGTCGATCAGTTGTCGATCAGTTGTTGATTTAAATTCAACCAATCAGTTGTACATTCAGTTGTCGATAAGTTGTAGATTTTCATTTCAACCAATCAGTTGTACGTCATTCTGCTGTCGATCAGTTGTCGATCAGTTTCGATCAGTTGCTGATCAATTGTGGTTCAGTTGTTCATTTTAACTCCAACCAATAAGTTGTACATTCAGTTGTCGATCAGTTGTCGATTTTAAATTCAACTAATCAGTTTTCCATTCAGTTGTCGATCAGATGTCAATCAGTTGTGGATAAGCTGTAGATTTTAATTTCAACTACCGGTAATCAGTTGTACATTCAGTTGTCGATCAGATCTCAATCAGTTGTCGATTTTAACTTCAACGAATAAGTTGTACATTCTCATGATCGTCGAAATGATGAAGGGCTCTTGGCGGTACAGACTTGGTCCTTAATGAACTCAATATATTGTCTACATGGGCTCAATGGTTGAGACAATGTTTTGGCTTTTGGAATAAAATCATGTAACGGAAGGATGGAGATTTTCTGGAAAGAGCCTTGCTAGAGAATATTGCCCGAGAAAAGGCACCTTTATGTATGTTACAGAAGTAATTCTACAATATAATTAAATCATCATCTCATGTCATGTCATGTCATCTCATCTCATCTCATGCGATAAATTGCATCTGTATGTATGTTGCAATAGTAATTCTACAGTACAATTAAATCATCATCTCATCTCATCTCATGCGAGAAAAATCACCACAAGGTTCAAAGAGACCTATCCTGTTTTGACGAATGGCTCAATGGTAGAGCTCGTTGAAATGATGAAGGTGCAGAGTTCGAATCCCTATGGGTGTGCTTGATTGTGTATAAGCTATATATATATCGTTATTGATAACTCTATTCAGGATCATATGATGTTTAGATCATATGGAATAGACACAAGCCTATTCCTGGACATAGTTGTTTGGGGACCAGGTCATGGAGTGCTTGTTTATATATAGGGTTTGGCTATGTTATATAATATTAGTGAATAAATAGTGTTGTCTAATATTGTATAATATTAGTCGGACAAGCCATCTCACCAGAATTTCTGATTTATTTGAAAAACTAATATTATTGTGACACTATATAACATTAGTTTTCCAGGCACTAGTA
The DNA here is from genome assembly GCA_013435795.1 of Chlamydomonas sp. ICE-L. Lineage (NCBI taxonomy): Eukaryota > Viridiplantae > Chlorophyta > Chlorophyceae > Chlamydomonadales > Chlamydomonadaceae > Chlamydomonas > Chlamydomonas sp. ICE-L. Next base: position 2,249,056 of record JACBWV010000347.1, on the reverse strand, counting down.
TTACTTTTCCAGGCACTAGTATTACTTTTCCAGGCACTAGTATTACTTTTCCAGGCACTAGTATTACTTTTCCAGGCACTAGTATTACTTTTCCAGGCACTAGTATTACTTTTCCAGGCACTAGTATAAGTTGTCGTTCCCAACTCATAACTAGTTTCATAGACACAATGCTTGAGGTCTGCGTATGATCAATATGCTTGTACCACACAATGCAGGTGTGGTGTCCTGTCTAGGCATTCTGTTGGTCAGAAGTGTGTGTGTGTGTGTGTGTGTGTGAATGTGTATGTGTGTAAGCTGCCGTTCCCTGCTTATATAGCCCCTCCTTCCCCGTTTGACGAATGGCTCAGTGGCAGAGCTCCTAGAACGACGTAGGTGACGGGTTCGAATCCCCACGGGTGCGCTTAAGTGGTCTCAGTCGCTGTCAACCGTCATGGTAGCTTTGTCCAGTTAAAGTAGCAGCCCGTTCCCAACCGCCGTAAGACAGGGCTCCTTTAATACTACGCCCCACCAGGCGTTATCATTACTGAATGGTGCACCACCCCTGTGGCACTGCTGTACATCTAAAACATATAGCCCTCCCCACCACCACCACCCCTGTGGCACAGCTGTACATCTAAAACATATAGCCCCACCACCCCCACCACCCTTGTTGGCACCTGCTGTTACAGCTAAAACCTTATAGCCCTCCCCACCACCACCACCCCTGTGGCACTGCTGTACATCTAAAACATATAGCCCTCCCCACCACCACCACCCCTGTGGCACTGCTGTACATCTAAAACATATAGCCCTCCCCACCACCACCACCCCAAAAAGTTTTTTTAGCCCCTCCTGATGACTTTGTGGTGATCATGATTATTAAAGGTTGGGCTGGTCCCTTAAGCCTATTTGTCTACCCCTGGATTGTGACATCAACAACAACAACAAACAAAACAACAGCGCAGCACAAACAACAACAACAAAACAACAACAACAACAAAAACAACAAAAGCCAGCAGAACAGCACAACAAAAATGTAACAAACACACAACAAAAAACACAACAGAAACAACTAACAAAAAAATAAAAAACAACAACAATAACAATAACAATAACAACAACAACAATCCACAATAACAATAACAACAACAACAACAACAACAACAACAACAACAACAACAACAACAACAACAACAACAACAGCCACAACAACAACAACAGCAACAACAACGACAAATAAAAAATAACAACAATAATAAGAATAACAACAACAACAACAACAACAACAACAACAACAACATCAACAACAACAACAACAACAACAACAACAACAACAGCATGGTTTTAGGTTTGACTGAGTAGCTGCTATGTGTATCTCAAAAGGAAAACACTGGTGGGTACTATGCACTCTGCAGCCCCCACCCCCCACCCCCCCACCCCCCTGCCATGAACTACCCTTCCACTCCCAACCCATCCGCCCACCCACCACCCACCACTATCCACCCAACCACCCAACCACCACTACCCAACCACCCAACCTACCACCCACCCACCACCCACCACTACCCACCCACCAACCACTACCCACCCACCCACCCCACCCACCCACCCACCAACCACTACCCACCCACCCACCCACCAACCACCATATGTCTCTTTTTGTTGCATCAGGATCACAACTCGATGCACACCAGGCCCACCATGAACGACCCTTCACTACTCACCCCCACCCCCCACTATGAACTACCCTTCCACTACCCACCTAACCACCTAACCACCCACCACCCACCACTATCCACCCACCCACCCACCACTACCCACCACTATCCACCCACCACCCACACACCCACCCACCCCTGTCCCACCCACTACCCACCACCACTACCCACCACCACTACCCAACACCACTACCCACCACTACCATCCACCCACCCACCCACCACTACCCACCACTACCATCCCATCCACCCACCACCCACCACCACCACCACCACCCACCACCACCCACCCACCACCCACCATATGTCTCTGTTTGTTGTATCAGGATCAAAACATGACGCACACAAGGCCCACCATGAATGACCCTTCCACTACCCACCACTACCCACCCCACCTCCCTCCGTGAACTACCCTTCCACTACACACACACACCCCTGCCCCACTACCCACCCACCACCCTCCACTACCCACTCACCCACCATCTACCCACCACCTACCATATGTCTCTTCTTGTTGCAGCAGGATCACAACTCGATGCACACCGGGCCCACCATGAATGACCCATCCACTACCCCCCCCCCCCCCACACACACACACACACACACACACCATGAACTAACCTTCCACTACCCACCTACCCCCCCCCCCCCCCACCATATGTCTCTTTTTGGTGCATCAGGATCAAAACTCGATGCACACAGGATGCCCTGTGGTGACGGGAATCAAGTGGAATGCCGTGAAGTGGATTCATGGAATCCCCTTCAGAGGTAAAGACAAACACACAGCTTGCTTTTTTATTTAGGATCGTTTGGGGGTCCAGTTCACCAGTTTAAGGGTCCAGTTCACCAGTTTGGGGGTCCAGTTCACCAGTTTGGGGGTCCAGTTCACCAGTTTGGGGGTCCAGCTCACCCGTGTTTTTCGTTATAGTCCCTCCTGTCATGGCTGGGCAAGTTCCTTCAGCCTATTTGGTCTACACCTGGGCTGTATCAACATACAACAGGACCCCCTTAGAGATCAAGTGGGACGCTGTGAAGCAGATTCATGGTATCAACAAACAACAGGACCCCCTTAGAGATCAAGTGGGACCCTGTGAAGCAGATTCATGGTATCCAACAGGACCCCCTGTATCAACATACAACAGGACCCCCTTAGAGATCAAGTGGGACGCTGTGAAGCAGTATCATGGTATCCCCTTCAATCTAAAAAAAATCGAATTGTAGGGAACATTCAGCTCTACACGCCACTTAATGCTCGCCTTTGGTTGCTCGGAGCTGCTGCCGTGAGATGCTGGACCACCCTCCTAGCGACTTGGAGATGCCTACAAGCGTGGTCCCGTCCTACATTCCGAGCAGATTTATGGTATCCCCTTCAGGAGGGGGTGTATTTGTGTTCGTATTTGTGTACATGTGTGTATTTGTGTACGTTGTGTATTTGTGTATGTGCTTGTGTACATTGTGTATTTGTGTATGTGCTCGTGTACATGATGTACGTGTGTATTTGTGTACGTTGTGTATTTGTGTACGTGCTTGTGTACATTGTGTACGTGTGTATTTTTGTACGTTGTGTATTTGTGTATGTGCTCGTGTACATTATGTACGTGTGTATTTGTGTACGTTGTGTATTTGTGTATGTGCTTGTGTACATTGTGTACGTGTGTATTTTTGTACATTGTGTATTTGTGTATGTGCTCGTGTACATTATGTACGAGTGTACGTGTGCTCGTTACAGTCCAGGGGTAGCCCAAGAGGCTCAAGGGACCTGCCAGTGCTTCTTGTAGGTGCTTCTAGCACGATTAATTGTTTTTGGCTGAGCTCCCTTTTCTAGGAGGCAGGATGGGTACCAATGGGATGGGATGGGAACCAATCCATTAACCCAGATTCTTGAGTCATTATCAAGGACGGCGGACGGCAGCTCTGTCATGCCGTGTAGACCCTGAACCCTGCATGCCACCCAACCACCCAATCCTGAACCCTGGGCATGCCCCCCCTTCCACCCACCCAACCAACCCTGATCTCTGGGCATGTCCACCTAACTTATCCTGAACTTTCGAGGATGGCGGACGGCAGCTGTGTCATACCGTGTAGACCCTAAACTCTGCGTATCCACCCAACCAATCCTGAACCCAGGTGCTTGAATTACTATCGAGGGTGGCGGACGGCAGCTGTGTCATACCGTGTAGACCCTGTTCGACAAATATTCCTTTCCTAACCCGACAAGGTTCCTAAAGCAGTCAAGCCTGGGGTACAGCCCCCCCCCCCCCCCCCCCCCACACACACACACACACTCCTCCCACACACACACACCACACACACCATCCCGGACCTGACCTGACCTGACCAACAGAGCAAGATAAGCAGACAAGTTCTAAAAGCGTGTCGCAAGCGACACGGAAGAACGCTTCAGCAGGCACTGGCAGGGAGTTCCGAAAGTAGAGGAGAAAGTAGCTAGTCGTAGCTGAATAAAGCTACACAACATTGGACAACTTTTGCGAATGATCTTGACCGCTGCGATGCTGATAACTCAAGTTATGTGCACTCCAACTATGAGCCAAATGTTTGGGTGCGAAGGTGCCCTGTATTGCACAAACGCCTGGACGGAGGCACGGACAGACGGAGAGACGGACAGGCAGAGAGACAGAGAACGGAGAGAGACACGGGGGGAACTTAGGGCTTCAGCCCCGGGACCCTGGGGGGTCCAGAGGGGGCTAAAGCGAAAAACACCGTTGTTTCGCTGAGAGCAGGGCATGATCAAATTTATGCGGAGGTGAACTTGGTGACGGCCTTCGTTCCCTCGGATGCAGCGTGCTTGGCAAGCTCTCTGGGCAGGACCCCACCATCTCGAGTTCGCCCCTTTTCAGCAGGTCTACTCCGATTCATATACAAGAGTCGGATCAATAGACGGTGGTGTTGAAAAACACCGTTTTTTTGCTGGGCGGAGGGCACGAGCAATTTATGCGGAGGTGAACTTGGTGACGGCCTTCGTTCCCTCGGACACAGCGTGCTTGGCAAGCTCTCTGGGCAGGACCAGGCACACAGCAGTCTGAATCTCGCGGGAGGTGACGGTGGGCTTCTTGTTGTAGCGAGCCAGGCGAGCTGCTTCTAAGGCGATATTTTCCAGAGTGGGCTAAAGCGAAAACATGAATCATGAACTGTTCTCACTAGCACTGTGTTTTTTATTTTTACACTTTGTATTTTTATTTTACACTTTTTATGTTACACCGAGGGAGGGGCAAGAAAAAAGATTTCGTACTGCATGTTCGATATGGATAGAAAACCTCGAGCAATAGTCGATACAAAAAAAATCAGGTCGATACACCAAGGACAGCCGAGATAGAGGGGGGGGGGGGGGGGGGGGGGGGGGGGTCCAGAGAGCCTACCGAGGGGGTCTAGTTCTAACCTATAGGGGTCTAAGTTTGCGTCCAGGTTTACGTCCAAGTTTCAAACCTGGACGTGACCTGGACGAGACGCTAGGTTTCACTCTAAATCAAACCTGGACGTGCCTGGACCCTTTGCCCCAACCCTGGATAAGATTTCCCAAACCTGGACGTGCCTGGACCCTTTGCCCCAAACCTGGATACGATTTCCCAAACCTGGACGTGCCTGGACACTTTGCCCCAAACCTAGATACGATTTCCCAAACCTGGACGTGCCTGGACACTTTGCCCCAAACCTGGACTAGATTTCCCAAACCTGGACATGCCTGGACACTTTGCCCAAAACCTGGATACGATTCTCCAAACCTGGACGTGCCTGGACCCTTTGCCCCAAACCTGGATACGATTTCCCAAACCTGGACGTCCAGATTTGGGTCAAAGGGTCCAGGTTTGGGTCAAAGGGTGTAGACACATCCAGGTATGGGGCAAAGGGTCCAGGTTTGGGTCGAAGGGTCCAGGTTTGGGTCAAAGGGTGTAGGCACGTCCAGGTTTGGGTCAAAGTGTCCAGGTTTGGGTCAAAGTGTCCAGGTTTGGGTCGAAGGGTCCAGGTTTGGGTCAAAGGGTCCAGGCACATCTAGGTTAAACCTGGGCACGTACAGGTTAAACCTGGCCCCCCTCGGCTCCTTCTCGGGGTCCGACCGTTTTATTTATACTTTATTTGTACTTTGTGTAACTTTCTTGCCAGTGTGAATTTTCGAGCGAGCTTTTGAGATGGGCGAGACGAGTATGAATCTGTAATCCTTAGTCGGTTACACCCAGTGTGTAATTGGTGGGTGCCCAGGAATGCACATCCAGGCTGGACGCCAGGTTGGATGCCAGGCTGGACATCACCTACACCTTCGCATCCAGCGTCGCACGAGCGGCAGTTAGGCTGAAAAACGCGCGCGCACAACGCGTTCGTATGCGCGTTCTGAATTCTGGTCACTGACGAGGTTCCTAAAGCAGTCGAGCCTGGGGTCTAGCCCCCCCCTGACACCCTCCTCCCCACCCACCACACACACACACACCAACCCCCACCACACCCACCACACCTGAGCAGACCCTCAGGCTCCAGAATACAATTTGAGTCGAATAAAACCATGATTATGATGGTGATAATGATAGACAGACAGACAAATAATGCCTTCAGTCCTTTTCATACCTGGGTGATCTCCTCGCTCCAAGGGCGCGGACCACTGAGCCACCCAAGAAAGTTGTACAAATACTAAAAACTGAATAACTTCGTCCAAACTTGATATGTTTTATGTTTAGTTGTATGGTTGGAAAGGTCTTGATGAGATGATGCTCATGGACCCCCCTTTCGCTATGTAATACTGTCTGGGTGTCCAGATATGAAGCCTCGGGGGGGGGGGGGGGGGGGGGGGGGGGTGATCAGGGGTGAAAAAAACAATTTCCGAACATGCGGTCTGCAAACTGTATTCTCGCCCCCCCCTCGTGTTTCACGTATTTTTATTTTACACTTTGTATTTGTATGTATACATTTTGTATTTTTATTGAACACTTTGAATTTCATGTTTCACTTTGTACTTTTATTTTACACTATGTATTTTTATTTTTACATTTTGTATGTTTACAGTCCAGGGGTAGCCAAATTCTAAATTCCAAATGATAGGGTAAAGGGACCGGCCTAATCTTAACAGGAAAGGCAGTTAAACAAGTATTTTGCAACGTCGCAAGCAACGCTAACAATTGGCGGAGTGTGTTGGCGACGGAAGGAAAGGTGGCAATGGAAGCGAGTTAGTTACGAGAACGTTGGCTGACGTGTCAGGCTTCAATTTTTCAGTCGGTCGAACAGATGGACATCGGGGTAACACTGGGGGGGCCCGCCCCCGTTAAGAGGGGGCTCCGCCAAAAACAAGCACTAGTGATCTGAACCCAAGCAAATCATAAACGACACTTCAGTACATGTTGCAATTTCTGATGATAAGGTGGAGGAGGAGGAGGAGGAGGATGGTGATGATTATGATTTCATTTTTCACGCTGCCCTACTGGGCTCCACACGTGCCCGCAGAGTCAAGCTATAATTACAAGCACATTACGAACAAAAATATAACAATAAAAAGGAGGAGAAACTTAAACATTCATACATTAATGTTTAATTTTCTTGTGCCTAAATTTGCCGCATGCCCCAAATGTATGTGCAGAGGATGCGTACAAGGCCGCAATGAAGAATACTCACCATCAGGCTCCGAGACCGATAGAGCCTGGGCTATGCTTCGACAACCACTCCCAGGTAAGAAATACATATATATGATATATCACACTTTGGTCGTGATGTATTGCCGTCGTACCAATGGCAGTGACCTGGACAAATTTCATGAGACGAGATAGGTGTGTATACTCCCAAAACATGGGTGGCATCACAAATCACAGGTATGTGATATATCACACTTTGGTTGTGATGTCTTGCCGGCGTACCAACAGCAGAGACCCGGACAGATTTCACGGGACGAGAGAGGTGTGTATAAGGGTGCTACATTTTGTCTTTTGGGGTTGCGCTTTTGACTCAACTGAAAACGAGGATCTGCGTGCTGCGCCCAGAGGAGGTTTAAAAATGGCGTCAATCTTGCAGTCGGACTCCAAAACCTTGCGTGCTAGCGCGCAATAGCACGCGTCATGTTGTACCCTGGTGTGTACACTGCCAAAACATCGGTGTCATCTCAGACCACATACCACAGATATATCACACTTTGGTCGTGATGTCTTGCCTGATAGCAGTGACCCGGCTAATTTCACGGGACACGATAGGTGTGTATACTCCTAAAACATTGGCGGCATCACAGGTCATAGATCTATAATAGATCACACTTTGTTTGTTGTTGTGCACGAAGAGAGTCGAAGAGGGTCAAAGAGGGTTGAAGAAGCTTACGCATACCCTGGTTTCGTTTTTCCTTTTTTCTTCAAGTTGTCATCATAACTGTCAAACGTGATAACTTGAGTCAAACATCTTTGGGTACCTATAACTTCCTGTCCAACTTTTTTTGGGGTAAACAAAAAAGAGTTGTCATCCGATCATATGAGGACTAGCTATAACTCAATCGATGATGATGTACAGGAGCTTATTTCCTGCCCCCCCCCACCCCCCACCCCACCCCACCCCACCCCCTCGCATGTATTTTTATTTATTTACTTCTTTGTTTATTTGCTTACCGGTATTTATTTATTTGTTTATTTATTTATTTGTTTATTTATTTATTTATTTACTTATTTATTTATTTATTTATTTATTTATTTATTTACTTATCAGAGATAGCAGATGTTTTTTGTTTTTACCTAGTGTGGTTTTCTGCGCAGTGTGATAACTGGGCCAAATCTAGAGAGTGCACCAGCAACCCAGGATTCATGCCTGGCAGCAGCAGTGGAGTGGGTGCCAATAGACTGGCGTGTCGTCACAAGGCGTAACATTTATTTATAGATGTTTTGTATTTATTTATTTATTCGTGTATTTATTTATTTATGTATTTATTTATTTGTTTATTTATTTATGCGAGTATTTTTTCCATGCATTTATTCATTTATTTATTTACCATCTGTGGTTTTCTGCGCAGGGTGACAACATGGAGAAATATGGTGAGTGCACCAACAACCCAGGCTTCATGCCTGGCAGCAGCAGTGGAGTGGGTGCCGGTAGACTGGCGTGTCGTCATAAGACGTAACATTTATTTAAATATGCTTTGCATTCATGTATTTATTTATGTATTTATTCATGTATTTACGTATGTATGTATGAGATACATATTTACTTATTTATTTATTTATTTATGCGTGTATTTATTTATTTATTTATTTGTTTATTTATTTATTTATTTATTTATTTATTTAATTACCTTGTGTGGTTTTCTGCGCAGTGTGACAACTGGGCCAAAACTGGAGAGTGCACCAACAACCCAGGATTCATGACTGGCAGCAGCAGCGGAGTGGGTGCCTGTAGACTAGCATGTAAGGCATGTGAAGTGTGCAAGGGGAGCGACGCAGAGATCCAAGCTTGCATCGGAAGGAACAGGGAGAGTGGGGGTTACATCAACTTTGACGCTGAGGTGAGATGGAGGCTGAGACGCATGTGGGTGTGTTTATGTGGGTGTGGGTGGGTGGGTATGGGGGTGGGAGTGGGGGTGGGGGGGGGGGGGGTATATTTTGACTAAGGACGGGTCTGGTTAGGAAAGGAACATTGGTAGGGGCAGTCTTAGGGGGTTCTGGGGGTAGACTGTGGGTAACATCAACTTTGACGCTGAGGTGAGATGGGGGTTGAGGTGTATGTGGGTGTGGGTGGGTGGGTGTATGTGGGTGTGGGTGGGTGGGTGTAAGTGGGTGTCTGGGTGTGTATGTGGGTGGAGTGGGGGTGGGTATGTGGGTGGGGTGGGGGTGGGTGGGTAGACTGGGGGTGACGTCAACTTTGACGATGAGGTGAGATGGGGGTTGAGGTGTATGTGGGTGTGGGTGGGAATGTGGGTGCGGTGTGTGGGGGGAGTATATTTTGACAAAGGACGGGTCTGGTTAGGAAAGGAATATTGATTGCTAGGGGCTGCCGTAGGGGGTTCTAGGGTTACACTGGGGGTTGCATCAACTTCGACGTTGAGGTGTGAATAAGGGTGATGTGTGTGTGTGTGTTTTGGGGGGGGAAGGGGGGTATTGGGGGGGGGTATATTTTGACGAAGGTCGGGTCTGGTTAGGAAAATAATATTCATTGCTAGGTGCAGTTTTGGGTGGGCATGGGGATGGCGATGGCCGATGGGAGCCCGGAGGGTTGGGGGGGCATTTCTGACTAGTTTAGCGAGAACCATGCAGCGCCATGCAGCGACAGGATGGTGACAGAATGATGATGCGTCGTTGGAAGAAAAATAAAGTGCCTTGGTGGCTCTCTCTTGGTACAAGGGATTATTTTTCCCGCTATATATTGCGATTGCTAGTTTTGACCCCTTTTTAGCGAAATTATCGCTATAAAAAGTAAACAAAAAAATCCCCCCCCCCCCCCCCCCTAAGTTTCCCTTAAAAGCTGCAAAAAGCTATCAAAGCTATAAAAAGCACTAAAACGCTGTCCCTGGAGGAGGCCTACAAACATTAAGCTAGAAAAATCCACTTTCAGATTTGAAAAAAAAACTGCTTGGTACCAACCTGTCCCTGTGCTATTTATACTTTCTGCGAATCCAAACAGGGATATTTGTTCCCGCTATATATAGCGATCGCTAGTTTTGACCCCGTTTTGGAGAAAATATCGCTGTAAACGGCTATAAAAAGCAAAGAAAAAAGTTTTGTTTGCCCCAAATGGCCCCCAAAAGCTACAAAAACCACCATATAGCTGACCCTGGAGGAGGCCTGGAACCATACAGCTAGAAAAACCCCACTTTCAGATTTGAAAAAAAAAAACTGAATCCAAACCAAGAAAAGCCTACATAGTTGAACTGGGCTACTGCTCAGACACTAACCACCACATCAAATTCCAGGAAAAGAGCGATCAGCATATGGAGCTCCAACGTATCCTTCAACAACAAGGATTCCTTGTCCACTACCTAGTCTTCACCATAGGTACCACTGGTACCATACCCATTACAACTATTACCAATCTCTCCACCTTGGGGATCAATCGCGAACACGTAGACAAACTCATCTCTAAGCTGCACAGAGAATATATCTCCTCCTGTACCAGCATTCTTGCCACACGTTGCATGTAGGAGTCCCTACCGCCTGGAGGGTGACACTTGCTATGTCTGCCATGGTGACTTTACCCAGCTGCGGCGTACGGGAGGGTCCCCTTAACACCACGCCCCTGTAGGCGTTATCTATTTTTTTTTACTTTCTGCCACCCCTGTCTTCAAGAGTAGGAGGAAGCTGTGTGCGGGTGGGTAGAAGGGTGTGTTACACCTCGTGTTTGGCTTGGAGTCCCTCGTGTTGGGCGAGTGTGTGTGTGTATATGTGTGTGCGTGTATATATATACCGGTATATATATATATATATATATATATATGCGTGTGTTAGTCCTTAGCCGCCCCTGTCCTCAAGAGTAGGAGGAAGCTGTGTGTGTGTGTAAGTGTGTGTGTGTGTGTGTTAGACCTTGTGTTTGGCATGGAGTCCCTCGTGTTGGGCGAGTGTGTGTGTATTTGTGTATATGTATGTGTGTATATGTGTGCGCCCCTGTCCTCAGGATTTGAAGGAAGCTGGTCAGCACTTATTTTCCTTAACCATCTATACCACCTAAACCTAGACCACCAAAATCTAAACCACCTAAAACATAAACCACCTAAACATAAACCACCAAGACCGAAGTGTTGACCAGCTTCCCCCTACCATCATCAGGAGCTTGGGCCTGTGCAAGACCTACTGACGAAAGAGGTGGGGGAGTCGTTGAAAGAAGATTGCTAATCTCACAAATCCACCTCCACACCACACCCATACCTCCCCCCCACACACACACACATACCCCCCCCCCAAGACCCCCCCCCCCCTCACACACACACACACACACTCCCCTATCATCAGGAGCTTGGGCCTCTACGAGATCTGGTGATGAAGGAGGTGGAGGAATCTTTGCAAGAAGATTCCTAATCTCACAAATCCATCCCCATGGAGCTAGGAGGGCTACCTCCCAGGCCCAGTGTTTTTCTTTTCTGCTACGACCAGCAGCTTCTAAGTAGCTCTCTGAGCCAGCCATTGGTCAAAGCCCACAAATTTCATCAGCGAAAAAAAAGAAAAGCGATTATGCTGGCTTCCTGGTGCACTAGCCTGCTTTGGGTTAGGCTGAGTAGCCAGAAAGAGGAGCCACCAAGAAGCTGGTGCTCGTAGCTGAGAAGAAAATCTCTACCCAGGCCCGCCTCCATGGAGGTCTGAATTTGAATTTGAATTTGAAAATCTCTGCCCAGGCCTGCCTCCACGGAGGTATGAGTTTGGATTTGAATTTTATAGGGGTTTTCAGGTAAAGAAAATCTCTGCCCAGGCCTGCCTCCACGGAGGTATGAATTTGAATTTGAATTTGGAAATCTCTGCCCAGGCCGTCTCCACGGAGGTATGAGTTTGAATTTGAGTTTGTATATGGGTTTTCAGATAAAGAAAATCTCTGCCCAGGCCTGCCTCCACGGAGGTATGAATTTGAATTTGAAAATCTCTGCCCAGGCTCGCCTCCACGGAGGTATGAATTTGAATTTGAATTTCAACAATGGGTTTTCAGGGAAAGAAAATCTCTGCGCAGGCCGGTCTCCACGGAGGTATGAGGCAGGGTACTTCATTTTCTCATTTTGGGTTGCACTTTTGATGCAACTTTCTCCTTTCGGGTTGCGCTTTTGAGTCAACTGAAAATGGAAATCTGCGCGCTGCGCCCCGAGGGTTTTATAAAAATTGCATAATTGCGCAGTCGGACTCCAAAACCTTTTGCGGAAGTGCAATATCGCGCGTCATGTAGTACCCTCATGAGGCCTACCTCCACTGTTTCAGTTTAGGGCTACGCGTAGCAGCTTCTAGGCAGCTCCTTTCACCCACCCTTGGTCCAAACCTGGAGCTAGCAAGTGCGCCTGGAACCTCCACTGTTTCAGATTTGGGCTACACTTAGCAGCTTCCAGGCAGTTCCTTTGACACCCTTGGGTCAAACCTGGAGCTAGATAGTGCGCCTGGAGCCTCCACTGTTTCTTTGGGGGGGGCTACGCTGTCAGCGTCTTAGGCGCTCCTTTCACGTCCCTTTCACCCCCCCTTGGGGTCAAACCTGGAGCTAGCTAGTGCGCCTGGAGCCGCCACTGTTTCTTTGGGGGGGCTACTCTTACAGCTGTCTACACATCCCTTTCATTTCACCCACCCTTGGGTCAAACCTGGAGCTAGCTAGTCGCCACTGTTTCTTTGGGGAGTGCTACGCGTAGCAGCTTCTAGGGCAGCTCCTTTCACATCACCTTCACCCACGCCTTTGGCCAAACCTGGGATTCTAGGTCGTAAGCTCCTGGAGCCTCCACCTGTTTCTTTGGGGATGGTCTACTGCGCCTCAGCTTCTAGGCAGCTCCTTTCCACCCACCCTTTGGGCAAAACCTGGAGCTATCTATTGGCGCCTGGAGCCGCACGGTTTTCTAATGGGGCGGGCTATATACGCGGAGCAAGCTTCTAGGCCATCTCCTTTCAACAACACCCACCACTGGGGCCCAAACCTTGGGGACATCTAGTGGCGCCTTGGAGCCTCTCCACTGTTCCTTTGTGGGAGGGCTCCGGAGCAGCTTTAGGCTCTCCTTTCACCCACCCTTGGGCCAACCAGGAGCTAGCTAGTGCGCCGAGCCTCACGGTTCACTTTGGGGGGATGGCTAACGTGTAGCATCTTCTAGGCAGCTCCTTTCACCCACCCTTGGGCCAAACCTGGAGCTAGCTAGTGCGCCTGGAGCCTCCACTGTTTCTTTGGGGAGGGCTACGCGAAGCAGCTTCTAGGCAGCTCCTTTCACCCACCCTTGGGCCAAACCTGGAGCTAGCTAGTGCGCCTGGAGCCTCCACTGTTTCTTTGGGGAGGGCTACGCGTAGCAGCTTCTAGGCAGCTCCTTTCACCCACCCTGGGGCCAAACCTGGAGCTAGCTAGTGCGCCTGGAGCCTCCACTGTTTCTTTGGGGAGGGCTACGCGTAGCAGCTTCTAGGCTGCTCCTTTCACCCACCCTGGGGCCAAACCTGGAGCTAGCTAGTGCGCCTGGAGCCTCCACTTTTCTTTGGGGAGGGCTACGCGTAGCAGCTTCTAGGCAGCTCCTTTCACCCACCCTTGGGCCAAACCTGGAGCTAGCTAGTGCGCCTGGAGCCTCCACTGTCACTTTGGGGAGGGCTACGTGTAGCAGCTTCTAGGCAGCTCCTTTCACCCACCCTTGGGCCAAACCTGGAGCTAGCTAGTGCGCCTGGAGCCTCCACTGTTTCTTTGGGGAGGGCTACGCGAAGCAGCTTCTAGGCAGCTCCTTTCACCCACCCTTGGGCCCAGCACCAAATTTTTCCTCCCCTGGAGCTAGCAGTGCGCCTGGAGCCTCCACTGATTCCTTCTTTGGGGAGGGCCTATACGCGTAGCAGCTTCTAGGCAGCTCCTTTCACCCACCCTGGGGCCAAACCTGGAGCTAGCTAGTGCGCCTGGAGCCTCCACTGTTTCTTTGGGGAGGGCTACGCGTAGCAGCTTCTAGGCTGCTCCTTTCACCCACCCTTGGGCCAAACCTGGAGCTAGCTAGTGTGCCTGGAGCCTCCACTGTTTCTTTGGGGAGGGCTACGCGTAGCAGCTTCTAGGCAGCTCCTTTCACCCACCCTTGGGCCAAACCTGGAGCTAGCTAGTGCGCCTGGAGCCTCCACTGTTTCTTTGGGGAGGGCTACGCGAAGCAGCTTCTAGGCAGCTCCTTTCACCCACCCTTGGGCCAAACCTGGAGCTAGCTAGTGCGCCTGGAAGCTAGCATGACAGGTATTCTGATGCACCTGTATTTTGTGGGCTTGATGCAGCCACTGGCGAATGGAGCTGGGTGAAAGCTGCTACGCGTAGCTGAAAAGAAAAGCTATGTGCTTCCTCCCAGGCCCATCCCCATGAAGGTATGAGAGCTACCTCATAGCTTTTTGGCGGAGCCCCCTCATCAAAGGGGCGGGAGCCCCCAGGGTTACCCATTTGTCCGTCTGTGCGACCGACCGTCTGACGGAGATGAAGCCTGACACATCAGCCAACAGTATCGTAACTAACTCGCTTACGTTGCCACCTGTCGCTCCGTCGCGAACACCTCTCCGCCATTTTTTAACGTCGCTTGCGATGCTGCATAGAACTTGTTCTTTTCAGCCAGATCAACAGCTTCTAGGCAACTCCTCTGTCTTGCTACCCAACCTTGAGGTTGAAGTAACCTCCCCCTTGTGTGCACTGGGGAATGGTTACTGTGGATTTTGCTTTCGCAACCCACTACTGCATCTGAGCTCGGACTACCACGTGACAGCACGGAGAGATGGGAGAGCACTAACAATTCATTGCTTTGTCATAGACAGGCCATAGACCCATAGTCGACCCAAGACAAGCCCGCTCTCCAGCATCTGGGGGATCTTCCAACCATTCTTGAATAGATGATCACAGGGAAGAAGCTCACTTTGCCAATGCTTTTTCAGTTCATCAATGCTTTTTCAGTTCATCAATGCGTTTTCAGTTCATCAATGCCTTTTCAGTTCATCAATGAGTTTCAGTATAGCCCTTCCTGTCTCGGTTGGTTGACCTCCTCCCCCCCCCCCCCCCCCCCCCCCCTCCCAGCCCTAAGTTGGTGGTATGGAGGTGGTAGAATAAATAAATATAGTACGCCTTGTTACAAGGCGTGAGGTTGAGGGGGCCAGCCCGTTTGCTTTCACTGGGGCCAATCACTGGAGGTGGTCGCACTAGCTCATGATGTTGTAATGTAATGATAACGCCTGGTGGGGCGTGGTATTAAGGGAACCCGTTGTACGCGGGCAGAGAACGGTCTACCACCTCGACTGGACAATGATGTTGTATGTTACAGCCCAGGGTGCAGCCCATTAGGCTGAAGGGACCTCAAATAATGGTGATTCTATACTTATATTAAATTTTTCATATAATGGTGATTCTATACTAAGAGGTGATTCTAATAAGAGGGGCTTTTTTCATATAATGGTGATTCTAATAAGAGGGGCTTTTTTCATATAATGGTGATTCTATACTAAGAGGTGATTCTAATAAGAGGGGCTATATTAACAATTATTAGTTGCCCAAATAAAAACGCGGTCTGTCTAGTGGTACTTACAGACTGACTGTAGCATGGGGCTCGGAGCTGATTGTTACACCAGGGTACTACAAAGCGCGCACGGCAGCGCGATTTCGTGCACGCTTTTTTAGCCCTCTGCGCGTTTCGCGCAGCTTTTTTAACCCCCTTACACAACATTACACATAGGATAACCCCTGTGGACGCACCGCGCAGTTTTTGCGCTTTTTGCACTACAAAGCGCTGACCAATTTGACGTTTGTGCGCTTTAAGCGCTGACCAATTTGACAAAATGTAGTACCCTGTGTAACACGTGTTTTCATTTTTACATGTTTTTCCGCCAACTCTGGGCTGCTCACTGTCTTTCAATTCCAAGTGCCCCCATGCAAACTTGAACTTGGTTACATAGTTCCAGCCAGTAATTTGGCTGCTCGCCGTTTTTTTCTTCGGCAGTAAAAAACAATTACCTGGAAAATGCCCCCGTGCAATCTGTTGTAGACTGACTAGGCTCCGTGGTGCATCTGTCCCGTTCCACTGTGTACTGCCGTAGTGCAGTACAAGTGGCAGGGCTTTAGCCTCGCCCCGCTCTCCTTGTCCTTATCATAGTATGCCACTAGCTTCCTTCAATGTAACTAGTCCACGCTACTCCGACCTTCACATAGTCCCATCCCATGTATGTAATATGCATCTTGGTTGCCTGCTATTGGTTGAGCTTGAACTTTAACTTGGATACATAGCTTCAGCCATCAATTTGGCTGCTCGCCGTCTTCGGCAGGAAAAAAAAGCAAATTACCAGGGAAATGCAAACGCGAACAAATCGCTTTTGTTTAGCACACCACATCTATTCGAACACCTCAAGCCTGTATATGTTTGCTGTGGCATGCATCCCGTAGACCTCCTGCTCGGTATATCTTGCAAGCCCCCAGATTTCACCGCATGCTTTGCGTGCACCCATGAACATAGCCGTATGCTGTCTGCATGCACTGATATTTTGTTCATTGGAAGTGTATCTGTAATTCTGTATCTCATAGCCAACTTCTATGGACCTTCTATCCCTGCTATTTGTTTAGCACACCACGTCTGTTCGAACACCTCCAGCCTGCATATGTTTGGTGTGGCATGCATCCCTTAAACCCCCCTGCTCGGTATGCCTTGCAAGCTCCCAGATGTTTACCGCATGCTTTGCTTGCACCCATGAGCAGAGCTGTATGATTTTTGCATGCACTGAGATTCAAATATTTTTAAATGTATCCTGACCCTTAGCACGATATGTTTTAGTTTATCTGTTATATAAATTATATTGCGCTCGCTTCAACACCAATAGTGTAATTGTTTCACTGCTATTATGATTTCTAGTCGACTATTATCGCTTTTCTCCGAGCATGGAGACGCTTACTGATGGCCCCGAGTTGGGGCAAAACCGAGATTTAGGGAAGTCCGCCTCCATCGGTGGAGGAGCGACTGATGTGCAGACGGAACGAAGGGAACGCACTAGGGCGTGGGAATGGAGACTGCTTAGAACAAACGAAAGACTGCTTGATCTGGTAAAGAAATGACCTGTGGAACCAGGAGTCCAGGCCTCAAAATGTTCAGTCATGCCGATCGATTTTTTTTAGAACAGGGCTGTAATCGCATGAATCATGGCGATATTTAAAGTTACTTTTCAGGTCATTCTGAGCACCTCATTTAGGGGGGGGGGGGGGGGGGGGGGGTCAGCCCTCATTTTGTTTTTTGCTAACTTTTTACTCAAACCTCCAAATGACATTCTGAGACCACCCATAAGTAGGCCTTGGTAAGGGTAGTCCCTTGGCACCACTTTGGACCTCGTGCAATAAGTATTTACCCCCCCCCCCCCCCCAAAAAACCCCAGCCCAGCCCAGAGTATGAGTGGGTGAATGGCTGGGTATGTGTTGATAATATAGGTGGGTGAATGGGTGGGTAATATGGGTAGTCTATTGGCACCACTTTGGACCTCGTGCAATAAGCACCCCCTCCCCAACCCCCAGCACAGCCCAGAGTGCGAGTGGGTGAATGGCTGGGTATGGGTTGATAATATAGGTGGGCTAATGGGTAGGTAATATAGGTGAGTATGGGTGGGTGAATGGGTGAGTGGGTATGGGTGTGTGGGGGGAGGGGGTGCAGTGCCCCCCCCCCCCCCAACCCCACCCCCAACCCCACCCCCAACCCCCCACCCAACCCCAACCCAACCCCGAGGGGTTTCAGGACTGATTTTTGACTATCACACAATCCTTATGCAGGAATTCCGAGGATGCCATACTGTCAACCCCCAGAATCCATATCTAAGTTTTTCAAAAAGGGGTTGTTTCTATTTAAGGGGGGGGGGGGGGGGGGGGGGGGGGGGGGGGGGGGGGGGAGGGGTCAGCCCTCCCCAGGTTTTTTAGGCATGGTGTGGCCTATCTTTTTTTCTACTCCCGGTGGAACAGTAGTAAAAACAACTCAATACGTAATGCCTAAAAAACCAGAAGAGGTCTGACCCCCCCCCCCCCCCCCCCCCCCCCCCCTCCCATTAACTAGAAATACCCATTTAAAAAAACTTAGATATGGATTTGGGGGGGTTACAACATGGCGCACACAAGAGCGTCATCGGATTTGCAGTGCCTGGATCGCGTGATAGTCAAAAGCCGGTTCTGCCCCCCCCCCCCAGAGGCCCAGGTTGTCCAAGTACCTAAGTCACCCTTTGCCGTCCCTGGAGGCGGCCAGACAAATATATAAAAATCAGACCCAGCATAGACACTCAAATACGCAATTAAAAAACAAAACGTTACACATGTTATGTTTTTTATCATGCTTCAGCAGCAGTTCAGCTACACTGCCCCTTCAGGTCTATCTTGTGGTTTGTCTGTTCACTGCCCCTTTAGGTCTATCTGTCAAGCTTCAACTGCTTGACAAGCTTCCCCATATACTCTAACTTCTTGGTCTGTAGCTCCCACATACCAGTGGCGCCACCTCTCGACCATCCTTCCCCTTCCAGTGGGCAGCCATATTGTACTTCCAGATGTACTTGGCACACGGAGTTGGGGTGTGGGGTGTGTGTGTGTGGGGGGGGGGGGGCTGGGCTGGGCTGGGCTGGGCTGGGCTGGGGTTTGGGTTTTGGGGATAGGTGTTTTGGGGGTGAGGTGGGGGACTTAGAATTCTGGGTGGTCTCAGAATTTCATTTTGAGTGGGCTGTGTGTGGGTTGATGGTGGGTTTGGGTTTGGGTTTGGGTTTGGTTTTGGGTTTGGTTGAGGAGGGGGGGGGGGGGGGGGGGGTAATACTTATTGCTCGAGGTCCAAAGTGGTGCCAAGGGACTGCCCTTGCCAAGGCCTTCTCATGGGTGGTCTCAAGATTTAAGTGGTGGTGGACTGGTTGTGGGGTGGGTGGGTGCGGCTGGGCTAGGCTGGGGGTTCGGGTGTGGTGGTGGGTGGGGTTGGGGGTTGGGGGTTGGGGGTTGGGGGTTGGGGGTTGGGGGTTGGGGTTGGGGGTTGGGGGTTGGGGGTTGGGGGTTGGGGTTGGGGGTTGGGGGTTGGGGGTTGGGGGTTGGGGGTTGGGGTTGGGGGGGGTGGGGTGGGTGGGGGTCTGTGTGGGTCGGTGGGTCGGTGGGGGCTGGGCTGGGGGTTAGGGGGTGGGTGCCCTGTGTGGGTGGTGGTGGGGGCTGTGTGGGTGGTGGGTGGGTGGGGTGGGCTGGGCTGGGCTGGCTGGAGGTTCGGGGGGGTTGGGGGGGTGGAGGGGGTGGGGGGGTGGGATTTCAATATTAGAGTTGTTACACAGTGAAGACTGAAGTAGAAGAAGGAAGCACACGACGAGTGCGCTTATATCGAAGACGGGAGTCTGCAGGAAGATCCTGCAGACCCGTGTAGGCCACAGCTAGGCTGTGGCCTAGCGGCAGGCAACACGGGACCTGGAGAGACCAGGCACCGGTATGCATTATGCCGACTCAGTGTCCGACGTATATCGGACAATAACATCCCCCCCAACTTGAGGTATTCTTGAGCTCAAGAATTCCTGAAGTTAACTGAGGGGCATAAGAAATTAATAAGGATATAAAAGAAATACAATGACTGAGAGCTGGTCTGCTTCGGTCAAGAACTTGGACAATAAGATTATTCAGGTCAAGACTAAAGGGAAGGAAGCACTTGGAAAGTCTCGAAGTCAGTAAGTCACTATATGTGGCTGTACATTGGTCAGGCTTGTCAAGAGATCAGATGTAAGGTAATCTGGACTGTGGCAAGGCACAGTCAAGGTGGTAATCTTATCTAAGAACTCTAAATCACTGATCTAGGTTGGTAGCTTTTAAAGAGCTGCCAGGCCGGTACAGACTTTAAACTAAAGTAAGTCTATTAGGGGAAGGAGAATTTATACGGTCATACTTGAGGTAATCTAACCTATTCCCCATCTGATTGGGAAGTCGAAATCTGCAAAGACTTGTCAAATCAAGAGTCACATCAGGATAACTAAATCAGAGACTGGCAGGACTAAGCGTGATATATCCCATCTAGAAGGCAGTTGGGATGCATAAGGTCAGCATACTATTCCCCCCATAATTTGGGGGCTCTAAATGAATCCACAAATTACGGATGACATTATGAGATATAACTTAAGGTAGACATCCCCCGCTAGCTCACAACTATCCGTCTACATGGAGGGATAGGGTGAGATACTTCCAGTATCAATTATAAGGTATAAGAAGGTGGGCTTGACAGTAAATACAACTGTCTTCCAGAGGGAAGGCACATGCTAAGAAGTCATTTGAAAACTGCATGTAACTAGAGGGCCAGGTGGGCAAGAAAACTAGTCAAACTGCTGTGTTAGTACATGGCAGGACAGGACTTAAATTCCTAGAGTGTTCCTTGCTATTAAAAAATGACAAGCAGGTCAGGGGGCATATTTAAATGCCAGGTGCTGGGTTGTCATCCAGGGTCAGTAGCTGCTAGAGTTGTCGCCATGTTGCTGGGAGCTGTTGAGAAGGTAAAGGGCCTGCCGGGGAACTGCAGGCCATTTGCGTACTTCTAGGGAGCTGCTGGGGAAGTCAATTGGACTCTACTAGGGAGGTACCAGGTGGGTAGGAATTGCTGTTTAATTCATATGGAGTGAGTGTAACCATGACTGCTGCAGAAAGGCGCAGACCAGAATGGCTGCAGATCAGGGAAGCTGCAAATCAGAGTGGCTGCAGATCAGTTCAAAGACAATTAATTCAGCAAGCGAGGGTATCGCTCACATGTGCTGGGGATCTGCATGTGAACGAAGGTCAATGTAATCATTGCATGGTGATCTGCATAGAACAGCGGTACTTGCGGTTTATGCAAGTCAGTGTGCAGATCAGATCATAATACTTAGATCAGCGCAGCATGAGGTAATCAGATCAGTGCATTCCCCTTGTTCAGTGAGGGTATCGCTCACTCACAAGTTTCATCTATCCTGTGTCCACCAGGATGTGTGGCTCCTTGGGTGTCTTGTGACGGTGATGTGGACAGGGCAGAGGGGAAATGCCTTGGGAGACAGGGGTGATGTGAGGATGGTTGATGGTTTTCTCCCATGCTATCAGAGCGTCAGTGGGAGTGGGAGGTGTGGTTACGTGCTCAGTGGATGTGGATGTGTTGTACGATGTGCGTGGAGGTTGATGTGTCTGATGTGTGTGAGGTGGATGTGTCTGATGTGTGTGAGGTGGATGTGTGTGAGGTGGATGTACTGGATGTACTTGCATAGGTCCTAAGGTCCCCCCCATGCAAGTGAACATCATCACTATCACTATCGGCAGCAAGGTATTCTTCCCCACCATGGGCAGTGGTGAGAGTGGGATCAGAGTGGGCAGACGTGTCCTCATCAGGGGCACAGGATGGTGCAGCATGTGATATCATGGAATACCAGTTATCATGGGATTGGGCACTATCTTCATCTGCTTGGTCCATCCAGTCTGGTCTATCAATCAGGTCCCCCCCATGCAAGTGAGGATCATCAAGAGAGTTGCACCCATCAGGAGCTGTGGTGGATATGGGGGCAGAGTGAGATGGAAGCACTGCAGCATTAGTCTGACTTGCATATCTATCAATCAGGTTCCCTCCATGTAAGTGAGGATAATCAAGAGAGGTGCACCTATCAGGAGATGTGGTGGGTGTGGGGGCAGAGTGAGATGGAAGCACTGCAGCATTAGTCTGACTTGCATAGGTCCTAAGGTCCCCCCCATGCAAGTGAGGGTCAGGAGGACAGGTGTCCCCAACAGCAGTGCAGAGTGCTGTGGTGGGTGTGTAAGGGACAGAGTCGACCTCATCAGGGACATATGTAAGACGTCCCGTCTGCTCAAGTTCTAATTGCAGGTTAGGGTGGAGGTGCAGGCTCGGGTACAGGGGTCCCCCATGCAAGCGAATACCATTATCATTAGATATGGTATGGTGGCTCAAGATTGTGGATGTGGGAAACCCAGTCTTCACCCAGTTATCAAGGATTCTCTGAATGGTCATCTCTTGGATTTGATTTTCCATGTATCGTTGCTTACATTGCATGTCTGCGAGTGCATACTGCAATTGGGAAATGATGGGGTTGGGAGCAGTGTCTACTTTGGGGGCAGGGATAGTCCTAGGGGCAGAGATAGTCCTAGGGGCAGAGATAGCCCTAGGTTTGTTGGGGTTCCTAGGGGTGTGGATATTGGGTTTCCTATGGGTGTGGACTTTGGGTGTCCTAGGGCCAGTGATCATTTTACCACTAGTGTTACTGCAGGGGATCATCCCACTGTCCTCCTGGAAGATCTCCTTCAAGGTCTCCTTCAAGGTCTCCTTCAAGGTTTCCTTCAAGATCTCCTTCAAGGTCATGATGTTCACACGTCTCGAAGGAGAGGAGAGACGACGGGTAAAGTGAAGTCCAGCAAGAGCGTCCGCAAATGACGATCAGATACCCCCCATTCCGGCTGTGCGCGGGTAGGGCTGCCGGAATGCCAAGGAGAAATTCTCAGAGTTGCAAATGCAAGAGGGAGGGACGGGGGGGACGGGGGGGGGGGGGGGGGGGGGGTAGGAAGAGAATGTGGAGGGGGAGGGGTGGAGGGAGGAGGCTGGAGGAGGAGGGAGAGGAGGAGGAGGAGGTGAGGCTTGTCAGTTCTTCAGTCTTGGTCGTGTGTTCGGAGGCAAGGGGAGGTGGCGTTGACAGCGAAGGGGGAGCCGAATGGATCCGATTTGTGAAATGGCGTTGGTAGTAGCAGGGGCGGGGGGGGGGGGGGGCGTGCAGAGCTGAATATCTGTGCACCAACAATCTCGGAGGATTGGTAACGCTGTGTATGATCTAGTGAGTTAGCAACTCACGTCAAAGATCTACGGAGACTCCTGGACTGCGTCTACTTGGCGTCTTGGACGGATTGTAGAGACAACGGGAGAGTTGTTTGGGCTGTAGGCGAGGCAGCGCAGGCAGGAGATTCCTCACGACGAAGCGTAGGCAATCCAGGGCCAAAAGCAGTACTCAAGCCGTCGAGCTAGTCTGAGTGAAAACTATCACCTTGTGCAGGGTAGAAGATCGTCCTTGGCACAGGCGCAGTGGCGTTGCTTTTCAGCGGTCAGGGCACATGACCTTTCAATATTAGAGTTGTTACACAGTGAAGACTGAAGTAGAAGAAGGAAGCACACGACGAGTGCGCTTATATCGAAGACGGGAGTCTGCAGGAAGATCCTGCAGACCCGTGTAGGCCACAGCTAGCCTGTGGCCTAGCGGCAGGCAACACGGGACCTGGAGAGACCAGGCACCGGTATGCATTATGCCGACTCAGTGTCCGACGTATATCGGACAATAACATGGGATGGGGTGGGTGGGTGGGTGGGGTACTTATTGCAGGATATCCAATGTGGTGCCAGTAGACTACCCTTCCCGATGCCTACTCATGGGTGGGTCTCAGAATGTCATCTGGAGGTCTGAGTAAAAAGTTTGAAAAAAACAAGTGAGGGCTGCCCCCCCCCCCCCCCCCCCCCCCCCCCCCCCCTAAATGAGGTGCTCAGAAAAACTAAAAAATGCTCAATACATCGTAAATATGCATGTCATTTATTGATATACATCCATTACTCGGAATAAATCTATCGGCTTGCAACAACTTTTCGTAGTGGATGCTACCTCCTGCGTGGAAACAAAATAAGTGCGACACGAAGCGTCAACTTGGCCTGCCTTGCCGTGGCAGGCAGCGTGGCGCCAGAATGGCCCAGGGCAGGAAATGCCCAGCTGTCCACCCCAACGATTCCGGGGAATCCACGTAGATGAAATTCGCTGCCAGGTAGATCCCCGACTCGAGGTAGATCCCAGAAACCCGATCCGGGAAGGCCCAAACTCGGCCTACCTGGACTCCTGCCCCCTGTCAAGTTAAAAGTCTATGAGAAGAAGTCTATGAGAAGGGTTTACAGCCTGTTCACAAGGAATGACAGGTCACTCTACAGCATCGTAGACAGGTCACTCGCCCCGATTCGAGATTCGACAGGGGCATAAATCTATCTTCGTAAAGTCACATCGGAGTACTGCTTCTTTCTGTTCGCAGTGGTTTTTCGACATGTCGATTCCAACAGCAAATAAATTCAGCTTGAGATTGTTTGTTAAGCATGGCCAAACGAGCACTTCATTTCTGTGACATTGTTTCCGACGAGGGCGAGGGTGGGAGTCCCGGCCAATCCGAAAAGTCCATCGTCACGCCACCCACGGCGAAGGTGAGGCAGGCGAAGCATTACAACAACAGCGGAAGGAGTGGTCCGCTCAACAGCTCCACCCCCCGTATCTTCCCCCCTTCCCATTGTGCACCGCGACCTAACCAGAATGACGGCTATCGGGAAAATGCTTCTCGTTTCTGGCAAAAAGTCCCAGCCAGTAGATACAGCTGCAAAGAGGAGGAGCAGGAGGAGGAGAAAGCCACACCGGGTGGACAGAATATGGTTAGCTCGGGCCTCCATTGCAGAGAAAGAGGAAGTGACAACCTGGCCCATGCAGTGAAGCACATGTGTCAGGCAAAGAACTGTGCCAAGGTCGCTCAGCAGAGTAGTATTCAAGCCGCTACATCGCTGTCGCTACTTGCAGTCCTCTTGCTGGTATTCCACCAGGCAGTGAATGCTGGCGAAGTCACCTACGCCAAGGTGTTGGTCTGAGTGTGTGGAGGGGTTCTTGGGCAACACAATTGTACAGGACAGCCCCCAGAAGCAGATCCTGAAGAAGTGGGTTGATAAGGGAAAGCCTTTCGGTTATACCAACACGATTGCAGCGGACAATATATATATATATATAGGGCATAAACCCGGAAGGTCTATGCCCTAAGGGCATATATAAATATATTATTATTGGCACTGATGGTACTTGATTTTATTAGCACTGATCTTAGACTGACCAATAATGCCCACGTATGTGTGTGTCTCTGTGAGCTCATTCATGTTTGTGTATACCAACATTGAATTCATTACACTCACTGCATGTATTATTATTATATGTAACTACCTGCTTGTATTATTATGTGCCACTCACTGCGTTTATTGCTATTATATGTCACTCACTGCTTATATTATTATTATTATTATTATTATTATTATTATTATTATTATCTGTTATTATTATTATTATTATTATTATTATTATTATCATCATTATTATTGTATGTCACTCACAACTTGTATTATTATATGTCACTCCTTGCTTGTATTATTATATGTCACGCGCTGCTTGTATTATTATTATATGTCACTCACTGCGCGTATTGTTATTATATGTCACGCACTGCGTGTATTGTTAGTATTTGTCACTCGCTGCTTGTATTATTATTATATGTCACTCACTGCTTGTATTATTATATGTCACTCACCGATTTTATTATTATATGTCACTCACTGCTTGTAATATTATTATTATTATTATTATTATTATTATTATTATTATTATTATATGTCACTCACTGCTTGTATTATTATATGTCACTCACTGCGCGTATTGTTATTATATGTCACGCACTGCGTGTATTGTTAGTATTTGCCATGCGCTGCTTTTATTATTATTATATATCACTCACTGCTTGTATTATTATATGTCACTCACTGTGTGTATTATTATTTTATGTCACTCACTGCTTGTATTATTATATGTCACTCACTGCGCGTATTGTTATTATATGTCACGCACTGCGTGTATTGTTAGTATTTGTCACGCGCTGCTTGTATTATTATTACATGTCACTCACTGCTTGTATTATTATATGTCACTCACTGCTTGTTTTATTATTATATGTCACTCACTGCTTGTATTATTATATGTCACTCACTGTTTGTATTATTATTATTATTATTATGTCACTCACTGCTACTTAAATGTACGTAATGTTTATGCCCAATTCCTTAAAATAACTGAGATGGTATCACTCAGAAGCGCAGACGCAGGAAATGCGAGTGTGCTACCCGAATTATAAGAAGGAAAATGGGCAGCAAGAAAGTTACGTCGGAAGTTCGAATGTTGACGGCGGAAAACGAAAACACATCTTATTATTACAACTCAGCCGTACCTACAGATGGTTTACAGAAGTCTCCAGCATGTTATACGTTACACGCGTCACCCGTATGAATAGGTCTGCTTCACAAGTCTCCAGCATTGAATGCGTTACACTAGTCAGCCCTACCTAGTGATGGTTTACAGAAGTCTCCAGCATATAATTCGTCACAAGCGTCTCCCGTGTGAATATGAATGTTTCACAAGTCCCTAGCATTGAATGCGTTCCACTAGTCAGCCGTTCCTACATATGGTATACAGAAGTCTCCATCATCTAATTCGTTCCACAAGTAACCCGTATGAATAGGTATGTTTCATAAGTCTCCAGCGTTACACTATTCAGCCGTACCTACATATGGTTTACAGAAGTCTCAAGCATTTCAGCATTTGATTTATTCACGAGTCACCCGTATGAATAGGTGTGTCTCACAAGTCTCCAGCATTGAATGCGTGACACTAGTCAGCCGTACCTAGAGATGGTTTACAGAAGTCTCCAGCATTTTATTCCTTCACGAGTCTCCCGTATGAATAGGTATGTTTCACAAGTCTCCAGCATTGAATGCGTTACGCTATTCAGCCGTACCTACATATGGTTTACAGAAGTCTCAAGCATTTCAGCATTTGATTTATTCACGAGTCACCCGTATGAATTAGTGTGTCTCACAAGTCTTTCTCATTGAATGCGTAACACTAGTCAGCCGAACCTAGAGATGGTTTACAAAAGTCTCCAGCATATGAGTCCTTCACGAGTCACGCGTATAAATAGGTCTGCTTCTCAAGTCTCCAGCATTGAATGCGTTACACTAGTCAGCCGTACCTACATATGGTTTACAGAAGTCTCCAGCGTCTGATTTGTAACATGAATCACCTATATGAATAGGTGTGTCTGACAAGTCTCGAGCATTGAATGCGTTACACTAGTCAGCCATACCTACATATGTTTACAATTGTCTCCAGTGTTTAAGTGGTTACACGCGTCTCCCGTATAATAGGTGTGTCTCACAAGTCTCCAGCATTGGATGCGTTAATAAGCAACTCAGCCGGACCTACATAAGGTTTACAGAAGTCTTCAAAATATAATTCGTTACACGAGTCACCCGTATGACTAGGTGTGCTTCACAAGTCTCCAGCAATGAATACGTTACACTAGTCAGCCGTACCTATAGATGGTTAACAGATGCCTCCAAAAGATAATTCGTTACACGCATCACCCGTATGAAAAGGGATATTTCACAAGTGTCCAGCATTGAATGCGTTACAATACTCAGCCGTTCCTACATTTGGTTTACAGAAGTCTCTAGCGTCTGATTCGTTACATAAGTCACCCATATGAATCGGTGTATCTGACAGGTCTCCAGCTTTGAGTACGTTACAGTAGTCAGCCGTACCTACATATAGTTTACAGAAGTCCCCAAAAGATAATTCCTTACACAAGTCAACCGTATACATAGATATGTTTCACAAGTCACCAGCATTGAATGAGCAACGGCTAAGAATGTGATGGGAGTTGTTGGTTAAGACCCCGTATGCATTCGGACTCACGAGTTGTCAGATTAAGATGAGAAAAGCTGGACAGTGATTCTGAATGCATAGGGAGTCCAAACCAACAACTCCCATCACATTCTGAGCTCATCACTTTGGGGGAATGTAGGACCAGTCTGTCCTTCGACCCTACCCAAACGGCAAAAACCTGAGTTTTCCCCAAAAACACAAATTGTCAGAATAAGATGAGAAAAGCTGGACAGTGATTCTGAATGCATAGGGAGTCCAAACCAACAACTCCCATCACATTCTGAGCTCATCACTTTGGGGGAATGTAGGACCGGTCGGGCCTTCGACCCTACCAAAACAGCATCTACCTGAGGTTTCCCCCAAAACACAAATTGACAGAATAAGATGAGAAAAGCTGGACAGTGATTCTGAATGCATAGGGAGTCCAAACCAACAACTCCCATCACATTCTGAGCTCATCACTTTGGGGGAATGTAGGACCGGTCGGGCCTTCGACCCTACCCAAACGGCATCTACCTGAGGTTTCCCCCAAAACACAAATTGTCAGAATAAGATGAGAAAAGCTGGACAGTGATTCTGAATGCATAGGGAGTCCAAACCAACAACTCCCATCACATTCTGAGCTCATCACTTTGGGGGAATGTAGGACCGGTCGGGCCTTCGACCCTACCAAAACAGCATCTACCTGAGTTTTCCCCCAAAACACAAATTGTCAGAATAAGATGAGAAAAGCTGGACAGTGATTCTGAATGCATAGGGAGTCCAAACCAACAACTCCCATCACATTCTGAGCTCATCACTTTGGGGGAATGTAAGACTGGTCGGGCCTTCGACCCTACCCAAACGGCATCTACCTGAGGTTTCCCCCAAAACACAAATTGTCAGAATAAGATGAGAAAAGCTGGACAGTGATTCTGAATGCATAGGGAGTCCAAACCAACAACTCCCATCACATTCTGAGCTCATCACTTTGGGGGAATGTAGGACCGGTCGGGCCTTCGACCCTACCAAAACAGCATCTACCTGAGTTTTCCCCCAAAACACAAATTGTCAGAATAAGATGAGAAAAGCTGGACAGTGATTCTGAATGCATAGGGAGTCCAAACCAACAACTCCCATCACATTCTGAGCTCATCACTTTGGGGGAATGTAAGACTGGTCGGGCCTTCGACCCTACCCAAACGGCAAAAACCTGAGTTTTCCCCCCAAAGACAAATTGTCAGAATAAGATGAGAAAAGCTGGACATTGATTCTGAATGCATAGGGAGTCCAAACGAACAACTCCCATCACATTCTGAGCTCATCACTTTGGGGGAATGTAGGACTGGTCGGGCCTTCGACCCTACCCAAACAGCAACAACCTGAGGTTTCCCCCAAAACACAAATTGTCAGAATAAGATGAGAAAAGCTGGACAGTGATTCTGAATGCATAGGGAGTCCAAACCAACAACTCCCATCACATTCTGAGCTCATCACTTTGAGGGTATGTAGGACTGGTCGGGCCTTCAACCCTACCCAAACGGCATCTACCTGAGGTTTCCCCCAAAACACAAATTGACAGAATAAGATGAGAAAAGCTGGACAGTGATTCCGAATGCATAGGGAGTCCAAACCAACAACTCCCATCACATTCTGAGCTCATCACTTTGGGGGAATGTTGGACTGGTCGGGCCTTCGACCCTACCCAAACAGCAACGACCTGAGGTTTCCCCCAAAACACAAATTGTCAGAATAAGATGAGAAAAGCTGGACAGTGATTCTGAATGCATAGGGAGTCCAAACCAACAACTCCCATCACATCCTGAGCTCATCACTTTGGGGGAATGTAGGACTGGTCGGGCCTTCGACCCTACCCAAACGGCAACGACCTGAGGTTTCCCCCAAAACACAAATTGTCAGAATAAGATGAGAAAGCTGGACAGTGATTCTGAATGCATAGGGAGTCCAAACCAACAACTCCCATCACATCCTGAGCTCATCACTTTGGGGGAATGTAGGACTGGTCGGGCCTTCGACCCTACCCAAACGGCAACGACCTGAGGTTTCCCCCAAAACACAAATTGTCAGAATAAGATGAGAAAAGCTGGACAGTGATTCTGAATGCATAGGGAGTCCAAACCAACAACTCCCATCACATCCTGAGCTCATCACTTTGGGGGAATGTAGGACTGGTCGGGCCTTCGACCCTACCCAAACGGCATCTACCTGAGGTTTCCCCCAAAACACAAATTGTAAGAATAAGATGAGAAAAGCTGGACAGTGATTCTGAATGCATAGGGAGTCCAAACCAACAACTCCCATCACATTCTGAGCTCATCACTTTGAGGGTATCTAGGACTGGTCGGGCCTTCAACCCTACCCAAACGGCATCTACCTGAGGTTTCCCCCAAAACACTAATTGTCAGAATAAGATGAGAAAGGCTGGACAGTGATTCTGAATGCATAGGGAGTCCAAACCAACAACTCCCATCACATCCTGAGCTCATCACTTTGGGGGAATGTAGGACCGGTCTGTCCTTTGACCCTACCAAAACGGCATCTACCTGAGGTTTCCCCCAAAACACAAATTGTCGGAATAAGATGAGAAAAGCAGGATAGTGATTCTGAATGCATAGGGAGTCCAAACCAACAACTCCCATCACATTCTGAGCTCATCACTTTGGGGGAATGTAGGGCCGGTCGGGCTCGACTCTACCAAAACGGCATCTACCTGAGGTTTCCCCCAAAGCACAAATTGTCAGAATAAGATGAGAAAAGCTGGACAGTGATTCTGAATGCATAGGGAGTCCATACCAACAACTCCCATCACATTCTGAGCTCATCACTTCGGGGGGAATGTAGGACCGGTCGGGCCTTCGACCCTACCAAAACAGCATCTACCTGAGGTTTCCCCCAAAACACAAATTGACAGAATAAGATGAGAAAAGCTGGACAGTGATTCTGAATGCATAGGGAGTCCAAACCAACAACTCCCATCACATCCTGAGCTCATCACTTTGGGGGAATGTAAGACAGGTCGGGCCTTCGACCCTACCCAAACAGCAACAACCTGAAGTTTCCCCCAAAACTCAAATTGTCAGAATAAGATGAGAAAAGCTGGACAGTGATTCTGAATGCATAGGGAGTCCAAACCAACAACTCCCATCACATTCTGAGCTCATCACTTTGAGGGTATGTAGGACTGGTTGGGCCTTCAAACCTACCCAAACGGCAACGACCTGATGTTTCCCCCAAAACACAAATTGTCAGAATAAGATGAGAAAAGCTGGACAGTGATTCTGAATGCATAGGGAGTCCAAACCAACAACTCCCATCACATCCTGAGCTCATCACTTTGGGGGAATGTAGGACTGGTCGGGCCTTCGACCCTACCCAAACGGCAACGACCTGAGGTTTCCCCCAAAACACAAATTGTCAGAATAAGATGAGAAAAGCTGGACAGTGATTCTGAATGCATAGGGAGTCCAAACCAACAACTCCCATCACATCCTGAGCTCATCACTTTGGGGGAATGTAGGACTGGTCGGGCCTTCGACCCTACCCAAACGGCATCTACCTGAGGTTTCCCCCAAAACACAAATTGTCAGAATAAGATGAGAAAAGCTGGACAGTGATTCTGAATGCATAGGGAGTCCAAACCAACAACTCCCATCACATTCTGAGCTCATCACTTTGAGGGTATCTAGGACTGGTCGGGCCTTCAACCCTACCCAAACGGCATCTACCTGAGGTTTCCCCCAAAACACTAATTGTCAGAATAAGATGAGAAAGGCTGGACAGTGATTCTGAATGCATAGGGAGTCCAAACCAACAACTCCCATCACATCCTGAGCTCATCACTTTGGGGGAATGTAGGACCGGTCTGTCCTTTGACCCTACCAAAACGGCATCTACCTGAGGTTTCCCCCAAAACACAAATTGTCGGAATAAGATGAGAAAAGCAGGATAGTGATTCTGAATGCATAGGGAGTCCAAACCAACAACTCCCATCACATTCTGAGCTCATCACTTTGGGGGAATGTAGGGCCGGTCGGGCTCGACCCTACCAAAACGGCATCTACCTGAGGTTTCCCCCAAAGCACAAATTGTCAGAATAAGATGAGAAAAGCTGGACAGTGATTCTGAATGCATAGGGAGTCCATACCAACAACTCCCATCACATTCTGAGCTCATCACTTGGGGGAATGTAGGACCGGTCCGGGCCTTCGACCCTACCAAACAAACAGCATCTACCTGAGGTTTCCCTCCCCCAAAACACAAATTGACAGAATAAGATGAGAAAAGCTGGACAGTGATTCTGAATGCATAGGGAGTCCATACCAACAACTCCCATCACATTCTGAGCTCATCACTTTGGGGGAATGTAGGACCGGTCGGGCCTTCGACCCTACCAAAACAGCATCTACCTGAGGTTTCCCCCAAAACACAAATTGACAGAATAAGATGAGAAAAGCTGGACAGTGATTCTGAATGCATAGGGAGTCCAAACCAACAACTCCCATCACATTCTGAGCTCATCACTTTGGGGGAATGTAGGACTGGTCGGGCCTTCGACCCTACCCGAACAGCAACAACCTGAAGTTTCCCCCAAAACTCAAATTGTCAGAATAAGATGAGAAAAGCTGGACAGTGATTCTGAATGCATAGGGAGTCCAAACCAACAACTCCCATCACATTCTGAGCTCATCACTTTGCGGGTATGTAGGACTAGTTGGGCCTACAAACCTACCCAAACGGCAACGACCTGATGTTTCCCCCAAAACACAAATTGTCAGAATAAGATGAGAAAAGCTGGACAGTGATTCTGAATGCATAGGGAGTCCAAACCAACAACTCCCATCACATTCTGAGCTCATCACTTTGGGGGAATGTAGGACTGGTCGGGCCTTCGACCCTACCCAAACAGCAACGACCTGAGGTTTTTCCCCCAAAACACAAATTGTCAGAATAGATGAGAAAAGCTGGACAGTGATCTATGAATGCATAGGGAGTCCAAACAAAACAACTCCCATCAATCTGAGCTCATCACTTTGGGGGAATGTAGGACTGGTGGCCTTCGACCCTACCCAAACGGAACGACCTGAGGTTTCCCCAAAACACAAATTGTCAGAAAAATAGAACGCGGGACAGTGATTCTGAATGCATGGGAGTCCAAACACAACACTCCATCACATTCTGAGCTCATCATTTGAGGGATTAGGATCTGACCTGGGTCGGCCATTCACCCTCAAACCCACACAGCACTCTGGGTTCCCCCCCAAAACACAAAATTGTCATGTAAGATGAGCAAGCTGGACAGTGATTCTGAATGCATAGGGAGTCCAAACCACAACTCCATCACTTCGAGCTCACTCTTTTGGGGAGATTAATGGTGGGCCTTCGACCCTACCAAACGGACAACACCGAGGTCACCCAAAACACAAATTGTCAGAATAAATGAGAAAAGCTGGACAGTGATTCTGAATGCATAGGGAGTCCAAACCAACAACTCCCATCACATCTGAGCTCATCACTTTGGGGAATGATAGGACTGGTTGGGCCTTACCCTACCCAAACGGCAACGACCTGAGGTTTCCCCCAAAACACAAATTGTCAGAATAAGATGAGAAAAGCGGACAGTGATTCG
>JACBWV010000347.1:2178391-2215152 GCA_013435795.1 Chlamydomonas sp. ICE-L | reverse complement strand
GTCCGGCTTCGCGGCCATGAAAAGCATGGTGATCGTCCTGAGTAGAAAAATCGGTGCAACGCCCATGCGATTGGTTGGTCCTTACGGAAATGAAACCAGTGCAAATCACGCCACCCACAAAACGAAGAAAAAGGGCGAGAGAACCCGTATTTAGGGATTCGTCAGACCCCCCCGCCCTCGGTTCTCGACTTGTCATTGGCAATTCTGGATGCCGATTGCAATTATGTATCTAGGGATGAGGTGAGAAGCGTAGTTGAGGGACGATCAACAAAACTCCATTGGCTGGGCGGCCTTCGAGTTCTGAATCGTTTTGATTAGCAGATCGTAGTGTAATGAATAGCGGTGAGGATAACAACAAATTAACTGAACGAACAACCGGGCACGCTGTGCGAGGCCCTCACTTGGTGTTGTGACTGGTATAAAAAATGGGGATCATTTATGTAGTACCAGAGGGGAAAAAATTTATGCATGGTCAAAAACATGACACAGTGGAAAGCGTCTTGGAAGATCATCACGGCAGGTCGCTGCGACTAAAAGCCTCTAAAACTTGACTTAATTTGTTCTGCTTCTGACTAATCAGCAAAGACTTGGAAATAGAGTGATGTGAGGAATAGGGGTAGAGAGAACAACCACTTAATTACAGTTGACTGTTGATTTTTGTCCCCGTCGGTTTTGAATAAAAGGGAAGGTCAAACAACCCGCCTGATGGGATGAATTGAGTTCAAGATTTACTGTTGGTAGATGCTTCCAACCCCACCCGTGGATTGTGTATGGCAGATAAATTTGTGTAGTACATAACAGGTACAAAATGTGCGACAAACTGGCCAGTCACTGACATGAAGACCTGCGGATTTGTAAAATCGGAATAGATCGTAGAAAACACATTCGATGAAAGCGTTTCAGAAAAGTAAAATGTGACAAATGGCGAGGAATGACAACTTGTAATATTGTAATTAAATGACTGGTTGGTTGTGTTGGCCATCTCCAACTGGCTCACCGCAAAACGCCGAAAACACCCCCACAACACCACACTGGGGAGCACCTCACAGGGGTCAAAAAGCACCCACCCACACCACCCCCCACAAACCAATCCCCCACCCATCCCCCCACCCAACCACCACCACAAACCCCCCCCCACACCTACGGCCCCACCCCACCGCCACAGACACTAAAGAAAAAAAAAACCCCACCAAACCCTTGCAGGCCCCCCCCCCACACAAAAAGAGAAAAAAAAAACAAAGACGCCCAGTATAACAACATCCACCAAGGGGACGCACAACACACTTACTGCTCACTGGTTGTCCGGACGACTCTTGGATTGCCCACTGACTGCGTGAAAGGGTGTGCTACGACTGTCAACTCGCCGACAAAATAAGCCCCCCACGGCACCACGCTACAGCGCAACACACACCAGTTGAGCGCCCAACCCAACGCAGCGCCCCGCGCCCGGGCGCCCCCAACCCCCACCCCCAACCCCAACCCCCTCCAACCCCCACCCCCAACCCCTCACCCCCAACCCCCCCACCACCACCACACCCAACCACACTCCCACCCCCACCCACCCGCCAACCAATTGCTCCTACCCCTTACTAAAAATGATCAATTATGCGCAGGTCAAATAACGGCTATACCGAAAAGTTGGCATGTGATGCGAAACATCAGAAAAAAGGTTTACCAGGCAAGTGGCATAGTGGTGTGTTAATTGTCTGTTTGTGTGTATGTGTGATTTACCCCCGCCTGTTTTACCCAGTTGCATGCCCTCCCCCCCTGAGTTTGTGCACCTACTGCGTGTAATGCATGTGTGGGTGCGTTGTTGGGCCCGATCAGCACTGTGAACGGAAGGGTAGAAGGTTGTTTGAAAGGCCAGCCCAGCGTATGGCTGTGATTGCTTTCCTGTAGTGCCATTTTGAGTGATTCATGCTTAGTGGTGTGGGTGTCCCATGCAGGCCGCCCTGTGACGCGGAATGGTGGTATCTCGTTTTATACGAGACGGACTAACACTAGCACACTCACATCATAAGACATACAGGTGCAAGCAGGGTGTGAGGCTAGAACGTGTAAAATTTCCCAATGATTTTGGGTGCACAAGTCCATTGTGCATGCGGATGGTACATGCTCTGTCACACATGTGCCCAGGTATAGTTGGTAGTTCGGTATGGTGTTAGGGTTTGCTTGGCATGAAATAAAGGGTGAGAATTTTCTCTGGCACCCTTAGCCTGTCTGGGTCTACCTACGATACATGTTTCATTATGTGTGTGCTGGGCGGATCAGTTACCACCCATTTAACAACATGAAAAACCCCCTGAAACTGAAACTCCCACCTGGTTACTAAAATACCTGTACACCTGTGTAAATGTACGTAATGCATGCTCAACAGGGGCAAAATGCCCCAAGAGGTAATTGTGACAAAAACGCATAGTCTGAGCTGCCCTTAGGCTTGGGAACGTGGGCAATCTAGAAATACTAGGGGCGCAAAAATACGGTGGCCCTACAACTGCCCTATGATGAAAATTCGAGTAATTCAGAACCTTCATATATATGTTTATGGGTTTACCAGTTACTAATCAATTTACTTTTGACATGTTTTGTGGTGGTCCCGGGAACACAGCTCAACTATGTTGATAGACTAACAATGTTAAAAAGTTTAAAGATCCCACCCTCATTTAAAAAAAATAAATGCAATGGTGTCCCAGCGAACTCTAAAGAAGTTTGGGCTCGAGGAATTCAACGGTGTCTCCACCTGCTGTCTCCTCACACGCCTCCCCCACTGTCCACCACTGTCGAAAAATGTCAATTGTTCACACGCCGCCAGAACTGTCAGGCTGCCTCATGGGTGTCTTTGTGGCAGTAACAAATTGTTAAAATAGCCTCATACTACCAAGGTTTCATCCAACAAAAAAAACAAACTATGTGATACATAAGGCATCAATTCCAACCACGGGGTTGAGCCACACTCCGGTGCGGTTAAACAAAATAAATCACTACACTGCAAATCCAGAGTACTGAGCAAGTAGGACAGATACGACCATTATTTGGCCTATTTAATTCGCTGTGGAACTCAGCACAAGCACATATTTTTGACAACATGAACATCATCTTTCAAGGCGAGATTAATAATCGTGTGTGGACAAGGTGTTATGCAGCCGAACATGCATAATATAGCGAACAGTTGGTATGATTAATGACGGCCTCACTGACCTGTTAATATGTTGCATAATTTTGCAATAACAGCCATTGCATCGCCATTGAATAGAGAACCCCAATACAATACCCGCTAAACATATAAAACCGGGTGGCATAGTCAATCTGAAAAGACAAAGCAGGGTTGGGCAAATGCAGTATGAAATTTGCACCCGAACTTGGCTGCGTCGAGTAATAAGCAGTTCCTCCAGTGGCATCGCAAAAAACTGGCTAATACAAGCCAGCTTTGCAGACAAAATGGCTGCAGCAAGCGCTTTGACAAGTGTTCACACTAGGACACCGAGAGGACACGACGGAGGAACAAAACCCGGGTATCGAACTGGGTCATAAGGAAGGGTAGCGCCCGCCCGAGGGCTCGGAACCCGCGTTGCATTTTGCCCGTGAGGAACCCAAAAGTTGCAATAAAACTTCGGGTGATCTGAAAAACGTGTTCTATATGATTGAACGTACACGGGGAAAGCCAACGATGAGCAAAGAGGGAGCCGCTAATTAATAATGGAATTAACCAACCCCGAATCACGTCAACAAAACCAACGCACCTGCTTGTCAGTGGAGCGAGGCAGACTCTCGTCGAGCCTGTCGTGCGCATTGGCAGGGCCGGAAACCGGGGTATGGGCCAGCAGCGATTGCGAACCCATTGTAGGTGCGGCGCGGTCCTTAAAGTTGTAGATTATCTTCTGATGTCGGGGTGAAAAAGGGGAAGAAAGAAAAGGGCAAATCTCGAAATCATCGCAGTTGCTTTCCTCCTTCCATAAGGCTTGTTAGGGGCCTTGAAGAGACGGGTGGGTGTAGATTATCAGGCGGAAGATCGTCGAATCACCTCGGGGGTGTTCTCAACACGCAAGTCCTTGCGTCGTCGCGATGACGGAGGAGAAAGAGCTCGTCCTCGTACGTCTTGTCAAAATGATCCTCCACTTAGACATCGGCGAAGGGGCGATAGGATGGATACCTCCGAAGTGGGTAGAACATTAAATAACCCTCATCCTTCGGCCGCCAACAGAATTGGCGTACGATGGCGCCGCGGTAGCCTTTTCGGGGCTCGCATGGAAGAGCCACTTGCGAGATGAAATTGTCTCGTAGGGGGGATGTGTGCGGTCCAGACTGACGGCTTGAGGCAGCGCATGCTTTTGTTCCAGTAAACAACTCCTCCCTTCCCGATCCCTTGGGAGAGAGCGTCGCTGTGGAACGAGAGCAGGGGATCCCCCTAACAGTGTTCCTCGTCCTATTCGCCAACGGGTTCTCGTGGTGCGAGGACATATCTGCGGCACAAAATCAGCCGCGATCATTGCAAGGACGGATTCCGCATGGTAAGGTGAAACTTACCAAGAACGACTAGGGCGCTTGCCGCATCTGGGTTGGTTCTATCTTGCTGGGTGAGGCTTATCGACGACCCAGTCAGAGCGGGGCGTTCTCCTTGCACGGGTGAGGGGGAACGTGGGAGGTTAGGCAATGCCGCTGGTGTGTTTGAGTGAAACAGTTGTGCGATTTACATTCAAAACCTTGCGAGGCCCATAACGATCGGAAGGGTATGTCCTCGATATTGGCGCAATGGATTGCAAACCATGAAAGGCACTGTGTGTTTCGGCGTACCCTATCGGGCGTAGAGACTTTTGTCTCCCTGTCTGAGACCGAAGCGGACATGTCTCTCTCTGATGCAGGTCAGGGGGCTTGTGCTGCATTTCCGCTTTAGCGGTCTGGAGTGTCCGCCATAGCCACGAGGCGGAGGGGAGTAAAAGCGAATCAGGTGGTTGGGCGCGACAATGGTCGATTTCAAACAGCGTCCAGTCCCCTGCTTAGTTGTAAGTGAGAGCTCCGCCACGAGCTGCCCTGCGCTCCTCAGCAGCAACGGTGCCATTGCGCCTCTTCTTCGTGCATGGTGTGGGTCGCGGACTTGGGTATGAGGAAGCGGCCTCTCAAAAAAGAATCCCGGATGTGAGACAATTCCTTCGTAGGCAAGACAGCAAACTTCGCGAACTGGGGTCAGTCATGGGGTAGCTGAAAAGCGCTATTGCTGCCCTGGAAAAGAAAGCTTAACAGCATTCGAACAGAAATGTGGCCAATCTGGGGCTCAAGCCGCGAAATCAGAATGACCTGGCATGTGTTAAGGATGGGCGGGGGGCGCTGCAGCTCTGGTGCGGTCCATGCCTCCGCTCAGAACCGGGTCGCTAAGCGCATCACTGCGACATGGTCCATAACGCGCAGGACAACAAGATGCGTCGTCTTGTTGGGGTGGCAACCGGGTGGCAGTGCCCTGCGGCGGGGTCTGAAACTGATCGGCGCAGGGCGCCAACAAAGATGCAGCCAAGACCAACAAGGCCAAGGCCGCGAACGACTCAGAGTCGCGCAGTGCCTACTGAGAGCACAAGGGCCCTCCTCTCGCGAGTGGCGCACCATCCTGGGGCGTCGCAGGTGTAGCTCGTGTTCGCGTAGTGTTCCAGGGAGCGACGCAATTCCCGGAAGGTCAGGGATTGGGTTTCCGCAAACCTAAACGTCGTAAAAAGGCTGCGACAGGGTCGAGCGGGGCTTGCTGGGAGCCAACGAAGAGGTTGCAACTTTGTGTGCAAGTCATTCTGCTACACAGGCAGGGGACACACAAAGGTAAAAGTATGAAACTGGACACAAGGGGAAATGGAGAAGATAGGTTAGGGCTAAAAAAAAGAAGCGGGGGGTAAGTTAGCTCATGTAACGGCACATCTTAGAAAGGAACCAACACTCAATAAGTTACAAAAGAAAAAGAAAAGTGGCACCAGTTGAACATATAGCAAATTTTTCGAGCAGTAAAGAGCTGAAAATTCCTCAACGGTGAAACGTAAAGACGAGTTCGTCCAGGTCATACATGAGGATAAACTAGCACAGGAAGCAAAGGCCAAGGACCGCAGTACATGCAAAAAATTTAAAAAGACAGGAGAAAAAAAGCCTACGAAAGGTGGCGAAGTTATACAGCATAAACTGGATGACCAGCAACAGGTACAGCACCATTGAGGTGCAGCAAGCACCGAGAATGTCAAAAGGCCAGACAGGACTCGTGAGGTACTATAATTAAGCAAGAAATAAACGGCGGGCTCAAGGGGGGCAATGGAGCAGAATGCTTGCCTACATCTCAAAAAAAAGCCGCGGGTTACTGCTCGGCGGAATAGAGCGTCTAGATGTGCTTGACCGAAAAGGTACAGTGACTGCAGGCAGAACGAGGACGGTAGGGGCCAACAGGGTCCCTGGCAGTGCCTATAGAGGGTAAAAAAAGTCCATGGGCAAGACAGGAAAGGGTGGCCTGCAGGGCGGGTCGAACCAATGACAAGAAAAAAACAGAGCACAAATGAAAAAAAAAAGGGCTGGGAAAAATCTAGAAACCAAACAGGTATCATAAACAGTGCAAGCGTAGCAAAAATACAGAGAAGGTGTCAGACATCAAAAACGAATAGCAAAAAAACAAAATGCCAGAAAAGCCGGCAGATATACTGCGGGTTTCGATAAAATAATGGGTCAGTAAGGAAAACTCGTAGTAAATCGTGCGGTATGGTGTATGCGTGAGTAATCCCTTAGAAGAACGAAACCTCTCCGAGAACTACCAAAGTGTAACAACTCAGTATGCCTTACAAGCATCTGGGGGTTTATCTAGGGAACGGGCTAACTGATGTATGATTACGGTGTGTATGATAGGATAAGCTAAGCGAGAACAGGGTGCAGTGGGGTGGTGAGAAAAAAAAAATTACCCAGGGTGTGTGGATGTATGAGTAGCTTGGAAACGTAAACGGATGGAAAACGCAAACAAGAAACGTCTTCTGTGGTAGGCAGGGGTAGAAGGGGTTAAACGATTCCGGGAGTAGCGGTCGTGGGAGTACGAATAGGTGCATAAAAACACCGTATTGCTTTGAGAGAATGAGCAGTAGCCGGTAATGGTAACTGTATCATTGGCGTAAAAAATCGTCACGAATGGCTTACGGGTACTATGCCTTGCTGGACGCAGCCAGAGTACCCGTGAAGGTTCTGTACACGGTTTACAAGGAAGGGGAAAAGCACTCTTCTCCTGTCTCCTGCGCTCTCACAATCTTGCCCCACCTCGCTGACCTGCCATTTTCGCTGACTGGCCAAGGGCAGTGGGGAAAGGTGTTACGGTGATAACAAAAAACCTGTATTCAAACTTAGAAAATTCCCGTTTTCGGATCTCGATTTCCCGAGACCTGTCCGCTGACGTGGCAACGTGGTGTCTCACCAATTCCTATGAGATATAATAGCGCGTTGTCCGTGATATGTTTAGCCCATTTTGGGCTCAGGTAGTTAGGCGTTTTGGTTTCAGTGTTTCGGATCGATACTCGAGTTTTTCGGCTGACAAAAAAAGTGGCCACGGGGGGGGTCCTACGAGCCGTCGGGACGACTGGAAAAAACATCCGAATGGCTAGTCCATTCCTAAATAGCGCTCTGGTCGAGGGTTATAGACGGTGTGCGCGCGCGTGTTTGCCCCCTTTTGGCCGCATCCACTTGGGGTTTTGGTTCCAATTAATCCCCGCCCTTACAAGCCTGTCGCCCAGGTGGCAGCGAAGTCTGGGATCTCGATTGAATTCTACAGAATCGGCGGATCGCGATCCACACAGAACGATTGTGCCTCTCTGCCTCCAAGGTTCCAAAGGAAAACGACAAAATGGTTCGCATAATTGGCAATTTGATTGCACTGCTCAATACGAAAAAATGAAGGGCCAATGTGTCGTTTTCGACGTAACGGGGGCTTCTCGCTGCTCTTGGGGGCAATTGAATGAAATTCATCAAAAAGAAAAAAATGTCTTGCTTATGTTTCCTGAGCAGAGCCTTCGGATACACGCGAATTTTACTTCGCAACAAGTTCTGCAAGTTTTTTGGTACACTTCGCTTACTCCGTGAAGTCCCCGGGCTAAATACAAATTGGGGTGTAGCCTTCAAACCTATTGTCGGTGGCCCAAAACTCTATTACCGCAAGTTTTGCTGCCACTGAAATCGATAGACTTCTGCATGCCCGCTTCCCCGCCGTCCAGCCATTCCCTGGTGGCCTTCTCCTGCGCTCATCACACCTCTCTATCGCGCTCGCTGTCTGGCCCTTCGCTGACAACAGTGTCAAACAGGCAGTAGCATTGGTTTCGGGATAACCCTTGTTTATCGGAGTTCCCACGTTTCTCGGATCTCGATGTTTCGAACTGAAGACCTGTCGCTGACGCGGGTGGCCACGGGGGGAGTTCGACAACCTGTCGCTGAGGCAAGTGGCCACGGGTGGGGATGGTCCACGCCTTCGGATACTACCGAGGCCAGATGCTAGTAATTAGTATTTAAAAGACAAACAACAAGAGTGGAACGCCCTAAACTCGATGGCCAGAAACGAGCACGGATTTAGGCAGCTCTGGGGGAAACAATCGACCGCTTTCGGTGGTAACTAAAAGGGGTCGATCAGGATTACCTCCCCTGGCGAGGGAAGGTCAGGGCGCAGATGGATGTTAGAAGGAAAAAGGCCCTCTAATTGAGCGTAGGGGGAAGAAAAAAGGGAAGAAAAAGGGGACGCGCAAAAGACGCGTCGGTAGCGAGCACGGCCGGGCCCTCTGAAAACAGTAACAATTGTAAAAGGATGTTTTGAACATTTGGGCGGTTCCTACCGTACCCTGTTTAAAAATATTGTAATAATATTGGATTGAAAGGAGTGGTACACCCCAGGTGAAGTGGGGTGTGTTGGGTGGAGCACAAAACGATTGGCGTCAAGCTTTCGGACCAGCCAATACATTGCCTGGTCCTCCCTCCTCTCCGGTGCATACAAAATTGGCCTGAAGAAATACTGCAACAAAACAGGTGGAAGGTAAGTCCGGTGGAAGGCTTGTGAATGCTGCAAATGGTATAAAGATCAATGCTAGGAAATGTGACTAGACTACCTGGGAAGTAAAGGTATTACGTAATCGTAACAGCATTTTTTTCCGAGAGGCATGTGTGAAGCTTCTCCGGAACAACGGTTGGCATACAGAGGGTTGTTTGTGATCCGTCTGAGCGGTACAGTGGTGACCGAGCTACTAGGTCTGCGGTCTCCCCTTCCCCGTCTAGACGTGGTAACTTCGGTTCTATTCTACATATGAGGTCGGTCTCGTTCGAAGTGTCAACACGCCCACGCTCACCTGCTTCGCCGCAGCTTGCGAAAATCGGTTATACTTATGGGTGCATCAGCATCTCGAACTGATGGGTCGAGGTGGTACCTCGATCGAGGTGGCTTGCTCAAAGGATTGAGATAACGCAATAGATGGAAAGGATTCGTATGATTCAATCGGCGAAGCAATCCGTTGAGAATGATACAAATGAGATTGAGACAAACGGGGAAGAGAATGCTCCAAGTAGAATGAGAATGAGACAAGTTATATGCAGCGTCGCCTGCGACGCTACAAAATGACGGAGAGTGAGAAAATAATGCGAATGAATGGTACCTGACAAACCTGACTCTTACTTGTGTGACCGTACTGATATATAAGAAGTGTATTTGTGTAGTACTATTACGCGAGCCGCTCAATCGTCCGATCGCGCCCAATCGTTGCAGTCGTAACCGCGGCCCATCAATAGTCCCTGATAGGGCTTACCTACACCACTGCCCCGCGGCCCTTTTCCCCGTGTGCTGCACATATGCTCACCGAACAGAAGGACTAGTTAATACGCCCCGCGCTTTCAAACCCTTTCAGCTTTCTGGCCTACATAATAAAGCTGCCTAGACGTGTTGGGTCGACCGAACCAATGCACTCAGGAATCCCAGAAGATTCACAATCTTTACATCGCCGCACGTTCTAAACTTCTCCCTCATCCTTCATTCCCTCGCCCACTTTTCGGCTTGGTCGCTGAAGAAGGAGGCTCGTTCTGGGAACTTGAATCCGCTGCGCCCGACACTGCTGTGCTCAACCCTGCTGTTCCCAGCCTTTACATCGCCAACAAACAAACTAGTGGATATGACGTCCGTGTTTCGAAGGCAATCTGGCCGTGCGAACCGGGTGAGCAAACATCGCAGGAGCTTAATTTCTGGTGGTTCGTGTCTCTTGGATTACCTGAATTCGATCGGGCTAGTACCCGGTCTGGGCAGGCTTGCCACGATTCTGCCACTTTTACTTTTCTGCGATGCTTTCTCTTGCCTCCTGATATTAAATGGCTCTCAAGTATTCTTGCTCCATGGATGGTGGTTAGGCTGACACATCAGCCTGGCCTTCCTCGACCACCTTCCTAGCTTCATTTCGCCAACATCGATTTCTGAATCTGTTGCTGACTTCGCATTTTATTCGCTTTGTTTTGCTCCAGGATAACTCAGCTGTTTACATCAGCCCTGGTAGCAACGGTGGAACGGACTTCATCCCAGCCTTCAAGGGCCCAGGTGAGCTTTGCAGCCCTTTGCTATGGTACATTGTTACGCTGCACCAGCTTC
The DNA here is from genome assembly GCA_013435795.1 of Chlamydomonas sp. ICE-L. Classification (NCBI taxonomy): domain Eukaryota; kingdom Viridiplantae; phylum Chlorophyta; class Chlorophyceae; order Chlamydomonadales; family Chlamydomonadaceae; genus Chlamydomonas; species Chlamydomonas sp. ICE-L. The sequence goes on along the minus strand of JACBWV010000347.1, from coordinate 2,204,552 downwards.
GAGCGCTGTGCCCTGCTTGTATCCTGATAGAACGCCGCATGCGTGTGCAGCAGCTAAGTTAATGTGCTTCCAATCTCAGTACGAAAAATCACCGGCCAGACCTGGCCAGACTTACATATTCTGCGATGCCGGAGTTCTTCCAGTTTCAACCGCTGCTTCACTGCCCTGCCTCTTATCCCCCCCCCCCCCCCCCCCCCCCCCCCCCCCCCTTCCCGTTTCAAGGCAATTCCGAATCCATTCGAGTTGAAGCCGATGCAAGAGACCTAGGCAACCGCATTGCAGCTGGCAGCAAGGTGTTCGGTAATCCTATGTTCATGGATGGCTCAGACAACGATCACTCAGCCAAGGAGACGCCTTCAGGTTTCGTAAAGGGCAACAGTTTCTTTGATGACTCCAAGAACAGCGCCCGAGACTTGAGCATGACAGAGAGCCTTAAAGCAACTCCGGACAAGGGGCACCTGAGAGGTGCAGCTGGGATGAATGGCAGCCCCAGGCATAGCAGCACTCTTGCTAGGAGATCTGCCTTTGCATCCAATGAGGATGAGGACAACCACAGTATGCCTGTGGTCGCAAGGGCAATCCCTCGTTCAGTGACCTCAGCTAATAAGAAGAATACACAAAGTGTGTCTGCCTGGGAGACTGAGTTGAAGCAGATGATTGGCAGTAAAAACAGGCTGGAAGCAATTTTCCGTACTGCCCCTTCTGAGGGCTTGGTCAAGTGCTACTTGAAGCGAGTTAAGAACTTCTTCGGAACACACTGCTCCTTCCAAATGCACCTCGAGAGTGGTGATGTTTTCCTCCTAGCAGCACGCCGCCGCAAGAAGAGCAAGGTCTCCAGTTACGTGATCAGTCAAAATATAGAAGACCTGAAGAGGGACTCTGACAACTGCATCTCCAAGGTGAGGAGATTAGGAGGACAGGTCAGCTTATCAGTCTTTGGGACTTCTATCAGCGAAATCTACTATTTTCCTCTTGGCTACACATGTTAGTTTGCTTCATATCTAAACACCCACACAGTCTCGGGACACAATATTGAGGTGACTCTCTCTCTCTCTCTCTCCTCCAACTCAGTGTGGGTAGAGGGTAGTCATGGACTTCCGGTGTTGCTTGAACAATTGTTTTCTATGATATGCTGGGTTCATAAGTTTCTCTGCTGTTGTGCGAACGGGGGTGTCTTTACTATCTTTTTATTCCTGTTTGCAGCACTGCTGACAGCATCTGTCTGCTCTATTTTTTAGAGAGGAGAACAACAGGGAGTACTGCAGGGAATACGATGTGCGTCTGTGTAGTAGAGAGTGAGATGGAGTGGTCCCTGAGATGCGCTGGCACAAAGAGATTGAAGTTGCACAGTGTTCCCCGCCTTTGCTCCCTCGTTAGCATTTCCTCCCTCCCTCATTAGCATTCCTAACTCCCTTGTCTCTGCCTTCCCTCCCTCGTTAGCATTCACTCCCTCCCTCCCTCCCTCCCTCCCTCCCTCCCTCCCTCCCTCATTAGCATTCCTAACTTCCTTGTTTCTGCCTTCCCTCCCTCGGTATCATTCCTTCCCTCCCTTGTTAGCATTCCTAACTCCCTTGCTTCCGCCTTCCCTCCCTGAGCATTCCTTCCCTCCCTCAGAAGCATTCCTAACCCCCCCCTTCCCTCCCTTGTTAGCATTCCTAACTCCCTTGCTTCCGCCTTCCCTCCCTCAGCATTCCTTCCCTCCCTCATAAGCATTCCTAACCCCCCCCCCCTTCCCTCCCTCGTTAGCATTCCTAACTCCCTTGCTTCCGCCTTCCCTCCTCCAGCATTCCTTCGATCCCTCATAAGCATTCCTAACCCCCCCCTTCCCTCCCTTGTTAGCATTCCTAACTCCCTTGCTTCCGCTTTCCCTCCCTCAGCATTCCTTCCCTCCCTCATAAGCATTCCTACCACCCCCCCCCCCCCCCCCCCCCCTCCCTCCCTCCCTTGTTAGCATTACCTCCTTCCCTTGTAGTATTCCTAACTCCCTCGTTTCCTTTCCTCCCTCCCTTGCTGGCATTCCTAACTCCCCCCCCCTCCCCCCCTCTTCTGCCCCTCCTTCCTTCCCCTCCACAGTTGAAATCTAGCTTTGGTGGCACGGAGTACATGCTGTGGGGCAAGAGCGCTGACCCATGTGTGAGGAAAGGATATGCTGACGAACAGTTGTGTATCAGCTTCAGGCAGGCATCTATCAAAGCCAGCAACGGCCCTAGAACCATGTCTACTCTCAGCCCTCAGCCTGAGACAAACTGGAAGCCTGGATCTGCCCCTGATGGTAGGGACTCCTTGAGCAACTGTATGGACCAGACGCTACGGCATGAGCTGTCCCCTGCGTATGATCGCAAGCTGAGTATGCTTGCAACTAAGGCACCGGAATATGACGAGAAACTGAAGGGCTACACCCTGGACTTTAAGGGGCGAGTGAAGGAAGCCTCTGTGAAAAACTTCCAGTTGGTGCACTGGGATCACGTGTCAGATCAGCGGGGTTCCGGCGTTGCTCTACAGTTTGGGAAGATCGCGGATGATGTGTATGCTCTGGACTTTCAATATCCCATGAACATCCACCTTGCCTTTTCCATCGCACTAGCGAGCATTGACACCAAGTTGTGCTATTCCTACTAGATGGTTGATTACTGTTTGCTTTTCAGCTACCAGCACCAGCTTCTAGGTAGCTCCCTGAGACTGCCACTGGGCCAAACCCAAATATTCCAGGAGCACTGGAAAGCTGACAGTATCGGTTTCCAGGTGCTTATGTTGCTTGAGGTTTGGATGAAGAGAGAGCCCAGGGAGCTGCCTAAAAGCTGCTGCCCGTAGCTCAAAAGAAAAACTAAGTGGTTGATAACTACATCCTGCAACATGGATCAATCAGCACTGTCATCCTCTGTTTCGCCACCCTCTGTTTCGTTGCTGGAATATGGATCAATCAGCACTGTCACTGAAATCCTCAGTTCAGTGAAATGTGACCCTGGTCAGCATGCTCCTTGAGGTTGGGCAGTTATTTGCATACAGACACTGGTATGTATGCTTAGGTCTAACGCTTAGGTATCCCGTTCCGACGAATGGTTCTATGATCGAGCTCGTTGAACTGATGCAGGTGCTGGGTTCGAATCCCTACGGGTGCGCTTCAGGGTTCGCGGTCACTGTCGACCGCCATGGTAGCTTGGTCCGCGTGAAGTAGCAGCTCGTTCTCTACTGTCGTAAGACGGGGCTCCCGTATTACCACGCCTTCGCCAGGCGTTCTCATGACTTTTTAACGCTTAGGTCTAACGATACTAGATATAGATAAACTTGCGGCTGCTACATAGATTTTATTTTCAGGTATGAGTAACAGCTTCTAGGCAGCCCCCCTGACTGACTATTTAGGCAAACTTAATGCAACCTAGTGCACCTTGAAGCAGACACACTCAGCTGCCCAAAACTGCTGAAATATTGGGGTTTGGCTTGGTGGCTGACTCAAGGAGCTGTCTAGAAGCTACTGCTTGTAGCCGGAAAGAAAAGCTCTGGGCTGGTAGGGTGGTCCCTATTTCATTATTTATTCATCATTTTTGTATGATGATTGCATGTTCTGTTGCATAGTTAGCAAGGTTCCAGGATTTTATTTCACACTATTATATGTGATTAGATTGTTTAGACACGTTTGGTTATGTTTAGGTATTTGTTGATAGTTCTGACCTCGTGCTGTCACAGGAGGTGTACGGGTTACTTGTGCTGCAGCTATTTCGGCAGCAACTCGAAGGTACACCGGGCTCTTTCATCAATATATCAATAGGTGGGGGTGGACATTACTGCTCCATCAGTGGAGATAAGAAGAGGTCTAAGCGTTCTCATCTAGCTAGTTGCCATATGCTAGCTATATAGACATCGGCTCACTAACTAATGTGTATCAGCAATGATGAGTGATGGGTGGACAATATAGCTCCTTCACCCATGTGGCTTCAGGCCCTGAATCCCCCTGAGGGGGATACACCGTGAACCCTAGAATTTTTGGGCGTCAATGTTTATTCCCATTTTTTATTTGTCCTTCCAGTCCTTCCTTGGACTAACTAGAGGAACTGGTGGACTGCAGGGTAGTTCAACACGTACTTGTCTGCGTGTTAACACACACGCACTCTAGAGGGGGTTCTGTGACGTGCGTGTTTACTCACACATTTTGACAGGGATGTCTTGGGACGTGCGTGTTTACTCACACATTTTGACAGGGATGTCTGGGGGCGTGCGTGTTAATTAGGGGAAGGGGAGGGGGCCTCTGCAAACTCTTGGACGGCTATGAACAATCCTGGTAGATTGTGTACACAATGAGCTTGTGTGCTGGGCACTTAGCCGCTTATAGTAGGTGTTGTCAAGCTTCCAACAAGTTTTGGACCTGCTGTAAATCTATTATGCCTACGAGATATGTTCTGTATCCTAGTAGACTCAAACAGTGGTAGATGCTGCACAATCATGATCATCAACGACTCTCCGGAACAGCTAAATGCCTAGATTGATGGTTCCGTTGTCATCAGCTAGCCAAGATGATGATGAATTGTTACTTAGCATGTGTACAGCCTGGTAGAATCCTTTCGACACAAATTGCCTTCAGGCACATGAAATAGAGTTGTAACATAGAATCCTTCTAATAAAAAATGCCTTCAGGCCTGGCGACCGTTTGCGCCTGAAGTATTGGCAAGATTAAGTATTGGCAAATGTCATTTCCCCCCTAGAAGTGGGTCTCAGAAAAGCATGGCAAAACTTACTTGGCAAAGGGGTCTATGGCCTTGACTGTCTTAAACTCAGACTTGAAATCCAGTTGGCAAACGGCCTTATATTATTGTTACATTTTCTTGTTACATGTTCTCGAAGTAGTCTGCCCAAGATTGCTGTAAAACCATGTAACAATTCAAATCAGGAGCATTAAACTTGCTAGGGCTTAGTAGCTAGACCGGTTCATGGCTCCAGCCAGCCAAATTGCTGGCTGGAGCCATGTAAAACCAATTCAAGGTCACAGTACATGTTACTAAGTAGTCTGCGCCCAAAAAATGCTTGCTGGATATTACACCTAGTATATACATAAAGGCAGGTAGTCAAATCAGGAAAAACACATTTAACTTGCTAGGGCTTAGTAGACGAGTACCATGTAACCGTAACTTGCAACGGCCAACCGGACGCTGGAGATGGTCTCAAGTAAGCTGGTGATGCCCAATCGGGGTTTGTCAAAGTGAGAAAAAAGGTCGATGGTTGGCCAAACGCGGTTTGCAACAATACTTAGGTGCGTGTGAACGGATACTGGGGTGCAGACGAAAACGGACTGGCACCGAGAGGTTGCGATCCTGAGGGAAGAAAACGCACACCTAATTCGGTATAGTTGTGGTCCGTGCGAACGCAGCGCCGCGAAGCCGCCGAAATCGGGTAGTTGGTCCTGGGCCAATGTCTCTTCGAGAGGCTGGCGTCAACTATATCAGAACGCAAACCGTACCCACTGCAACGGAAGTGTTGGTGGGCCAATAAACTATGGTGGGCGCAGCCAGACAATCCTGAAAAAACCTAGCGTCGGCAGTCCGCAACCGAACGCTTCCCCTTCCTGCGTACACTTACGACTCAACAATACCCTCCCCATGTTGCGACGCAGGAACGCTGCAGTCGCTGCTTCAAAGGCGTATGACAATAATAGTAGAAACATTGGAATTGTTACGTGTAATCGCCAAACACCATGAAACCTGCAGGCTGCAAGGGGTTTCAAACTTTGTCTGTACTTCCTAAATACAAAATATTCAAAATGCAGTGTGGCATCTGAGGAAGCCAGTGGAGGGGGGCGGGTAGGGTTGGTCCTAGGTCATGGTAACTTATGGACTCTCCCCCTCTCCCCACGCCAACAATATTATAATATTGTGTGTAGATAATAAGCGGGGACGCTTAAATCTACGGGCTCGAGAAAACAATTTGAAAATAACTTGATGTTGAATACGGTATGTTTACACTTAACACGTGTTCTGAATTGGCATGTATGTCTTACAGCAATTCTGACACGATAATTACACCAGTAGTTTAGACATAGTCATTTCAGTGCTTAGGCCAGGGCCTTTAATATACGGAGAGAAGTTGCCGTAAAATCAAATAAGAATTGCTTACGACAAGCCCCTCTGACCTTGTTAACCGAAGCACTTCTGTTACACTTGCTGGAAAAAAGTGACAAGGCGGACTTGTCGGTTTGAATTGTCCCCCCCCAACTCATAAAATAGAGGGGGGAAATCCCTAGCGGGGGTTGGGACAATAAAATCGAGGGAAGGTGGGGTGGTTGGGGAACGTCTACGAGCCCCCCCCGGCAATGCCAGGCCCAGCCAGCCCAAATCCCCGCCCGCCCCCGGACCCCCCCCCCCCGACACACCCCGGAAAATCCTCCTCTCAGGCGGCGCCGATTATAAGGACGGATAAGACTGAGCCGCAAGCAAAGCCCTGAAATTCGAAGAGGTCGTAGTGCAGAGTTATCAAAATGCGCAGTGGTACTGAAGAAGTTACCATATGCGCAATTGCATTTCGCACTTAGCAGGTCGGCAGTTTTATTGGCGGTATGTTGGTCGAGAAACGCTCATCGGTCGGCATCGTCAGGTGGCGTGAGTCGAAAGCCTGCGGGGGGGAATCGAAACGCGAAAACCCATTCCTACGTGGCTCGACTCATCCGGTTGTGAGACCAGTGTGGACATTCGAGGTCCTGACACTAACAGCACCCGGTTGAAAGGCGGTACTAATGTGCGTGTACAAAAGGCGGGGGGTCAAAGAGAACAATGCGTTCACTAGTTAACTTGGTAACTAAGGGTTATTGGCGAGTACAAAGATGGGTTGTGTTAGGATGGATTTCTTTTGGAGTTGGTTGTCCCCCTCGGGCAAAGTGGCAAAGACATCAATATCCTGTAGGCTATAAAAAAATCCCTCTTGTAGCAAATCGTTCCATCAGATTCGCTATTTAGTTGTTTTGGGACGAAGGAAGAGGGAAGTCCTTGTCTTGATTCGTTGCTCCAGGCCAAGCGTTTTCTGGGGTCGGCGGGGACGCCGGCTGATTTAAAATGTTGGAAAGATGCCAAATTCGAGGTGGGGAGCAGTCGTACAGTGCTGCGTGGAGAAGCTGATAGGACTAATAGTGGCTGCTTGGAGTGCTCTACAAAAGCATGAGACATCATCAAGGATGTGAGCGAGGCTCTGGAAGGCCTCTGCACCGTTATTGGGTGCTATTATCCCATTAAGTTAATTCCTTAGACCACAAGGCTTGCCTTGAACGCTAATCTAGGGTGGCTTCTAGCGGAGCTCGGGGATTGTCAGTGCGTAGAGCCATAAAATCTGATGGTGGGAGTGCATGTGTCCGGCCTGGAAACTCCGATTTGAGGGATGCACGCTGCATGGAGTCCTTGAAGGCCTCATCAGGCATGCATTGTCACTCAGGTCAGTGTGTGTCTGGTGTTTTTGACTGGGCTTGGAACGGGGCGGTTCGCGGCTGAAAGAACGGAATGTGCCATGCGTGGCTGGTCTGGCGGAAATGGGGAAAACGTGGCTGGCTTGCTTTAGCATTGCGGGAAACCGGGCAAATTGAAGATGCCGTTGCATAGGCTAGCTGACATAGGTGGCTGTCCTTGTGCATGTTGCCATAGCTTCGGTGTCCGGTGTTGATTGCTGGCTGCTTGAACGATTAACCGGGTTAAATGGCTGGCTGTGAGCTGCTGGCTTGATGGAGGCTTGGCTTTGGGATTTAATGAATAACCAGGAGGAAATTGGTCTAGTGTGTTGGGTTGCCAGCATTGTTCCCTCAAAGGTGGGTTTAGGCTTTTGGCAGGGCAAAACAGAAAGCGCTAGTCAGAGACCGGGCACAAAGGCTGTCTAGGGAGAACCTGATGCATACGTTAAATGGACAACCGGGGTCCCGGTAGGTCAGCAACCATGGTGCTCGATATTAGAGCGCCTTAAAACCTGGTTCTTTTGGGGGAGCAAAGAGACTGGGCAGAAAATATTAGCACGCCCCACAGAAGGGCTAAAATCGAGGGAAGAAAAACCAAATGAATGCGATAACATTACAAAAGTCCAGTGGGGGCCAGGGTCATAAAATACATAGCATAGGCCAAATGAAGACCATACATGTGGCCAGGGAAAAAGAAAAACTGATTTCACAGGGCAGCGTGTCCACAGAAAACCCCAAACCCCCAAACTGTCCGGGGGGGAAAAGAAACTGGGTCGCGGATGGGGGCCACTAGAGAGGCCACCAACCAACGGGGGGGAGGGAAGCCCCAAGCGAACCCCCACCACTGTCCAGAAGGGGATCAAAATGTACCAGCCACTGTCACACCCGAACCCTGTCAACAGGGCTTTCCACCAACTGTCCGGACCAAACCCCTCGCCCCACCAAAGACTGTCCAGGCTATGTGTCCGACCCGTGGTCAAACACCCCACCACTGTAAACCAGGCGGCCCACCACTGCGGCCACCGCCCCCGGGCAAATAAGGGGGGGGAAAAAGTAACAACCACCGGAACCACACACCAACTGCCAGGCTGATTCACGACTGTTCCCAGTCTGCTCACGGCACTGTGCTAGACCAGTCCCTTCGCGTAAGAACACTGCTGATGCAGCCCACTCCTCCTTTCAGGGCTCTGCACAAAACCCTCCATCCCTCCACATTCTTCAAATAAGCGGACCAACCACCAAAACATACTTACAACACCTCCCTCCCCCCATAAACCTCTTTCAACCCCACCCCACTCCCCTTCCCACCCTTCCCTCCTCCCCCACACCACACCACCCCACACTTACACCGTCAACCCATAATCCTCCTTCAACCCAACCACAAACCCAACCCCTTGAAAGGAAGGAAAAAAAAAAGAAAAAGACCCCCACCCTCCCCTCCCTTCCCTCATCCTCCAACACAATACCGACAACAGGCACACATCACAACCGATCCCCGTTCCTGCCCCAGAACCTGGAAAAATCCCCCAACCAACCCCGCCACCGCCGGGTCCCCTTAACCCGAAATCATGCCCCAAAAACACACTACCAACGCGGGCGCCTAAACCGGAATCGCCCCATCATCCAACAATCCTCCCGCCCCTCCCCCCCTCCCCCCCCACTCAGACGCATAAGAAAGAGGGAGAAAAAAAAAAAAAAGAAAAAAGAGAAGGAAAAGGAGAAAAGAGGAGAAGAAGAAAAAGGGGGAAAAAGGGAAAAGAAAAGGGAAAGAAGAAAACAAAGGAAAGAAGAGAAAGGAAAAAAAAGGAAGAGAAAAAAAACACCCCCCCCCCCCCCGCTGCCTCATCCCCAAACAATCATCCCCCCCACTTACACCTGCCCCCTTCCTCCTTCCCCCCCCCCCCTTCCCTCATACGCCAAACACAATCACTACACTAACCCTCCCCCCTCCCATCCCCCCCCCCCCCCCCCCCCCCCCTTCCTCATACCAACACAATCACTAAACTAACCCCTCCCCCCTCCGCCTCCCCCCTCCTCCTCCCCCCCCCCCCCTCCCTCCCCATACCCAACACATCACTACACTAACCCCTCCCCCCCTCCTCCTCCCCCCCCCCCCCCCCCCCCCCTCCGCTCATACCAACACAATCACTCACTACCACAACCCCTCCCCCCTCCTCTCCCCCCCCCCCCCCCCCCCCCCCCCCCCCCCCCTTCCCTCATACCCACACAATCATTACACTACCCCTCCCCCCATCCTCTCCCCCCCCTTCCCTCTACCCAACATAAAACAATCACCCACACACTTTACAACCATCCCGCAACATCATCCAACAAGGTCATAAGTCACCTAAGCCACGGCCTTTTCCTTTTCCCGACAATGCCTTGCCATTTCCGTCGCTGCATGGGGAGGGAAGAAAGGGAAGAGAAGGGCTACGACAGAATATGGTACATGGGAACTTATCATTAAGATGCAGGAAATAAAGTGCTGCAACACCCCCCCCCCCCCCCCTCCCCGACCCGGGTTCGCGGAAACTTTATGCTTTTACGGGTTCGGGGGGCATTTTTCGTCGCACCGGGGGTCGTACCGAGTCGGGGCATACAAGGATAAAAAGATTACGACGACCGGGCGAACACGCCATAGAACAAAGAACTGAACACTCAAATTGCGACCTGGCAATTATCTAGAATAGTTATGTTGTATGAGCACAAGACCGAAAAATAGGAGAAAACCCAGCACCCAGTCGGAGCACCACAGCACGCAACGGGTAAGAAAAAGAGCCCCCCCGCACCCTAGGTACAGGGATCAACCGACAAAGCACCCACCTCCCAACAGGTATGTGGGAGCAGCACCCGATCAACCTATGTAGTAGAAGTATGACAACCACACTAGAAAATACCTATAAAACCCTACCTACAAAAACCACCTAACAACCCGAAACCCCCCATCAACGCTAAACCGCACTAAACCACAACCCACATACACCCTAACACCTTATGAATCAAACCACTAAACGCTCAAGACCCAACCCCACCCGCACGCCTAAATTAAGAATGGGGGCTAACTTCCCCCACCAAGCACTTATGTCTAGAGTAGCATTGGAGTACACAGGCTGTAGAGGCCTGTAGTTGCACAGAAGTGGTGGAGGCCTGATATAGGCACAGGTGTTAAGCCTGTCTACAGACAAAAGTGAATTTAATAAAATGCATGTAATTACACATGTGTGTAGGACATGTATCAATGTACATAATTGTATTTAAATAGGCCCTGTGTGTGACACGGGTGGTATATGCCATTAGTACACAGTTGTGTAGACCTGTAGTAGACAGATGTATAGGCCTGTAGTACACAGGTGTGTAGGCCTGTAGTACACATGTGTATATGCCTGTGGTACACAGGTGTGTAGACCTGCAGTACACATATGTATAGGCCTGTAGTACACAGGTGTGTAGGCCTGTAGTACACATGTGTATATGCATGTAGTGCACATGTGTGAGGCATGTAGTACATATGTGTGTAGGCCTGTAGTACACATGTGTATATGCCATTAGTACACAGGTGTGTAGACCTGCAGTACACATATGTATAGGCATGTAGTACACAGGTGTGTAGGCCTGTAGTACACAGGTGTACAGGCCTGTAGTACACAGGTGTATAGGCCTGTAGTACACAGGTGTATAGGCCTGTAGTACTTATTTGTATAGGCCTGTAGTACGTATATGTATAGGCCTGTAGTACTTATGTGTGTAGGCCTGTTGTACACAGGTGTGTAAGCCTGTAGTACACAGGTGCGTAGGCCTGTAGTACACAGGTGTGTGGGCATCCAATCTGTGAAAGGGGTACACATGCATGCAGTGCACTGTTGCATAGAACAGACCTACCCAACTTCACACACAACGCAACTTCCCACACAACAGACCCACTCAACATCCCACACAACCCAACTGACACACCCATCTGACCCACGCAACCTCCTCTTGCAGAGCTCGGCGCCAAACACCCCCATCGCCCATCAAGCTCGCCAGATTACTTCAGCACCCAACACCCACTCATCATCCCACACAACCCAACTGACCCACCCATCTTCACACCCATCTGACCCACGCAACGTGCTCTTGCAGAGCTATGCACCAAACACCCACTCAACATCCCACACAACCCAACTGACCCAACAACCTTCACACCCATCTGACACACCCATCTGACCCACGCAACCTCCTCTCGCAGAGCTCGGCACCAAACACCCCCATCGCCCATCAAGCTCGCCAGATTACTTCAGCACCCAACACCCACTCATCATCCCACACAACCCAACTGACCCACCCATCTTCACACCCATCTGACCCACGCAACGTCCTCTTGGAGAGGTATGCACCAAACACCTACTCAACATCCCACACAACCCAACTGACCCAACAACCTTCACACCCATCTGACACACCCATCTGACCCACGCAACCTCCTCTCGCAGAGCTCGGCTCCAAACACCCCCATCGCCTATCAAGCTCGCCAGGTTGCCTCAGCACCAAACAGCAGCAGCCCAGGTGGGCGCTCCAGGCCTAGCCCAGTACAGGCTGTACAACTGCCCAAGCCTGCACCAGGCTCCCTTAGAAAGTCCCTACCCATACCATTGGCAACGCAAGGGGGGGACAAGGCAATCTTATTCCCGTGGTTAGCCAAAGGCAATACAGGTCGTCCACTGAAAGCCACCAACATACCTAAAAAGTATACCGAATTCTTTGACTCGCTGGGGGGGCCTGTGGGCCCAGGGCCGGGGGGGATCTCCAGGGGCGCCTCTGGGCCATGGGTCGGGGAGGGCTGTAGGCCAAGCACCATGCAACCAACCAGTCAAGGCCAGAACAGGCAAAGTGTGACCAACCGCTCGTTGAGGAGTGGCGCCAGTAGTTGTGGCTTCGAGTCTGGGTACCATTCGGAGGAAGCGCCGGTGTGGGGGGGCTCACGGAGGGTGACGATTCCTGAGTCAAACTCACGGGCCGTGCTGTATACAAGCATGCTAGGGCCGAACACAGAATTAGATTTCACGTTGCCAAAGCACACGCTGAGACCGAAGGCGTTTGTGAACGCCAACAGCGTTTATGACCGGATGATTATTGAGGAGGACAGGCTTGCAGATGAAGCAGCGACGCATATGCAGCACATGGAGGAGGAGAAGGTGAAACGGACACGAGCAGCCTACGATGAGCAGTTTGCCCTCGTAAAGGTGTGTACTGGACACGGGATTATCATTATTTTATTGTGTAAGTGTGTTAGGCTGAGGGTGAGGGGAGAGGATCAGTTTTATCTCGTGAAGGTGTGTACTGGACACGGGAGTATCATTGTTTTATTCATATATGCAGCAAATGGAGGAGGAGAAGGTGAAACAGACACGAGCGACTTACGATGAGCACTTTGCCCTCGTAAAGATGTGTACTGGACAAGGGATTATAATTATTGTATTGTGTGTGTGTGTTTCGGTGAGGGTGAGGGGAGGGGAGCGTGAGGGTGAGGGGAGCAGTTGGGTGTTGCGAAGGTGTGTACCAGACAAGGGATTATCATTATTTATTGCGTAAGTGTGTAAGTGTGTTAGGGTGAGGGTGAGGGGAGATGAGCAGTTTTCTCTCGAGAAGGTGTGTACTGGACATGGGATTATCGTTACTTAATTGTGTGGGTGTGTGTGTTTGGGTGAGGGTGAGGGGAGGGTGAGGGTGAGGGGAGCAGTTGGGTGTTGTGAAGGTGTGTACTGGACACGGGAATATCATTATTATTATTTTATTGTGTGTGTGTGTTTGGGTGAGGGTGAGGGGAGGGTGAGGGTAAGGGGAGCAGTTGGGTGTTGTGAAGGTGTGTACTGGACACGGGAATATCATTATTATTATGTTATTGTGTGTGTGTGTGTTTGGGTGAGGGTGAGGGGAGGGTGAGGGGAGCAGTTGGGTGTTGTGAAGGTGTGTACTGGACACGGGAATATCATCATTATTATTATGTTATTGTGTGTGTGTGTTTGGGTGAGGGTGAGGGGAGGGTGAGGGGAGCAGTTGGGTGTTGTGAAGGTGTGTACTGGACACGGGAATATCATTATTATTATTTTATTGTGTGTGTGTGTTTGGGTGAGGGTGGGGGGAGGGGAGGGTGAGGGTGAGGGGAGCAGTTGGGTGTTGTGAAGGTGTGTACTGGACGGGGGAATATCATTATTATTAATTTCTTGTGTGTGTGTTTGGGTGAGGGTGGGGGGAGGGGAGGGTGAGGGTGAGGGGAGCAGTCGGGTGTTGTGAAGGTGTGTACCAGGGATGTTGTTTTCAAATCTAAAAGTTTTTTTTAAATCTAAAAGGTGTGTACCAGGGATGTTGTTTTAAAATATAAAAGTTTTTTTTAAATCTAAAAGGTGTGTACCAGGGATGTTGTTTTCAAATCTAAAAGTTTTTTTTAAATCTAAAAGGTGTGTACCAGGGATGTTGTTTTAAAATATAAAAGTTTTTTTAAAATCTAAAAGGTGTGTACCAGGGATGTTGTTTTAAAATATAAAAGTTTTTTTAAAATCTAAAAGGTGTGTACCAGGGATGTTGTTTTCAAATCTAAAAGTTTTTTTTAAATCTAAAAGGTGTGTACCAGGGATGTTGTTTTCAAATCTAAAAGTTTTTTTTAAATCTAAAAGGTGTGTACCAGGGATGTTGTTTTCAAATCTAAAAGTTTTTTTTAAATCTAAAAGGTGTGTACCAGGGATGTTGTTTTCAAATCTAAAAGTTTTTTTTAAATCTAAAAGGTGTGTACCAGGGATGTTGTTTTCAAATCTAAAAGTTTTTTTTAAATCTAAAAGGTGTGTACCAGGGATGTTGTTTTCAAATCAAAAAGTTTTTTTTCCTAGCTTCGAGGTTGTAGGCCTCCTCAAGGAACAGCTCTTGTATAGGTGTTAGGGCCATTAGGGGGGGGGGGGGAGGGGGAGGAGTCTTCGTAGCGGCTATTTGAGCCAGCACAGGGTCAAAAGTAGCAATCGCTATATATAGCAGAAAAACAAAGCCCTGGTGTGTACTGGACATGGGATTATTTTATGTATATTATTAAGTGTATATATGCAGCAACTGGAGGAGGATAAGGTGAAATGGACACGAGCAGCCTACGATGAGCAGTTTGCCCTCGTAAAGGTGTGTACTGGACAAGGGATTATCATTATTTTATTGTGTAAGTGTGTTAGGGTGAGGGTGAGGGGAGTGGAGCAGTTTTCTCTCATGAAGGTGTGTACTGGACACGGGATTATCATTATTTAATTTATATATACAGCAAATGGGATGATCATTATTTAATTTATATATACAGCAAATGGGATTCTCATTATTTAATTTATATATACAGCAAATGGGATTCTCATTATTTAATTTATATATACAGCAAATGGGATTATCATTATTTAATAATTATATGTACAGCAAATGGGATTATCATTCTTAATTTATGTATACAGCAAATGGGATGATCAGTATTTAATTTATAAATACAGCAAATGGGATGATCATTATTTAATTTATGTATACAGCAAATGGGATTATCATTATTCAATTTATATATACAGCAAATGGGATTATCATTATTTAATAATTATATCTACAGCAAATGGGATGATCATTATTTAATTTATGTATACAGCAAATGGGATGATCATTATTCAATTTATATATACAGCAAATGGGATTATCATTATTTAATAATTATATGTACAGCAAATGGGATTATCATTCTTTAATTTATGTATACAGCAAATGGGATGATCAGTATTTAATTTATAAATACAGCAAATGGGATGATCATTATTTAATTTATGTATACAGCAAATGGGATTATCATTATTCAATTTATATATACAGCAAATGGGATTATCATTATTTAATAATTATATCTACAGCAAATGGGATGATCATTATTTAATTTATGTATACAGCAAATGGGATTATCATTATTTAATTTATATATACAGCAAATGGGATTATCATTATTAATAATTATATCTACAGCAAATGGGATGATCATTATTTAATTTAATGTATACAGCAAATGGGATTATCATTATTCAATTGTATATACAGCAAATGGGATTATCATTAGTTAATAATTATATGTACAGCAAATGGGATGATCATTATTTAATTTATGTATACAGCAAATGGGATTATCATTATTTAATTTATGTATACAGCAAATGGGATTATCATTATTTAATAATTATATCTACAGCAAATGGTATGATCATTATTTAATTTATGTATACAGCAAATGGGATGATCATTATTTAATTTATGTATACAGCAAATGGTATGATCATTATTTAATTTATAAATACAGCAAATGGGATGATCATTATTTAATTTATGTATACAGCAAATGGGATTATCATTATTTAATTTATGTATACAGCAAATGGGATGATCATTATTTAATCATTATATGTACAGAAAATGGAGGAGGAGGCTGTGACCGTTTGATCTCGTGTCCAGTACACACCTTCACAAGAGCGAACTGCTCATCTCCCCTCACCCTCACCCTAACACACACACACGCACACAATACAATAATGATACTCCCGTGCCCAGTACACACTTTCACAAGAGCGAACTGCTCATCTCCCCTCACCCTCACCCTCACCCTAACACGCACACACACTCTTACACAAACACACTCACACAATAAAACAATAATAATCCCGTGTCCAGTGCACACTTTCACAAGAGCCAACTGCTCATCTCCCCTCACCCTCACCCTAACACACACACACTCTTACACGCGCACACTTACACAATAAAACAATGATAATCCCGTGTCCAGTGCACACTTTCACAAGAGCCAACTGCTCATCTCCCCTCACCCTCACCCTAACACACGCACACTCTTACACGCGCACACTTACACAAAAAACAATGATATACGGATAAAAGTTAGTTGCACTTTCTATGTGAATATAACTGTACCAACAATTGCAATGCACTGAAGACTGAACTGAAAGAGGGATTTTTTGCCCGTTAAATATAGCAATCGCTACTTTTGACCCCGTTTTGGCTCAATTATCACTATAAAAATGTAAGATGAAAAGTACTGTGTGTTTCCAGCTGACATCTACACCTATATATAAGTGTACACCTATGTTTATAACTATGTGTATACCTATACCTATATACCAGCCTATACCCTTGCGTATATACTTGTATATACTTGTATATACTAGTATATACCTATGCTTTAACACACATTGGTGGTTGGCCCCAGTGCAAGCAAACAGGCTGGCCCCCTCAACCGCAAGCCTCGTAATAAGGCTTACCATTTGTATATTTATTTATTTTCAACACACACATGCAGTAGCACACACACTCACATGCAGTAGCACACACACTCACATGCAGTAGCACACACACTCACATGCATGCACATGAGCACGCAAAAGCAAAAGCATGCAACCCTCAGACCAATCTCACATCCAGCCCGCTCACAGCCCCCGTCCACATCCCACGTACCACGTCCCCACCCCACATGCCACATACCACATCCACATACCACGTCCTTATCCCACATACCACATACCGCATACCATGTCCTCGTCCTACATACCACAAACCACGCCCTCATCCCACATACCACATACTACGTACCACGTCCTCATCCCACATACCACATACCACATACCACATACCACATACCACATCGCTTCCCTGCTGCCGTGGCACGACTCCAAGAAGAGGTTGAAGCCAATAAGCTGGAGGCCAAGGAGATGGATGCCAAGATAAACTCCCAGCCCGCTAACAGCCCACGTCCACATCCCAAGTCCTCATCTCACATCTCACAAACCACATACCACATACCACATACCACATCTCACAAACCACATACCACATACCACATCTCACAAACCACATCTCACATAACTCTTCCTCATCCTACATTACATCCCTTCCTGCTGCTTAGGAACGACTCCAAGAGGAGGTTGAGGCCAATAAGCTGGAGGCCAAGATACACGCCCAGCCCGCTAACAGCCGACGTCCACATCCCACGTCCTCATACCACATACCACGCCCTCCTCCCACATACCACATGCCACGTCCTCCTCCCACATACTACATACCACATACCCCGTCCTCATCCCACATACCTCACCCCACATCCCTTCCTGCTGCTTAGGAACGACTCCAAGAAGAGGTTGAGGCCAATAAGCTGGAAGCCAAGGAGATGGATGCCAAGATACAGCGCATGAAAGAGGAGGATGAGGTGAAACGACAAGCAGAAGAGAGAGCCTATCAGGAAGTATGTGAAACCGTGAATGCGCAGATGGTAGAGTTGAAGGAGTTTAGGCGCGTGCAGGAGGAGCAACGGCACCGGGGCATGAAATTAGACCGCATGCATGCCGACCTCCTTGCGAAGAAGGAGAGAGAGAGATTGGCTAAGCTTACTGCAGAGCACCGGGCACAGCAGAGGGAGGTGGAGGATGGACTGAAAGAAGCCCTGAAACACAAGGCGGTTGCCAAGGCCCAACAGAGGATTGATGAGCAGCTGTACAATGCGCAGTGCATTAAGCTGCTGGATGTGGCTGAGGCCAAACGACAGGCTGGCGTGGAAGGTCACGCGGCCAAGTTGCAGGCGGCCTTCTTGAGGGGTGGGGGAGAGCAGCTGATGGTTCAGTGGAATGAGAAGCTGCAGCAGGAGAAGGACAAGGTGGCGAGGGAGCTTCATGAGCAAGAGCTAAGGGCGCAAGGCAGGGAGAAGACACAGGTGGCTGCAAGGCAGGAACGGAAGGATGATTTCATTACCGGCTTGAATAAGCAGGTAGCGTACAAAGAGATGGCCAGGCGGGATGGGGATGGTGCTAAGGAGAGGGAGAGGTTGGCTACACAGGCCAGGACCGAGGAAGAGGCCAGGAAGGATGAGGTTGCGGCGACTGAAAAGCGAGAGCAGCAGCTGCGTGACTTTGCTCTCCTGAAGTCCAGTGCGTTAAGGCATACGCAGAGAATCGTGAACATGCGCTCGGACTTTCCTGGGGATGCAGAGAATATGTGGGTCCACAAGAACGTGATAGAGGGCACTGCTAGAGGCTTTACTAATCTCTCGGTACCGGTACGAGGAAACAAGATCACATTGCCCAGGCATGCTGCAGAGACTAGTGCATGTTAGTCCATGGGCCAATACTGCCAGGCTTTACTAATCTCTCGGTACCGGTATGAGGAAACAAGATCACATTGCCCAGGCATGCCGCAGAGACTAGTGCATGTTAGTCCATGGGCCAATACTGCCAGGCTTTACTAATCTCGCGGTACCGGTACGAGGAAACAAGATCACGTTGCGCAGGCATGCTGCAGAGACTAGTGCATGTTAGTCCATGGGCCAATACTGCCAGGCTTTACTAATCTCTCGGTACCGGTATGAGGAAACAAGATCACATTGCCCAGGCATGCTGCAGAGACTAGTGCATGTTAGTCCATGGGCCAATACTGCCAGGCTTTACTAATCTGTCAGTACCGGAACGAGGAAACAAGATCACGTTGCGCAGGCATGCTGCGGAGACTGGTGCATGTTAGTCCATGGGCCACTACTGCCAGGCTTTACTAATCTCTCGGTACCGGTACAAGGAAACAAGATCACATTGCCCAGGCATGCTGCAGAGACTAGTGCATGTTAGTCCATGGGCCACTACTGTCAGGCTTTACTAATCTGTCAGTACCGGTACGAGGAAACAAGATCACGTTGCCCAGGCATGCTGCAGAGACTAGTGCATGTTAGTCCATGGGCCAATACTGCCAGGCTTTACTAATCTCTCGGTACCGGTACGAGGAAACAAGATCACGTTGCGCAGGCATGCTGCAGAGACTAGTGCATGTTAGTCCATGGGCCAATACTGCCAGGCTTTACTAATCTCTCGGTACCGGTACGAGGAAACAAGATCACGTTGCGCAGGCATGCTGCAGAGACTAGTGCATGTTAGTCCATGGGCCAATACTGCCAGGCTTTACTAATCTCTCGGTACCGGTACGAGGAAACAAGATCACATTGCCCAGGCATGCTGCAGAGACTAGTGCATGTTAGTCCATGGGCCAATACTGCCAGGCTTTACTAATCTGTCAGTACCGGAACGAGGAAACAAGATCAGGTTGCGCAGGCATGCTGCGGAGACTGGTGCATGTTAGTCCATGGGCCAATACTGCCAGGCTTTACTGATCTGTCATGGTAGTCTGTCATGGTAATCTGTCATGGCTTTACTAATCTACCATGATAGCTTTGTCCAGGTAATAAAAATAATAATATTAATAATAATAATAATAATTGTTACAAGGTTCTATACGCCAGGTATGGCGTCTAACCGTCTGCACATTGCAGTTAACAATACCCCCCGTGCGATAACCACGGAAACCAGGGGTTTCTAGAGCACATGTCAGTGCAGATTCGAACCAGAGACCTCCGGCTGTGGTGACCAGATAAAGTAGCAGCTTGATTCCTACTGCCATAAGACGGAGCTCCCTTAATACCACGCCCTACCAGGCGTTATCACCACTGTTAGGCCTCCATGGGCCAGCACTGCCAGGCTTCACTAATCTAAAAGAGAAGCCCTGGTGCCACAGGAACAAGCACATGTGAATCAGGGTTGTTTAAGACGCTGTGTCCGCCGTCGCCGATGCAGGGTCTAAAGGTCCTTTGCGTCGCAGGACGCAACATGGGGAGACTCTGTTGACCAGAGGGAAGGGTCCGTTGCGTCTCAGGACACAGGCTATGCAATTGGTTGCGTCTCAGGCAGCAGAGCTGGGGGTCCTTCTGATAATGATAACGCCTGGTGGGGCGTGGTGTTAAGGGAACCCGTCGTACGCGGGCAGAGAACGGTCTACCACCTCGACTGGACAAGCTACCATCGCGGTTGACAACGACCTGCAACGGTAAGGGTGACTGTAAGGGGGAATTGAACCCCCAACCCATCGTCGTTTAGGCGATTTGGTGTACCATTACACCAATCGTATCACTGAAACGGGCTCCCGGGTCCTCCCGGAGGTGAATGCCTCATGTTGGTATCACAGTGGTGAATAACACATAAATAAATTAGAAATAGTTTCCCTTATTACGAGGCGCGAGGTTGAGGGGTCCAGCCCGTTTGCTTGCACTGGGGCCAAGCACCAATATCACATTGGTATAATAGATTGAAAGGACATTTGCATATCCTACTGTAGCATGTCTACGCTACAGGTAGCCTATTAGGGCCCGGACCTGCATGATTCTACATTTATAGTATACGGGTATAGTTTATACCCGTACCCAAATCCAAAGGCAGTGTGTATGACAAGGACAACTATCGAGGTCTTGCGGTGAGCAACTCCACAGGAAAGATCTTCTCCCTTTGCATGCTACGTAGACTAGATGATTGGTCAGAAGAATTCAACCTCAGAGCCGCTGGCCAATATGGATTTAGAAGTGGTAGGGGTACTGCAGATGTATCATTCATTCTTAACCATATTGTAGATAAATATAGAGAAAAGAAAAAACCACTCTTTGTGGCTTTTGTTGATTTCAAGAAGGCTTATGATTGGGTCAACAGAGACTTGCTATGGGATTGCTTAGCAAGGCTAGGAGTCAAGGACCCCTATCTCAGTATTCTTAAGTCCATGTATAATCATGTTGTTTTCCAAGTTCGCCTACATGGAGACATTGGATCCTCCTTTCCATCCCTTGTAGGAGTTAAACAAGGAGACCCCCTATCCCCACTCCTATTCGGTCTGTTCATTGATAGAATTGAATCGTTCCTCCAATCCAAGCTCCCAAATGTAGGGGCTGAGCTTAGGGGAAAGATTCTGCAACTGTTACTTTATGCTGATGACCTAGCTATAATGGCAGAATCCCCGGCAGATATGCAAGCGATGCTTGACTGCCTGAGAGATTTCTGCGAGGCTACTAAGATGGCTGTGAATATAAAGAAAACTGAGATTGTCGTTTTCAACAAGCAATTCTGTGATGAGGCCCGCATGGATCCTGATTACAAATTTGTCTATGATGGAGCACAACTTTCTACAAAGTTATCTTTTATCTACTTGGGATCCCTCTTTGTGGATGGTGACTCAAGCAATCGTGCAAAAGCTGATTTTTCTAGGATGCTCACTAAGGCCCAAAAGGCACACCACATGCTCCGTAGGCGATGCCATACTATGGAGATATACGATATTGATATTCTCACCCACCTGTTTGATTCTCTTGTACAACCTATCCTGAATTTTGGCTGTGAGGTGTGGGCTCCTTCTATTCTGAACAACACACTTATCTCAAATGACCATGCTTGTGAGAAATGGCATAGAGGTATACTTAAACAAATGTTGGGTGTTTGCCAATCTACTACATTTAATATTATCATGGAAGAGCTGGGTAGAACCCCGTTGTGTTTTGCTTGGCTTAAACAAGCTTTGCGCTTCTGGAACAAGACCATACATAAAGAACCTGAGGATCTCATTAGAATGGCTCTTGAGGAATCTTTTGACTCCAACACTGGCTGGGTTCATGACTTGCGTTGTGCTCTCCACAAGCTAGGATCCAGTAAAAACATCAACATTTTGGAGGCTGTCGATGTCGAAGGTATTATGTCTGAAGTTTTTGAGTCATGGAGGTTTAAGTACCCAAGTGTTACCAATGCAGTTAGAGACATCCCTGATGAGAGAAGGGTTGGCTTTAAACGCCTCCGATACCAAAAATGGTTCGCAGCCAACAGCAATGATGAGAATTGCTTGATTCCCTTTACATCCGCCTTACATAAGCAGGATCAGATTCGTTCTATAGCACAGTTTAGAATGGGTTCCCATTGGCTGAACACAGAAAGAATGAGAGTGGTGGATAGAGCACACATCCCTCGCTCAATGAGACACTGTCAAATGTGTGGGTTCCAAAAACCTGAGGATGAAATGCATATGTTTGAGTGCCCTTTTTATAATGATATTCGCCTTCGCTACCAGAAGCTGTTTACAGATATCTATAGGCATGTCCATGAGGATACCGACTTAACCGTATGGAATGTAGAATTCTGCGATTCCACATTCAGAACCTTTATGAATGGAAATGGCACTAAGTCTTTTTGGAGCAACCTAGCCGACTATCTTTCTACTTGTAGAAGAGCAAGACAGGAAGCCCTGGACTGCTTAGTGACACCGTAATTTATCATCCCTTTTCTTCTTCTTGTCACTTCTCATTTGTTAGCTTCTTACCTCCGCCACTGTAAGTGGTTGAGATCTGGGTCCTGCTCTAGGGGGTTTAATACCTACGCCACCAAAACGGTGGTTGGGAGTTAGGTTTGTTTGTCCTCGACACACCCCTGATGTAATGGGGTTTTTTGCTTTGTGGGTGCTTTTTCTTTTTGTTTAAAGCACAGAGTCTCATACACCCTCGCGGTGTCAAGTAGACTTTAACATGTAATGTAATGTATAGTGGATTGAATTGTTGCATGCTTTTTCAGCCAACGCTGGGGTGCTCATCATCTTCAAATTCCCCGTGCGATGCGCACCAAACCAGTGAGTAGGTAATTATAACGCCTGGTGGGGCGTGGTGTTAAGGGAGCCCGTCGTTCGCGGGTGGGGAGCGGTCTCCTACCTCAACTGGACAAGCTACCATCGCGGTTGACAACGACCTGCAACGCCAAGAGCGACCGAAGGGGGAGTCGAACCCCCAACTCTTCGTTCTCAAAGTGCTTTAGTCTACCACTAGACCAACGTATATCACTGAAAAATTCAGGTACGTTCTGACAAATTGAACTTGAACTTGAACTTGAACTTGGTTACATAGCTCCAGCTAGCATTTTTGCTGCTCGCCGTCTTCGGCAGGAAATTATACCAGGAATATCTGACAATTTGTAAGGAAGCTACACCGATGACATCAACAAAATCCTGGAGGCTAGGGCTAGGGCACGGAGACCCACCCCTTTTTGTTTTTAGGCGAAAACCCTTATTGGTAAAAATAAATGCTGCCTGCGGAACTTGAACTTTAACCTGTTAACGTGGCTCCAGGCTTAGATCATTAAACTTGTAAACTAAACTCTTCGACACTTCAGAAATCCAAACCAGATCATCATTATTATACGGTAAACATATACTTGATCCAATCTCTTCATGCAGACATGAAGATTGCTCGATGTTGCCTGTGAATCTAGCCTTGCGCCCTCAATGAAATGCTCGGGTACCGGGTTTCCATATATCAGGTGGGGTGTGTGTGTGTGTGGGGGGGGGGGGGGGGGGGGGGGGGGGGGGGGGGGGCACCCCCGGGCACCCCCATGGCGGGCCCCTGTGGGCGCAACGAGTGAGATAGGGGCATGGGCGGACATGGCATGTCCGCCCATGCCCCTATCTCACGTTGCGCCCACAAGGGCCCCCCATGATGGGGCCCGGAAACCTGAAACGGGGAGAAACGTTCATAATCGGCTTGCCCGATATATCGTGGTTAGGAAAAATCCTGCCCAGGAGCACCTGATGACCCAACGCGAAAAGGGGCCATTTTACTCAGACGCTGATGCTGCATGTTGATCCGTGTTGATCTACAGATAAAGGTTTCTCTTCCGAGGCAGCGAATGTGAAGAAAAACCGTAACTGGTGACCGTAACTGTACCCTCGCTTCTGAAGCCCTAGGCAACGTCGCAATCGACTCGGAAAATTGGCGGAGAGTGTTGGCAGCCATCGGGACCATCGCTGACGTCGTATATTCGCAACGAGCCCACGAGCAGCGTCGCGTTGATTCAACCAACCACACACAGACAACCCTGGAAAGCAGCCATACCGTTGCCTCACTCACCCAGACCGTTGTCCATAGACCGTTGTCCAATCACCAATTCCGTTGGCATATCTACATATACCGTTGCCTCAATCAATTACTCGCAGCCACGCCCCACTAGAGACGACTGGAAGATTGGTGAGGGATAAAGACGCAGCCTCGTAACGCGTCACGCCAACCTGGATACGCAGCGCAATAATTTGCAAATAGCTCCGTCGCACTTCGACGTAATCTGAAGCACGACCATGAGCAAGGCAGAAAAGGGCAAAGCATCTGCTGGATTGCTACAGCAGCTCTCGAAAGTCATGGAGACGGAGGAGGGAGCGAAAATAGCCTCCAAGATTAAGGTAGGGACAAGGACAAGGACAAGCATGGGGTGAGGCAAACCCGTGTGGGGTTTCGGATGTGGGGTGTATAGTGTGGAGTGTGCGGTGTGACGTGTGGGGTGGGGAATACCCAGAACATGCTGTAACTCATCGTCGTGGTAATGAACCAGCACACAAGCAGGGTTGGGCGGAATAGGAGGTTGGGGGAGCACGGAGCAACGCACTACACAACCCCAAACCTCCAGGACCAAGCATGCAGGCAAAAGAAAAATCTCATCATCATCATCATCATCATCATCATCATCATCATCATCATCATCATCATCATCATCATCATCATCATCATCATCATCACCATATCATCATCACCATCATCATCATCATCATCATCATCATCATCATCACCATCACCATCACCATCACCATCACCATCACCATCACCATCACCATCACCATCACCATCACCATCACCATCACCATCACCATCATCATCATCATCATCATCATCATCATCATCATCATCATCATCATCATCATCAGCAGCAGCATCATCATCAGCAGCATCATCAGCATCAGCAGCATCATCAGCATCATCAGCATCATCAGCATCATCAGCATCATCAGCATCATCAGCATCATCATCAGCATCATCAGCATCATCAGCATCATCAGCATCATCAGCATCATCAGCATCATCAGCATCATCAGCATCATCAGCATCATCAGCATCATCAGCATCATCATCATCATCACATCATCATCATCATCACCATCATCATCAGCATCATCAGCATCATCAGCATCATCAGCATCATCAGCATCATCAGCATCATCAGCATCATCAGCATCATCATCATCATCATCATCATCATCATCATCATCATCATCATCATCATCATCATCATCATCATCATCATCATCATCATCATCATCATCATCACCATCATCATCACCATCATCATCACCATCATCATCACCATCATCATCACCATCATCATCACCATCATCATCACCATCATCATCACCATCATCATCACCATCATCATCACCATCATCATCACACATCATCATCACCATCATCATCACCATCATCATCACCATCATCATCACCCATCATCATCACCATCATCATCACCATCATCATCACCATCATCATCACCATCATCATCACCATCATCATCACCATCATCATCACCATCATCATCACCATCATCATCACCATCATCAACACCATCATCATCACCATCATCATCACCATCATCATCACCATCATCATCACCATCATCATCACCATCATCATCAACCATCATCATCACCATCATCATCACCATCATCATCACCATCATCATCACCATCATCATCACCATCATCATCACCATCATCATCACCATCATCATCACCATCATCATCACCATCATCATCACCATCATCATCACCATCATCATCACCATCATCATCACCATCATCATCACCATCATCATCACCATCATCATCACCATCATCATCACCATCATCATCACCATCATCATCACCATCATCATCACCATCATCATCACCATCATCATCACCATCATCATCACCATCATCATCACCATCATCATCACCATCATCATCACCATCATCATCACCATCATCACCATCATCACCATCATCATCATTGAGTGGTGGGGTGGG
>JACBWV010000347.1:2070891-2173391 GCA_013435795.1 Chlamydomonas sp. ICE-L | reverse complement strand
CAATCAGCTCCATTACTCATGGCAGTTTCCAACCAGCTCCATTACTCATGGCAGTTTCCAACCAGCTCCATTACTCATGGCAGTTTCCAACCAGCTCCATTACTCATGGCAGTTTCCAATCAGCTCCATTACTCATGGCAGTTTCCAACCAGCTCCATTACTCATGGCAGTTTCCAACCAGCTCCATTACTCATGGCAGTTACCAACCAGCTCCATTAGCCAGCCACTAGAGCAAGCCCAAAGCTTTCAGCTGCATTTTAATGCCTGTCATGTCAGCTTGAAAAATCACAAACTAGCTTCAGGTTTGGCTCAAGGACGCAAAAGGGGAGCTGCCTAGAAGCTGCTATTTGTAGCCTAAAGAGGAAACAGTGTATGCTTGCTCTGTATCTAAGTGTGTGCATATGTGTTAGTAATAAATATAATACAACTGCAGATAATTACGAACAGATAATTACAAAAAACTGTATTACATAAATATATGTAATAAATAAATATATGTAATGGGTACAATATAAATGAATACATCTAATATAAATAAAGTGGGGTGTGGGGGTTGTATCAGAATGCGCAAATATGTGACAGTAGTAAATGTAATATACATAAATAAATATTACATAAATAAAGTGGGCTGTGGGTTTTATATCAGAGTGTGTGAATGTGCGTTCGTAATAAGTTTAAAATATAAATATATACATAAAATATATATACATTGGGGTGTGGGGTTTGTATCCGAGTGTGAATATGCGTTAGTAAAAAATGTAATATATATAAATATGTAATATATATAAATATAGTATACATAAACTGGGGTGTGGGGTTTATATCAGAGTGTGTGAATATGTGACAGTAGTAAATGTAATAAAAACAAATACATATAATATTCATAAAGTGGGGTGTGGGTTTTGTATCCGAGTGTGTGAATATGCGTTAGTAATAAATGTAGTATAAATAAATAAAGTTTACATTAAGTAGGGTGTGGGGGTTATGTCAGAGTGTGTGAATATGCATAGTAATCAATAGAATATAGAAAAGTGAGTTGTGGGGTTTATATCCGGATATGTGAATATATATTAGGAGTGAAGACAGACCAGTCCAGCTGACGACTGGGTGTGAGGTGTGGGGTAGAAGGTGTGAGGTTTGGGGTGTGAGGTGTGGGATGTTGGGTGTGGAGTACAAGGTGTGGCGTGTGGCGTGTGAGTTTTGGGGTGTGAGGTGTGGGGTATGAGGTGTGATGTGCGGGTGTGGGGTTTGAGGTGTGTGTTGTGGGGTTTGAGTTGTGTTGTGTGGGGTTCAAGGTCTTGGGTGTGGGGTGTGAGGTGTGGGCGGCTTGCAGGTCGACGAGATCTACTGTGACGGGCTATCTGTCTGCATGCTTGGGGGGTGGGGTGGGGGGGGGAGGAGGATAAAAGCTTCTTTCCGTGCTTAGGACGACAAAATATACATAATGTATTGTATATAATTTATGTATTGTTTTGTAGACAATCTTAGTTGAATCTTAGTTGACTTTCTCGAGACGAGAGATCAACTGTTGAAAGCGGTGAGAAGAAAGAGAGAAGAATTGATGACAAGAACCATGGGATGCTTACTTACATGCTTGCTTGCTAGCTTGCTTACATGCTTGCATGCTTGCTTACTTACATGCTTGCTTACATGCTTGCATGCTTGCTTACATGCTTGCTTACATGCTTGCTTACATGCTTGCATGCTTGCTTACTTACATGCTTGCTTACATGCTTGCTTGCTTACTTACTTGCTTGCTTACTTACATGCTTACATGCTTGCTTACATGCTTGCTTGCTTACTTCCTTGCTTGCTTACTTACATGCTTACATGCTTGCTTACTTACTTGCTTGCTTACTTACATGCTTACATGCTTGCATGCTTGCTTACTTGCTTGCATACTTGTCGGGCATTTTTTATGGTTGGCCCCAGTGCAAACAAACGGGCTGGCTCCCTCAACCTCACGCCTTGTAATAAGACGTACAATTTCTGTATGTATTTATTGTATGCAGGGCATCGTCGTTTTCAACATTGACGGAGAGGAATGGACCCTTGACGCGAGGCCTGGTGAGGGTAAGCTCTACCAGGTTAGTGCACTTTTAACTTTTACCCCACCCCACCCTACACACACCCACACACCTCACCCACCCACACACACTGGTGAGGGTAAGCTTTACCAGGTTAGTTCACAAACCCACACCCACACACCTCACACACCCACCCACACACACTGGTGAGGGTAAGCTCTACCAGGTTAGTGCACACACCCACACCCACACACCTCACCCACCCACACCCACACACCTCACCCACCCACACACACACACTGGTGAGGGTAAGCTCTACCAGGTTAGTGCACACACCCACACCCACACACCTCACCCACCCACACACACACACTGGTGAGGGTAAGCTCTACCAGGTTAGTGCACACACCCACACCCACACACCTCACCCACACACACACACACACTGGTGAGGGTAAGCTCTACCAGGTTAGTGCACACACCCACACCCACACACCTCACCCACCCACCCACACACACTGGTGAGGGTAAGCTCTACCAGGTTAGTGCACACACCCACACCCACACACCTCACCCACCCACCCACACACACTGGTGAGGGTAAGCTCTACCAGGTTAGTGCACACACCCACACCCACACACCTCACACACCCACCCACACACACTGGTGAGGGTAAGCTCTACCAGGTTAGTGCACACACCCACACCCACACACCTCACCCACCCACCCACACACTGACACACACTGGTGAGGGTAAGCTCTACCAGGTTAGTGCACACACCCACACCCACACACCTCACCCACCCACCCACACACTGACACACACTGGTGAGGGTAAGCTCTACCAGGTTAGTGCACTTTTTAAAGTATTTTTGATATTGTTAACTGCAATGTGCAGACGGTTAGACGCCATACCTGGCGTTGAGAACCTTGTAAAAAAAATGTATTTTGGGGTCTACTCGTGGCAGCTTCTAGTCAGCTCCATTAACCAAGACAAACCATGTACGCGAACCCTACACTGTTTCCTTCGTGGGCTACTCGTGGCAGCTTCTAGACCCCCTATCTTCTAGTGTTACGGTTCAGACCCTAGAAATCCCTGGTTTCCGTGGTGATCGCACGGGGGGTATTGTTTATTGCAATGTGCAAATGGTTTAATTGTTACAAGGTTCTAGACGCCATACCTGGCGTCTAGAACCTTGTAACAATTATTATTATTATTATTATTATTATTATTATTATTATTATTATTATTATTATTATTATTATTATTATTACGGTACAGGCCGGTAAATTATTATTATTATTATTATTCTTATTATTATTATTATTATTATTATTATTATTATTACGGTACAGGCCGGTAAATTATTATTATTATTATTATTATTATTATTATTATTATTATTATTATTATTACGGTACAGGCCGGTAAATGAACCAGGGATTCAGTACTCTGACATCTATGGAACTCCAAGCCATGGCGAATGTTGCTATGGCTTAGTAACAGATCCATGTCGTTACATCTAGAACCTCTAGCTTCTAGATGCAAGGCCTGGTGAGGGGAAGCTCCACCTGGTGGGTGAATTTTTTCTTTATTTTTATTTTTATGTATTTTCATGTTTGTCTCGAGATTGTTTGTTTTTTGTATACAAGGCATTGTCATGGTTCGACATAGATAGATAGATAGATAGATGTTACAGTCCAGGGGTAGGCCAAATAGGCTAAAGGGACTTGCCCAACTGTGTAGGACATGTAACATATAATTTTGGAGGCTATTACCGATGGGGGTAGCAAGAAAAAAGCTGCCGTACCGCACCTTTGCTTTAAATAGAGCTTATCCTCCAACTAAAAAAATGAGTTTCTTTTTTGAGCCAAAAATAAAGTTGTGCAGAAGTTAGAGAGGTCCAAAGTTTTGTTGACCCAAAGCGGCCAAAATCTTGACTTCGCGATAAATCACGTTTGGGCAACCCAATGAAAGATGTAAGAGCATAACTGGAATGGACAAGAACGGATCTTTCAAATGACCCCAGTTTTGGGGGGGGTAGGGTGAGGTAAGCGGGTTTTAGGAGGGGAGGGCGGGCAAAAACACTTTTTCTCAACTTTCTTTTTTGTTAATCGGACACCATATCGAAGGTGCGGTCCAAAATCTGTATCTCTGCCCCCCCCCCCCCCCCCTGGCTATTACAAATAATCTGTATCTCTGCCCCCCCCCCCCTGGCTATTACAAATAATCTCTGCCCCCCCCCCCCCCCCCTGGCTATTACAAAAAATCTGTATCTCTGCCCCCCCCCCCTGGCTATTACAAATAAATAAATTTCTAAAACCGTCTAAAACCTTTTAGGACACACCAACATAAAACTTTTGGGGCTACTCGTGGCAGCTTCTCTGATCTCTTACAAACTTTTGGGGCTACTCGTGGCAGCTTCTCTGATCTCTAACAAACTTTTGGGGCTACTCGTGGCAGCTTCTCTGATCTCTTACAAACTTTTGGGGCTACTCGTGGCAGCTTCTCTGATCTCTTACAAACTTTTGGGGCTACTCGTGGCAGCTTCTCGGATCTCTTACAAACTTTTGGGGCTACTCGTGGCAGCTTCTCGGATCTCTTACAAACTTTTGGGGCTACTCGTGGCAGCTTCTCGGATCTCTTACAAACTTTTGGGGCTACTCGTGGCAGCTTCTCTGACGTTAACAATGTCACCCCTCTCTCTTATCCCCTGCTGATCTGAGGATCTGACGTTACAAATTTCACCCCTCTCTCTCACCCCCGCACTCTTTCACTCGTTCCAGGGAGCCCCAAAGGATGAGACTGCTGATCTGACGTTAACAATGTCAGACACAAATTTTGCCAACCTTGTGATGGGGAAGCTAAATCCACAGCAGGTAATTTGTCTCATGGCTTTGTATGTATGTATGTATGTATGTATGTATGTATGTATGTATGTGTATACTAGTAGGGTAGCCCGTGTGGCCGTTGGCCACCCCCACTCTGGTCCTGGGTCCTGGTCTGGGATACAGCATGGGTAACGCCCTTGTATGTATCCACACCGTTGAGATATTCCCCCCATCAAAACTGAAAATACATTACGCATGCCCCTTTCCCTTCCCTTCCCTACTCTCTCTATACCCCCCCCCCCCCCCCCCCCCCCAGGACCTACATGATCCCCTACTTTGCCCCTAATCTTCCTGCCCCCATCACCATATCCTTTACACACCACTCTCTTTCTCCCCGTACCCCCCCCCCCACCACCATTCACCACCACCACCACACACACACCACCCAACCTTCTTCACCCTCGCTGTACGCTCCCCTCCCTCGCTCCCTCTTCTCGCCCACAGGCACAGAAACCTACGTTTCTTCCCCCTACCTCTTCCCCTTGACTTCAGCAGCCCCCCACCCTGTATCACACACGCATAAATCCCAACCACCCCTAGAAAGACCCATATTTCCCCCTACACTCCCCGACCTCTCCCTGCCCCTCACCCACACAAACACAGCCATCCCCGCGCAGGGTGAGCCACAGGGTACTTCAAATTGCCAAATTGGCCAGCGCTTTAGCGCACTTGACAACCAAAAAACTGCGCTTTGTAGTGCAAAAAACGCAAAATTTGCTTGCTGCGCCCACGGGGAGTTGCAAAAAACTGCGCTTAAAGCGCAGAGGGGGTCAAAAAGTCAGCGCTCAAAAGTGCAAAAGCGCGCGCTTTGAATTACCCTGGTGAGCCACCCTCGAACCTCCCCCGAAAACCCGCGAAAGCTTGCATAGCTATCAACCTCGCAGAGAAAACCATACCAGCGGCAGTCCTGCGCGATCGCAAAGCTACACACCTGAAGCTTGTTCTTCGCGCTCATTGGCCCAGTCGGGCCAGTGGTGTTGACCGGAAATCCATTTATCACCGCTGGAAGGTATCATTTAGTAAGATTTGCATAACAGGTGCAACAGCTTCTGCTACTGTTGGACGGTAATCAAAAGTAATCCCAAATTCTGTTGCTAGTTGCGCAAGTTGAAGGAAGGTCTTGGATGTAGTCTACTCTGTCACGCACTCGCTATCGCACGATTTGCATCAACAGATTTCTCAATGCACTGGGAAGAGGCTGCAGACATCGAATGAGCGGTGCAAGGGCGAGAACGCTCAGCGAGAAGGAATGGCGACGAAGACATCAAGAAATTCAAAGAAGTGGCAATAGCATTGCAAAGGCCATGCAATGGTGGGGAGATATGGCGCATCCAGTGCGCATGTGCGAGGCGTTTGGTGGCAATGCTCTTGTTTCAGCCGCTTTTGGCTGGTAAAGTGTTATTGAACGGTTTGAACTTTGTCCAGTTACGTCCGAAATTGTCTTGCGTACACCCCTGCCTTGTTCCCCCCTCCACACATCAACCACAGCCAATCCACACATCACCTACAACTAAAATCACCACAGAAACACACCAATCCACACATCACCTACACCACCCACACATCAACCGCACCATCCACACATCAACCACACCATCCACACATCAAGGCACCCAGTCCACCGATCAAAACAACACACATCCACACAGGACGCCTACCACCAGCCAATACATGCAACCACACAAGCCACCACGGTAGTGAAATTTATCCCACAAAAGCCACAACA
Source organism: Chlamydomonas sp. ICE-L (assembly GCA_013435795.1). NCBI lineage: Eukaryota > Viridiplantae > Chlorophyta > Chlorophyceae > Chlamydomonadales > Chlamydomonadaceae > Chlamydomonas > Chlamydomonas sp. ICE-L. The sequence continues at coordinate 2,166,745 of JACBWV010000347.1, read as the reverse complement.
GCAGCCCCACCAGGCCACACAGCACAACACACCGCGCCACAAGCAACCACACCAGCAACACGCACGCCACACGAGCCAAACAGCAACCACAACGGCCACAACAGCATCCCCCCACCAGCCAAAACAGCAATGGTTGTTCAACATACACAGAAAAAAACTCAACCAACTCACTCTAATATACAAAAAGCGATCACCACACACAGTCAACAACATCACCAAATAAAGATCCACAAATAATACCAAAAATCCACCATCAACCAAACTATCCACACATCACCCACACCAAACACACACCATCCACATATCAACCACACCATCCACACCATCCACACATCAACCACACCATCCACACCATCCGCACATCAACCACACCATCCACACCATCCACACATCAACCACACCATCCACACCATCCACACATCAACCACACCATACACACATCACCCTCACCATCCACACATCACCCACACCATCCACACATCAACCACACCATCCACACATCAGCCACACCAGCCACACATCACCCTCACCATCCACACATCAACCACACCATCCACACATCAACCACACAGCACCTACACATCAACCACACCATCCACACATAAAGCACACCATTCACACATCACCCTCACCATCCACACATCACCCTCACCATCCACACATAACCCACACCATCCACACATCACCCCACACCATCCACACATCAACCACACAGCACCCACACATCAACCACACCATCCACACATCAGCCACACATCAACCACACCATCCACACATCAACCACACAGCACCCACTGACCCACACATCAACCACACCATCTACACATCACCCCACACCATCCACACAGCACCCACTGACCCACACATCAACCACACCATCCGCACAGCAGCCACACCATCCACACAGCACCCACTCCATCCACACATCACCCTCACCATCCACACATCACCCACTCCATCCACACATCATCACCCCACACCATCTCGACAGAAGAAACTGAAACTTGTGACTCCTTACCACAGGGCGTGAGTTTGCAGAAACCTTTCCGTTCGCTTGCACTGGGGAAAGTTTACTGTGGGTTCTACTTATGCAGACTGCTACTGCGCATGAGTAACCATCTAGCAATCACATCACCCAATCCATCCACACCTCACAAGCAACACTAGCACAAACAAACAAAGACACACACACACCATGGCTGTGCTCCAACAGAACCAACACTCTCTTGCGCACACACACACACTCTCTCACACACACACACACACACATGTGATGCAACCATCTAGCAATCTGTATGACTATCCACGCATCCACCAACCCCATGCAGGCCTTCCTAATGAGGAAGCTGAAACTGAATGGATCTATAGGCATGGCCATGAAATTGACCCCGGCACTAGAAGCAGCACGCCCCAAATCAAAACTGTAGTGCAGAGCTCATGGCTAGGAGTGGGTCTGTGCGTACACGTGTGTGTGTGTGTGTGTGTGTGTAAGTAGTTAAGGGTGTCCCACTTTGCAGCCTCCCAGCCACCACCTCGTGTTATGGTGTCTAATTAGGCTCATTTTGCAGGGGGGTGGTTGGCCCTTGGCGCCAGACCTTGGCAATGGGAACTGAGAAAGTGGTCGAAAAGTCGGTTAAATGGTCGAAAGTCGGTTGGAATGGTGGAAATCATAGAAAATCGGTTGGTGGATGAGATTGTTGCATATGATGCCGGTAATCGCGGTTGGAATTCCGCCCTGAGATGGACGAAAAGTCGGTTGGAATGGTCGAAAAGTCAGTTGCCGAATGAGATAGGTCCGCAGCACTGGAAGAACAAGCGTCTAACTTATCTTCTGCTTGCCTGCCTGTCTTCGCCCACTTCAACCTAAGGCCTATCCATTAATGTTGGTCTCATGACCACTGGGAATGATTGCAACATGGAAAACTAGCATCAACAAAGTTACACTGTTTGGCGGGGCTTTGGGGCTTAGTACCCCTTGGCCACCCTCACAACTAGGGGGGGTCTTCAATCATCACTAACGTGTGTCTGTTACAGTCTAAGGGTAGCCGAATAGGCTATAAAGACCAGACCAACCTCGATACAAGAATGCTTAGCACGACTTGAGAAAGGAGAAAAATGTCAAAATATGTGCAACCCTTGTTGCATAATACTATGGCTTTGGGGCTGACGTGCGGTAGCAGGCTTGGAAAATTCAGCAATCGGCTTCCCTGATGAAATTGAAATTGTTACATCCGTGTAATACAGTTACTCACAGGACGTGAAGTTAAGGACACCATAGCGTAAGCCGGAGCTAGCTATAGTCACCGGAACATTTCACACTTTCGGGTAGTTCGTTGTGAATCCTGTGGGATCCCTGTTGCATTACTAGCACTCGACTTCTGGGCTACTGTCAACACAAATGCTCGAGAGATGGCGCAATAAGTTTTGGGGGGTGCAAGAATACCGTACATTTTCCCGCAATCTTCGCAAACAGTGCTCTTTGATTGTGGGCCCATGCATCGATTGACATCAAATGCCACTAGGAATCAGGATAAACCGTTGGACGAGAAAAGAAACAGACCGTAGAGGTAGAGGGGTCGGTAAATATAGTCACCACAGCCGGAGGTCTCCTGTTCGAATCTGCACCGACATGTGCTCTATAATCCCTGGTTTCCGTGGTTATCTCACGGGAGGGTTTGTTAACTGCAATGTGCAGACGGTTAGACGCCATACCTGGAGTATATAACCTTGTAACAGTTATGAAAAATAAACATACGCACAGTGACGGAAAGGAAAGTAGCAGTGATGTACTACGAGGTCTCGCTATAAACGTCGGTGTGCACGTGCTGAGAGAGATGGAGAGAGATACCCTGGACCTCCCCCCCACCCCCCACCCACCCACCCACACCCTAGACATGATACGTGTTGTATCTCTCCCCCAAAACCATATATGGACAGGTATTTCGTAGAGGACCACCCCAGTTCCACTCCCATGTCATTCTGAGGGCTAGCAAAAAGTGCTTGAAAAGTACCAAATTGTTTGAAAATGACAGATGTTTTATCCTCGACACCCACCCACCTCCAAACCTTTGGAGGCCCACAACTGTTTTCTACTGCGCCAAATTAAGAAATAAAACCGGATTATTCATCCTCTAGTGTTCTGTACAAAGTTGGACGATGGGGTCATTTTGGTTAGAACCCCCCCCCCCCCCCCCCCCCCCCCCCCCCCCCCCCCCCCCCCCCCCCCCCGGGATCAAAATACATCCAAAAGGCTCTTGTCCTCTCTATGATATCTACAAAGTTGGACATTATGGTCATTTGGGTTAGAATCCCCCCACCCCCACCCCACCCCTAGAGCCCGGGATCAAAATAAATCCAAGAGACTCTTGTCCTCCTGTTCAGCAGTGTTGGCCTTCAAGGTCCTCAGTCGGTCAGCCAGGCTGGGGGCTTGGTTGCCATCAGCTACCAGCGATGCCTCTGCGGCGTCCAGATGTACACTGATGGCGGCAGCTGTCTCAGCGTCCATCCTAGTGCGCGACCCGTTCTTTCGGTAGAAGGCTCCCAGGGTGGTGATGGCCGCTGCAAATTGGAGGGGGTTGGTAGGGTTGGTAGGGTGGTTATGGTGGTTAGAGAACGTGAACTGGGTGAAAGGGTGGTGATGGCCGCTGCAAATTGGGAGGGGGTTGGTAGGGTTGGTAGGGTGGTTATGGTGGTTAGAGAACGTGAACTGGGTGAAAGGGTGGTGATGGCCGCTGCAAATTGGGAGGGGGTTGGTAGGGTTGGTAGGGTGGTTATGGTGGTTAGAGAACGTGAACTGGGTGAAAGGGTGGTGATGGCCGCTGAAAATTGGGAGGGGGGTGGTTGTAGGGTTGGTAGGGTGGTTTGGTGGTTAGGAGAACGTGAACTGGGTGAAAGGGTGGTGATGGCCGCTGCAAATTGGGAGGGGGGTGGTAGGGTTGGTAGGGTGGTTATGGTGGTTAGAGAACGTGAACTGGGTGAAAGGGTGGTGATGGCCGCTCCAAATTGGAAGGGGGGTGGTAGGATGGTTGGGTAACCGCTTAATTCATGTTACCACAGTTTTTAAAAAATCAAATCACCGCTGTTTCAAATTCAAATTGAAATTCAAATTACCACTTTTGTTTTTCAGAGTATGGCCCACTGCTTTTTTCCCAGCTCTTTGTAGGGTTTAGGGTTTTTAGAGGGTGGTGATGGCCGCTGCAAATAGGCAAGGGGTTGGTAAGGTGGTTAGGGTGGTTAGAGAATGTGAACTGGGTGAGAGAGTGGAAGGGTTGGTAGGGTGGTTAAGGTTGGTAGGGTTGGTAAGGTGGTTAGGGTTGGTAGGGTGGTTAGAGAACGTGAACTTGGTTGCTGTTGGCGGTAGCTGTCTCTGCCTTTTTTTTTTTAACGACACATCGCCATTCCATCGCTGCCTGGCGACGCATGGGTTTTGCTAATCTAGTTAGAGATGCCCCCCAAACCCCTGGGCACCGCACTTCGCGCTCCACGGGGCTCTTACGGCAGCGTGTTGCACAGGGGTCACACCAAGTCGATCAATTGGTTGGCAGGGTGGTTAGGGTTGGTAGGTTGGTTAGGGTTGCACTGGGGTCGCACCAATTCGATCAATTGGTTGGCAGGGTGGTTAGGGTTGGTAGGGTGGTTAGGATTGCACTGGGGGCGCACTAAGTTGATCAATTGGTTGGTAGGGTGGTTAGGGTTGCACTGGGGTCGCACCAAGTCGATCAATTGGTTGGTAGGGTGGTCAGGGTTGGTGGGGTGGTTAGGGTTGCACTGGGGTCGCACCAAGTCGACCAATTGGTTGGCAGGGTGGTTAGGGTTGGTAGGGTGGTTAGGGTTGCACTGGGGTCGCACCAAGTCTATTAATTTGCGACGTGTCGCACAAAAAATCATGTCAGATTTTGAGCGCACTATGTAGCTTCAGGTTTGGCCCAAGAATGGGGGAAAGGAGCTCCCTAGAAGCTGCTACGCTTAGCCCTAACAAGTAGCCCAGAAAAGAAACAGTGCGACTGGACTGCACACACAATTTATTTAAATTAATAATCCATTTGAGACATTACCTTGCCATAAATAAATAAATAAATAAATAAATAAATAAATAAATAAATAAATAAATGTGTCTTACTACGAGGCGTGAAGTTGAGGGGACCAGCCCGATCGCTTGCACTAGGGCCAACCACACTCTTTTGGTCTCTGGCTTGAGACATCACTCACCAAGAATTCCATAATGGCTGGGGTGACCACACTTTTCTTACTGAGCCCCCCCTTCTAGGGGGGGGCGGGAGCCCCCAGGTTTACCCATATGTCCGTCCGTCCGCCCGCCCGCCCGACCGACCGACCATCCGACTATCTGACCAAGACGAAGCCTGACACGTCAGCCAACGGTCTCGTAACTTACTCGCTTCTTTTGCCACCTGTCGCTCCGTCGCATACACTCTCCGCCAATTTTGAACGTCACTTGCGATGCTGCACAGGACTTTTTGGTTTCTGGCTTGAGACATTGCTTACCAAGAACTTCATTATGGCTGGGGCCAACCACACTTTTTTTGCGGAGCTCCCCCTTGAAGGGAGTGGGAGCCCCAGGGTTACCCATTTGTCCGTCCGACCGACCGACCATCCGACTGTCTGACCAAGATGAAGCCTGACACATCAGCCAACGGTCTCGTAACTAACTCCCTTCCGTTGCCACCTGTCGCTCCTTTGCGAACACTCTCCGCCAATTTTTAGCGTCGCTTGTGACGCTGCATATAACTTTTTTGGTTTCTGGCTTGAGACATTACTTACCAATAATTCCATCATGACTGGGGCCAACCACACTTTGATTGTCTCTTGCTTGTGACATTGCATACCAATAATTTCACAAGGGCTGGGGTGACCACCAGGGTACTACATCATGCGAAATGACACAAGTCCTATGCAGCGTCGCAAGCGACGCGGAAAATTGGAGGAGTGTGTTGGCAACGGAACAAAAGATGGCAACGATGGAGCTGACCGAAGCGAGTTAGTTATGCGACCGTTGGCTGACGTGCCAGGCTTCAATTTTTTGGCCTGACGGACAAATGGGTGAACATGGGGGCTCCCGCCCCCTTGAAGAGGGGGCTCCGCCAAAAATATAGTATCCTGGTGACCACACTCTTTTGGTTTCTGGCTAGAGACATGAGTCACCAAGACTGTCACCATGGCTGGGGCCAAGCACACTCTTTTGGTTTCTGGCTAGAGACATGACTCACCAAGACTGTCATCATGGCTGGGGCCAAGCACACTCTTTTTATTATTATTATTATTATTATTATTATTATTATAATAATAATAATAATAATAATTATTATTATTATTATTATCAAGGGGGTGGCAACTTCAAACCAAAATGACCCCATCATCCAACTTTGAAGGTATCATAGAGAGGATGAAGAATCCGGTTTTATTTCGTAATTTGGCCCAGTAGAAAACAAGTAATGGTCCTCCAAAGTTTGGGCCGCGGGAGGTGAGGGCGGGGGGGGGTCGAGGGAAAAATCTGTCATTTTCAAAAACAAATGTTATTTTCCAGGCACTATTTTCTAGCCCTCAGAATGACATGGGAGTGGAACTAGGGTGTTTCTCTACTTATTACCAGTCCATGTATGCTATTGGGGGAGAGATCCACCACATATTATGCCCAGGGCTGAGGGGGGAGGGGGGGGGGGGGGGGGGGGGGGGGGGGGGGGAAGGGTCCAGGTTCCAGGGTCTCTCTTTCTCTCTCTCCACACACACAACGCCGTAACCAACACGAGTACAACGAAGTACAGAGTGAGACCTCGTAGTAGTTCACTGCTTTTTTTTTACCGACTTTTTTTTCTTTTACTGACTGACTGACCCCCAAGCCCCACCAAACAATGTAACATCGATGATGGTGATTTTCTATGTTTCAAACATTTCCAATGGTCTTGAGACCAACCTCAATGGATAGGCCTTTGAAAACCCTGTAAAATGAGCATAATTAGACACCTTAACACCAAGTGGTGGCTGAGATAGTGGCAGTACTGTGGGTTCCGGAGCCGGGGGGGGGGGGGGGGGGTCTGCAGAAGGGTGCCTTCACACTTTTTTGTGATGGGGTTTTTCACTTTTTTTTGCCCCCCGCCCTGTAATTAATTATAAATTAAATTCATTAATTAATTCTTTCTTGCCAATAATTCATTTTTTTTTAATACATTATTTCTTACCCAGAATTTCATCATGGCTCGGGTGATTGCGAACCCTAGGATTGCCACTCCACTTGGCCACAAAATCACGAATGCTCTCTTTTGCTGGATCTGCCTTCCGCCTGACCTGCAATGGAGCATGGGATATGGGGCAAGGGGCGTGAGAGGTGGGGCATGGGGCGTTGGGCGTGGGGCATGGGGCATGGGGAGTTGGGCGTGCGGCATGGGGCAAGGGGAGTGGGGCGTGGGGCATGGGGCGTGCCTTATGGGGCGTGACATGTGGGGCATGGGACGTTGGGCGTGGGGCAAGGGGATTGGGGCGTGCGGCATGGGGCGTGAGATGTGGGGCATGGGGCGCTGGGCGTGGGGCATGGGGAGTGGGGGAAGGGGCTTGGGGGCGTGCGACATGGTTGCCTTATGGGGCGTGAGATGTGGGGCATGGGGCGCTGGGCGTGGGGCATAGGGAGTGGGGCAAGGGGTGTGCTTTATGGGGCGTGAGATGTGGGGCATATGGCGTTGAGCGTGGGGCATGGGGAGTGGGGCGTGGGGCGTGCGGCATGGGGTGTGCCTTATGGGGCGTGAGATGTGGGGCATGGGGCGTTGGGCGTGGGGCGTGGGGCATGGGGCGTGCCTTGTGGGGCGTGAGATTTGGGGCATGGGGCGTTGGGCGTGGGGCATGGGGAGTGGGGCGTGGGGCATAGGGAGTGGGGCAAGGGGCATGGGGCGTGCAGCATGGGGCGTGCTTTATGGGACGTGAGATGTGGGGCGTGGGGCGTGCGGCATGAGGCGTGCCTTATGGGGCGTGAGATGTGGGGCTTGGGGCGTTGAGCGTGGGGCATGGGGAGTCGGGCTTGGGGCTTGGGGCGTGCGGCATGGGGCGTGACATGTGGGGCACGGGGCGTTGGGCGTGGGGCATGGGGAGTGGGGCAAGGGGCATGGGGCGTGCGGCATGGGGCGTGCTTTATGTGGCGTGAGATGTGGGGCATAGAGCGTTGGGCGTGGGGCAAGGGGCGTGGGGCATGGGGCGTGCCTCATGAGGCGTGAGATGTGGGGCATGGGGCGTTGGGCGTGGGGCATGGGGAGTGGGGCGTGGGGCGTGCGGCATGGGGCGTGGGGCGTGCGGCATGGGGCGTGGGGCGCGCGGCATGGGGCATGGGGCGTGCGGCATGGGGCGTGGGGCGTGCGGCATGGGGCGTGGGGCGTGCGGCATGGGGCGTGGGGCGTGAGATGTGCGGCTTGGAGCGTGAGATGTGGGGTGTTGGGCATGGTAATTGGGGCATGGGGAGTGGGGCAAGGGGCATGGGGCGTGCGGAATGAGGCGTGGGGCATGGGTTAGCATCCTGCAGCTCACCTCTCTTTCTAGAGCACCGGATGCCGCACGCCCCATCCCCTACGCCCCACGCCCCATGCCCAACATTGCACGCCCCATGCCCAACATCTCACGCCCCATGCCCCACGCCCCATCCCGTACGCCCCATGCCCCATGCCCAACATCTCACGCCCCATGTACCATGCCCCACATCTCACGCCCCATCCCGTACACCCCACGCCCCATGCCCCACGCCCCATCCCCTACACCCCACGCCCCATGCCCCACGCCCCATCCCGTACACCCCACGCCCCATGCCCCACGCCCCATCCCGTACACCCCACGCCCCATGCTCCACGCCCCATCCCGTACGCCCCATGCCCCATGCCCAACATCTCACGCCCCATCCCGTACACCCCACGCCCCATGCCCAACGCCCCATGCCCTATGCCTCACATCTCATGCGGCATGGGTTAGCATCCTGCACCTCACCTTTCTTTTTAGAGCACTGGATGCCGCTCGCCCCATCCCGTACGCCCCACGCCCCATGACCAACGCCCCATGTCCTATGCCTCACATCTCACGCGGCATCGGTTAGCATCCTGCATCTCACCTCTCTTTCCAAAGCACCGGATGCCGCACGCCCCATCCCCTACGCCCCACGCCACATGCCCAACATCGCACGCCCCATGCCCAACATCGCACGCTCCATGCTCCACGCCCCATCCCGTACGCCCCATGCCCAACATTGCACGCCCCATGCCCCACGCCCCATCCCGTACGCCCCATGCCCAACATCTCACGCCCTATGCCCCACGCCCCATCCCGTACGCCCCATGCCCAACATCGCACGCCCCATGCCCAACGCTTAACGCCCCATGCCCTATACCTCACATCTCATGCGGCATGACTCAGCATCCTGCACCTCACCTCTCTTTCCAGAGCACCGGATGCTTCAAGCTCGAAGGTCTCCCTCAGATTTTTCACAACTTCAGTCACAACCTGTGTATAGGCTGTTGGGGGAGGAAGTGGTATGGTGGTGTATAGGCTGTTTGTGTGGTGGTGGTGGTGGTGGTGGTGGTGTGGTGGTGGTGTATAGGCTGTTTGTGTGGTGGTGGTGGTGGTGGTGTGGTGGTGGTGGTGGTGGTGGTGGTGGTGGTGTATAGGAATGTTTGGTGGTGGGTGGTGGTGGGTGTTTGGTGGTGTATAGGATGTTGTTGTGCGTGGTTGGTGGGTGGGTGGTGGTGGTGGAATGGTGCGTTGGTGGTGGTGGTCGGGGGATAGGATGTTTGTGTGGTGGTGGTCGGTGGTGGTGGTGTATAGGATATTGTGTGGATGCGAGTGGGTAAGGTGTTGGTGGTGGTGGTGGTTTTGTATAGGCTGTTTGTGGTGGGGTCTGGGGTGGTGGTGGTGGGGAGGATTTTGTGGGGTGGTGGTGGGGGTGGTGGGTGGGGGTGTATAGGATTGTTTGGATGGTGGTGGTGGTGTTGTGGTGGTGTTGGGTGGTGGTATAGAGGATGTTGTGTGGTGGGGGTGGTAGTGGTGGTGGTTGTATAGGAGTGTTGTGTGCGTGGGGTGGTGGGACGGTGGGGGGTATAGGCCTATGTTCTGTGGTGGTGGTGGTGCGTGTTGGTGGTGGTTTGTTGGTTGGGTGTATAGGCTATTGGTGTGGTGTTGGTGGATGGTGGTGGTGCGTGGTCGTTATGGAGATTTTTGTGGTCGGTGGTGGTGGTCGGTGGTTGGTGGTGTAAGGCTATGGCTGTGGTGAGTGGTCTGGCTGGTGGTGGTGGTGTGGTGTTGTGTGTATAGGCTATTTGTGGTGGTAGTGGTTGTGGTTGGTGGGGTGGTGTGGTGGTGTATAGGCTCTGGGGGGAGGTGGTGGTGTGGTGGTGTATAGGCTGCTGGGGGAGGGGGAGGTGTGGTGGTTTGGTGATGTTGGTGGTGTGGTAGGGGGAGGAGGGGGGGGGGGGGGGGGGGGGGGGGGGGGGGGGTATGTCTCGTCGAGCAAATTCACGATTGCAATACGTGGACATTACACAAAGGGAGGAAATAGAAACGAATTTACAAAGGTGACATGTTTTGTCAAAAGGCATCTTCAGTCCAATAGCATGTTCCATAGTACAACGGTGAAATAGGTGAGGTCAAAAGAATGGTGGGTGGTTGGTTGGGGTGTGTGTGTGTGTGTGGAAAGGGTGGTGGTGGGTGTGTTCCAGTCATAATCTTATATAGGTGAGTCTCAAACCGGTGGTGGTTGGGGGTGGTGGTGGTGGTAGTGGTGGTGGTAGTGGCAGTGGTGTGTGTGTGAAGGTGTGTGGGTGTGTGCCCAGTCATAATCTGTGTATAGGCTAAGGTCAACACGGTGGTGGTAGTGGTGGTAGTGGTGGTGGTGTGTGTGTGTGAAGGTATGTGGGTGGGTGTCCAGTCATAATCTGTGTATAGGCTAAGGTCAACACGGTGGTGGTGGTGGTGGTGGGTTGTGTTTGTGTGTGGTGCGAAGTTTGTGGGTGGGTTGTTCCAGTTATAATCTGTTGATCAGGGAGGTCAAACATTGATGGTGGTGGAGTAGTGTTAGTCTAGTGGTGGCTGTGTGTGTGGGTGTGGGTGTGTGTGTCCAGTAATAATCTGTGTATAGGCTGAGGTCAACTCGGTGGTGGTGGTAGTGGTGGTGGTGTGTGTGTGGTGTGTGTGGGTGGGCGAGGGTTTGTGTCGGTGGTGTCCAGTCATAATCTGTGTACAGGCTAAGGTCAACACGGTGGTGGTGGTGCTGGTGGTGGTGTGGTGGGTGTGTGTGGGTGGCGAAAGTGTTTGTCGGTGGTAGGGCCAGTCATAATCTGTATACAGGCTAAGGTCAAACTGTTGGTGGTGGGGGTGTGTGGTGGTGGTGGTGGTGGTGTGAGTGTGTGCGAAGGTGTGTCGGTGGTGTCCGTCATAATCTGTGTACAGGCTAAGGTCAAAACGGGTGGGGTGCGGGGTGATGGTTGGGGTGGTGGTGGTGTGTGTGTGTGGGTAGGAAAGTGTGGTAGTGGTTGTCACAGTCATAATATGATTGTTGTACAGGCTATAGGGGCAAACACCCCTTCGGTGGGGCGGGGTGATGGTGGTCTGTTGTGTGTGTGCGAAGGTGTGTCGGTGGTTGTCCAGTCATAATCTGTGTACAGGCCTTAGGTCACCACTGTGGTGGTGGTGTGTGTGTTTGTTGTGTGTGTGCGAGGTGTGTCGGTGGTTGTCCCGGTCATAATCTGTGTAAAGGCTAAGGTCAACACGGTGGTGGTGTGGTTGATGGTGGTGGTGGTGTGTGTGTGTGTGTGCGAAGGGTGCTGTCTGGGGTTGTCCAGTCATAATCTGTGTACAGATAAGGTTCAACACGGTGGTGGTGGTGATGGTGGTGGTGGTGGTGGTGTGTGTGTGTGCGAAGGTGTGTCGGTGGTTGTCCAGTCATAATCTGTGTACAGGCTAAGGTCAACACGGTGGTGGTGGTGATGGTGGTGGTGGTGGTGGGTGTGTGTGTGTGCGAAGGTGTGTCGGTGGTTGTCCAAGTTAAATCTGTGGACCAGGCTAAGGTCACAAGGGTGGTGGTGGTAGTGTGGTGGTGGTGGTGTTTGTGTGTGTGTGCGAAGGTGTGTCGGTGGTTGTCCAGTCATAATCTGTGTACAGGCTAAGGTCACCACGTTTGGTGGTGGTTGATGGTGGTGTGGTGGTGTGTGTGTGTGTGTGCGGAATGTGTTTGTGTCGGTGGTTGTCCAGTCATAATCTGTGTACAGGCTAAGGTCAACACGGTGGTGGTGGTGATGGTGGTTGGTGGTGTGTGTGTGTGCGAAGGTGTGTCGGTGGTTGTCCAGTCATAATCTGTGTACAGGCTAAGGTCAACACGGTGGTGGTGGTGATGGTGGTGGTGGTGGTGGTGTGTGTGTGTGCGAAGGTGTGTCGGTGGTTGTCCAGTCATAATCTGTGTACAGGCTAAGGTCAACACGGTGGTGGTGGTGATTGGTGGTCGGTTGGTGGGTGTAGTGTGTGGTGTGTGCGAAGTGTGTCGGTGGTTTGTCTCAGTCATTAATATGGGTACAGGATAAGGGTCAAAAGGTGGGTGGCTGGTGATTGGTGGTGGTGGTGGTGGTGTGTGTGTGTGTGTGCGAAGGTGTGTCGGTGGTTGTCCAGTCATAATCTGTGTACAGGCTAAGGTCAACACGGTGGTGGTGGTGATGGTGGTGGTGGGGGTTTGAGGTTGTGGTGTGCGAAGGTGTGTCGGTATGGTTGTCCAGTAAGAATATGTGTGACAGGCCTAAGGTCAAACACGGTGGTGGTGGTGATGGTGGTGGTGGTGGTGGTGTGTGTGTGTGCGAAGGTGTGTCGGTGGTTGTCCAGTCATAATCTGTGGACACGGGTCTAAGGTCAACCACGGTGGTGGTGGTGATTGGTGGTGGTGGTGTGTGGTGGTGTGCGAAGGTGTGTGGTGGTTGTCCAGTCATAATCTGTGTACAGGCTAAGGTCAACACGGTGGTGGTGGTGATGGTGGTGGTGGTGGTGGTGTGTGTGTGTGCGAAGGTGTGTCGGTGGTTGTCCAGTCATAATCTGGGTACCAGGCTAAGGTCAAACGGTGGTGTGGTTGATGGTGGTGGTGGTGGTGGTGTGGTGTGTGCGAAGTGTGTTAGGTTGCGTTGTCCAGCAAAATCTGTGTTACAGGATCAAGGTCACACGGTGGGTGGTGGTGATGCGTGGTGCGTGGTGGTGGTGTGTGTGTGTGCGAAGGTGATTTGTGCTGTGTGGTTGTCCAGTCTATCTTGTTTACAGGCTAAGGTCACACGGTGGTGGTGGTTGATGGTGTGGTGGTGGTGGGTGCTTGTGTGTGTGCGAAGTGTGTCGGTGCGTTGTCCAGTATAATCTGTGTACTAGGCTAAGTCAACACGGTTGTGGTGGTGATTGTGGTGGTGAGTGGTGGTGTGTGTGTGTCGAAGGGTGCTGTGTCGGTGGTGTCCAGTCATAATTGTGTTACAGGCTAACGGTCAACACGGTGGTGGTGGTGATGGGGTGGTGGTGTGGTGTGTGTTGTGTGCGAAGGTTGGTGTGGGTGGTTTGTCAAGTCATACTCTGTTGTCCATGTACGTGTCAACACGGTGGTGGTGGTGCTGGTGGTGTTGGTGTTGGTGTGGTCGTTCCAGTCATAATCTGGGGTAAACCTCACTAAGGCATGGGAGGTGCTAAGAAGGCACACAGTGTGCCCTGGTGTGGTGATCAAACCATCGGTGGTGGTGGTGATGGTGGATGGGTTGGTGGTTGGTGTGTGTGTTGTGCGAGAAGGTGTTGTGTCGGTGGTGTCCAGTCATAATCTGTTGTACAGGCTGCTAAGGTCAACACGGTTGGGTGGGGGTGGTGATGGTGGTTGGTGGTGGTGGTGTGTTGTGTGTGCGGAACAGGTGGTTGTCGGTGGTTGGTCAGTCCTAAGCTGTGTAACAGGATACGTCAACACGGTGGTGGTGGTGAAGATGGGGTGGTGGTGGTTGTGGTGTGTGTGTGTGCGAAGGTGGGCGTGTCGTGGGTTGTCCAGTCATAAAATCTGTGTAACAGGCTAAAGTGTCAACACGGTTGGTTGGTCGGTGATTGTGTTGGTGGTGGTGGTGTGTGTTGTGTGGAAGGTGATTGTGATTGCCTTGTGTCGGTGTGGTTGTCCAGTCATTTAATCTGTGTTACAGGCTAAAGGTCAAACACGGGGGTGGTGGTGGATGGTGCGTGGTTTGGTGGTGGTGTTGGGTGGTGTGTGCGGAAGGTGATTTGTGTCGGTGGTTTGGTCCAGTCATAATCTGTGTACAGGATTAAGTCAAACAACGTTATTGGTGTGTGGTGGTGATGGTTTTGGTGGTGGTTTGGTGGGTGTGTGTCGTGTGCGGAAAGGGATTGTGTCGGGTGGTAGTCCAGTCATAATCTGTGTACAGGGCTAAGGTTCAAACACGGTTGGTGGGTGGTGATGGTGGTGGTGCGTGGTGGTTGTGTGTGTTGTGTGCGGAACGGTGGTGTTGTCGGTGGTTGTCCAGTTCATAATCTGTGTAACAGGCTCTAAGGGCAAAAAAGGTTTGGTGGTGGTATGATGGTGGTCGGTGGGTGTGTGGTTGTGTTGTTGAAGGTGTGTGGGGGTTGTGTCTCCAATCAAGAATCTGTGAGTGGGTGGGTAGGAGGGCAACGATGGTGGGGCGGGGTTTGGGTGGGTAGGAGGGTGGTAAGGGGGGGGAAGGGAAGGGCAAAAGTGGGTGGGGTGGGTGGGGGGTTAGGTGGGTAGGTGGGTAGGTGGGGGTGGAAAGTGGTGTGGGTGGGTGGGTAGGTTATAGGTGGGCAAGTGGGGTGGTGGGTTTAGGTGGGTAAGTGGGGGTAGGTTGGGTGGGTGGAAATGGTGGGTGGGGTGGGGGGGTAGTGTGGGCAAGTGGGTGGGGGGGTAGGGGTGGGGTAGTGGGGGAGGTGGGTGGGAAAGTGGGTGGGGTGGGGGGGGTAAGGGTGGGCAAGTGGGGTGGTTGGGTAAGGTTGGGTAGGTGGGGTTAGGTGGGTGGGAACGAGAAAGGTGGGGGTGGGTGGTATGGGTGGGCAAGGTGGGTGGGGGGGTAGGTGGCGTAGGTGGGTTTATGTGGGGTTTGGGGAAAGGAAAAGTGGCATGGTGGGTGTGGTGGGTAGGTGGTGGGTGGGGGGGGGGGGGGGGGGGGGGGGGGTGGGAGGGTGGGTAAAGGTGGCGTAGGGTGGGGTGTAGGGTGGGCTGGGGGAAAGTGGTGGGGGGTGGGTTAGGGTGGGGGAAAAGTGGGTGGATGGGTTAAGGGTGGGGGGTGGGTGGTAGGAGGGGGTGGGAAAGTGGTGGGGTGGGTGGGTTTAGGTGGGGCAAAGTGGTGTGGGTGGGTAGGTAGGTGGGTTGGAACAAGTGGTGGGTGGGGGGTGGTAGGTGTGGCAAGGTGGGGGGGTGGGGTTGGAGGGAAGTGGGTAGTGTGGGGTGGGAACAAGTTGGTGGGGTGGGTGGGGTAGGTGGGGCCAAGGGCGTGGGTGGGTAGGTAGGTGGTTGGGGAAAAGTGGTGGGTTTGGGTGGGGTAGGTGGGCCCCCAAACCAAGGTGGGTGGGGTGGGTGAGGAGGCGGAAAGTGGGTTAGTGGGGTGGGAGAAAGTGGTGATGGGGGGTATGATTTAGGTGGGATAAGGTGGGCAAGTGGGTGGGATGGGTAAGGGTTAGGGTGGGTGGGGGAAAAGGGGTGGGTGGGTGGGAGGTGGGGCAAGTGGGTGGGGCTGGGTAGGAAGGGGAACAGAGTGGGTAGGTGGGTGGGAAAGTGGGTGGGTGGGTGGTTTGGGTGTGTTTCGGGGCAAGTGGGTGGGGTGGTGGGGTAGGTAGGTGGGTTGGGAAATGTGGTGGGTGGGTGGGTAGGGTGGGGGCAAACCAAGTGGAGTGGGTTGGGTAGGAGGGGAAGTGGGGTTAGGTGGGTGGGAAAAGTGGGTTGGGTGGAGTGGGGGTTAGTGGGCAAGTGGTGGGGTGGGTAAGTAGGTGGGTGGGAAAGTTGTGTGGGTGGAGTGGGTAAGGTGGGCAAGTGGGTGGCCCGTGGGTAGGAGGGGAAAGTGGGTAGGTTGGGTGGGAAAGTGGTGTGGGTGGGTGGGGTTAGGTGGGCAGGGTGGGTGGGTGGGTAGGGGAAGGGGGGAAAGGAAGTGGGTAGGGTGGGTGGGGAAAAAGTGGGTGGGTGTGGGTGGGGTTGGGTAGGTGGGCAAGTGGGTGGGTGGGGTGGTTAGGGAGGGGAAGTGGGGTAGGGTGGTGGGGGAAAAGTTGGTGGGGTGGGGGGTAGGTGGGCAAGTGGGTGGAGGGAGGTTAGGATAGGGGAAGTGGGTAGGGGGTGGAAGTGGTGGGGTGCGTGGGGTAAGGTGGCAAGTGGTGTGGGTGGGTAGGGGGACTGAACTTAGGGGTAGGTGGGTGGGTGAAAAGTGGTGGGTGGGGGGTAAGGTGGGGGCAAAAGGTTGGGTGGGATGGCGTTGAGGGATGAAGAAAAAGGGGGTTAAAGGGGTGGGTGGGTGGGTAGGGTAAGTTGGGTGGGGGGGTGGGGTTAGGGAAGTGGGTGGGTGGGGGGGTAGGGAGGGAGTGGGTGGGTGGAGTTTGGAGTGGGTGGGTTGGGTAGGGAAAGTGGGTGGGGTAGGGGAAGTGGGTTGGGTGGGTGGGAGGAGAACGTAGTTTGAGTGGGGTGGTGGGTGGGTAGGGGAAGTGGGTGGGGTTAGGGGAAAAGTGGGGTGGGGTGGAGGTGGGTAGGGAAGTGGGTGGTGGGTGTGTAGGGATAAAGTGGTGGGTTAGGGAAGGGGTGGGGTGGGTGGGTTAGGGAAGTGGGTGGTGTGGGTTGGGTTAGGGAAGTGGGGGTGGAGTGGGTGGGTAGGGAAAGTTGGTTGGGGTGGGGTGGGTGGAAGTGGGTGGGTAGGGAAGTGGGTGGGGTGGGGTGGGTAGGGAAGAATAAGGGTGTGGGTTGGGTGGGTAGGGAAGTGGGTGGGTGGGTGGGGTTAGGGAACGTGGGGGGGGTAGGGAAGTGGGGAGTGAGTGGGGGTTGAAGTGGGTAGGGGAAGGGAAAAGTGGGGGTGGGGTGGGTAGGAAGTGGCCGTTGGTGGGTGGGTAGGGAAGTGGGTGGGGTTAGGGAAAGTGGGTGGGTGGGTGGTAGGGAAGTGGGTGGTGGGTGGGGTAGGGAGTGGGTGGGTGGGTGGGGTAGGGGAAAAGTGGGTGGGTAGGGGATAGGTGGGCTGTGGGTAGGGAAAGTGGTGGGTGGGTGGGTCAGGGTCGTGCCATTCGCGTTCGCATACGGTTTTGGTTTCGTTTTTGGTTTTGGTTTTGGTTTCATATGGTTTTCTGAAGGTCGTTCGGTTGCCCTCAATTCTGATAAAACTCCGAAACTATTCAGGTTATGGATTTTGAATTTATATGAAAAAGCTGCTCTCCATTGTCAGGGCGTACCTAACGTTTTTTCAAATCTGAAAGTGGGTGTTTTCTAGCTTTGTGGTTTTAGGCCTCCTCCAGGGACAGCGTTGTAGTGCTTTAAACCATACCGACAGCAAAATTTAACGCTTCGAAAGATTTCATGGTCATTTTGAGGGGTTTACTATAACTTGACGTTTTAATTTGACGTTTGTTTTTCAGAGGGATGTAATTTGAAATTACACATTTGACGGTTCAAATTTTAATAAAATCCATTTAAATGTTTCAACTTGAACATGTTACACTGATTCATTGCCTGTTCTTAAAATCACAATACAGACTTGTGATAACGTTGTGTACCGGTACTCATGAGTGTGGTATAGGTAGTAGTGTTCATACTTTTACCGTAGACCATGTACCGTTGTATCAGGGTACATGGTTATAGGGTCTGCAAGTAGGGTAGTGCTCTGCATCATCTCATTCAATCACTAAAGTTCCTGCTCAGTTAATTTGAGTTCTAGGACCTGCAACTAAGGCATCTCATAAACAAGAGCACACAGTGTTCATGTATTGCTCAGCTAGCTGCTCAGTTAATTTGAGTTCTAGGACCTGCAACAAAGGCATCTCATAAACAAGAGCACACAGTGTTCATGTATCGCTCAGTTGCGGAGAAGGATGAAGGGACCACCACCAAATACATCACCACCACCAAACACACCACCACCACCACCACCACCAAACACATCACCACCACCACCAACAACAACAACAACTACGTGACGAGGGAGTAGGTACCAACTCAACCTCAGATAATCAGAATTATTCCAGACTGTCAGGATGGGCTAGAGTAACAAGCACTTTAATATCTGGTCCCTAACACATGGCAGGGACACAGGATCTGAGATTAGGCTGTTATGTAGGTCTAGGAGGGGCTCGTTCCACTCCGGATCAATCCCCTTTTCTTCGGAGGGAGCATCTGATGATGAAAGACCATCACCAGATGACAATGCTGGTTCTTCCTCCCTGTTATCTTCCTCAGCCACAGGCAGATGGCAGGCGGCAGGGGTAGTAAGCCCTATGTATAGCCCCTCTCTGTGACATACAATGGTCAAATGGTAGACCAGATTGCTAGAGGACGAAGAGTCGGGGGTTCGACTCCCCCTTCGGTCGCTCTTGGCGTTGCAGGTCATCGTCAACCGCTATGGTAGCTTGTCCAGTTGAGGTAGGAGACCGCTCCCCACCCGCGTACGACGGGCTCCCTGAACACCACGCCCCACCAGGCGTTATCATTACCTAAGCCCTATGTGGATCCCAGGGGCCCAAACCCTAATATCGCCCTGAAACTAAATTTGACGGTTTTTTCGTCGCGTATTATAGTCTACGCCTCGATTTCACGGGTGCTCATGTGAAATTAAAGCGTTACATTTTGCTGTCAGTACGGTATAGCTTTTTATGGGTGGGTGGGTGGGTAGGTGGGCAATTCAGTGGGTGAGTAGGTGGGTAGGTGGACAAGTGAATGAGTGGGTGGGTGGGTAGTAGGTCGGCAAGTTATCTTCATTCTCCGAGGTTGGGCACCGGGAGTGACCCTAATCAATAACACAGCAATAATATAGGTTTGATACCCTGTTGATTTGAGTTGATTTGAGTTTAAATGAGATGAGAAGACAGTTCCATGAATCCAATAGCTACAAAAAACGTAAAAACGAAAAGACGGCGGTGTCTAAAAAGCAGCTATTAAATAGGTTTGATACCCTGTTGATTTTAGTTGATTTTAGTTGATTTGAGTTGATTTGAGTTGATTTGAGTTGATTTGCGTGGTAATGAGATGAGAAGACAGTTCCATGAATCCAATAGCTACAAAAACGTAAAGACGGCGGTGTCTATAACATAGCAATAATATAATAACTAGGGATAGGCAATATGATATCGTATGATATCATGTCGTCATATGATATCGTATGATACCATACGATGCCGGCGGTCTGACTAGGTGACTTTGGCCTACGGCATCATATCATACGATATTAAACCATATGATATGTGTATGATATCATATGATATCATACTCGTCATTGGTCAGCATCATATGATTTGCCGGTCCCTAATAATAACAAAACCAATTCAACTGGGCTTACCTGCCAAGTTGATCTAATTTGCTACCCCTGGACTGCAACAACATGAATGAAAGGCGTTGAAAGACTGTGCACCAATAATATTTTACCCATGCATGGGCCTGCCGCTGTGTACCTTTAGGAAGCGCTTTGGGTTCCCCCACATCAGCGCTAGCTGGTCCCAGGCTGGCGAGACTGCTCAAACCCACGACCAAGCCGATCATCGCCTCCCGCCTACTGGGGGACCCGAAACGGGAAGGAAGACTGTTGCAGACTGTGGCGTTGCATCGTGTGGCGCGGATGGTGAGAGATGCGATGCCCCACCCAGGACTCGAGGTAGCTCTATCGAGGGTAGCAGGCTTTTGAACTCGAGAGTGGGAGGTATGAACGGAAGGAAGGATGCCTCGTGCTGACATTGACGCCATGGGGGCGGGAGAGGGGATGTAGCGCGTTGGGGATACAAGATGGATGACTGTCTATCTGGCCGGGAGTCCTAGGGTGGTTGGGTGATGAGGTCAGGATGTGGGGGCAGTGACGTAAGCATGGAAGTAATAAGGGGGCGCCTTGTTCGGAAGATCGGATCCGGAGCCGCAGTACAGCAGTACTGGTAGTGCACGAACTCGTACCAAAACAACTAGTTGTGTACGAATGTATGACCACGTATGCACGGTCTCGACGACATTGGAAACCAAAAGTTACGCCACCGAGATTCGAACTCGGGTCGCTCGAGAACTAGTGAAGCGTGTGAGAGCCGAGTATCCTAGGCCAACCGCACGATATCAGATAAGACGATTACTCTTCCAACTTTGTAGAGTAGAACTCATCGCAAAGTGGCAGAAAGCTCACTTGGGGATATTTAGAGGGGTGGTAAGACGGCGGGTGGTTTCTCGAGTCCGACTTTAGGGCGGTGTTGTTTCACTGCTAGGACATGAGCCCCTTGTAATCTTCTTAATCTTCTTCATATTTATCCTCTCTCTCGCATATATCCTGTCACAAAAATAGTCCAGCTGCCCCGGCGCTGTTCAGTCTCGGCATTGATTTTTGCTGAGTATGTAACAATATCCTCTCTCTATAGACCAGTCTGAAGGGCGGTATGGTCCAGACCCAGTGGTTAAGGTTTCGGCCACCAGAGTTCGAGCCCCGCTGCCGGAAGACGGCGGGTGGTTTCTCGAGTCCGATTTTAGGGCGGTGTTGTTTCACTGGTAGGACATGAGCCCCTTGTAATCTTTCTTTGCATAGACGGCGGGTGGTTTCTCGAGCCCGACTTTTGGGCGGTGTTGTTTCACTGCTAGGACATGAGCCCCTTGTAATCCTTCTTTGCACAGACAGCGAGTGGTTTCTCGAGTCCGACTTTAGGGCGGTGTTGTTTCACTGCTAGGACATGAGCCCCTTGTATTTTTTTTGCAAGTAATAGCCCTATTAATACCTCTAGTTTGTGGCTTCTGGTTTACGAGCAGGGCAGGTGTGCCATGTGTGGTGGATTCTCTTGCCCCTGTCATGTGTGCCTGCTTACTGATTTTTGCCAGGTTGGTTTCTGGCCACTCTGTTTTTCAGCTGGACTCCCCCTTTCCTTCATGGGGTGTCTATGGTTATCATCCTCGAGCCTTTAAAGCCAGGCGGTGTGTTGGCTGCATATATTGTATGCATGCTCATGGCTACAGCCAACAGGTCCGCCCTATGGGATGGATTCCTTAGTCCCAGTCCTTTGTGCGTGCTTGTTGAGTCGTGTTAGCTTGGTTTTGTGGACTCTCTGTATTAAGTCTGGCTTCTCCTTTTTCTCCATGGGGTGCATTTGGTTTTTATCCTGGGCTGTCCTGTCCTTCTCTGCAAGATGGTTGTGCTGGATTGACTTGCGCTTTTTCTGTTGAGGGCATTATTCGCTGCATATTCAGGTGCTCGTAGCATGTGCCCTTGGATAGTCTTTAGTTTTTTTGCAGCCCTCCTCTCTTGTGTTTGTTGGGCTTGGTGCTTTGGATCAGGGTACTTCAAAATGCCAAATTGGCCAGCGCTTTAGCGCACTTGAAGACAAAAAAAATTGCACTTTGAAGTGCAAAAAGCGCAAAATTTGCTTGCTGCGCCCACAGGGAGTTGCAAAAAACTGCGCTTAAAGCGCAGAGGGGGTCAAAAAGTCAGCGCTCAAAAGCGCAAAAGCGCGCGCTTTGAATTACCCTGCTTTGGATTGCCTACCTCGGCATACCTCCCCATTACGCTCTCCTTTACGTTCTCCTTTCCGTCTCTCCTTGTTTTCCTCTTTTGGACTGACTTAGTTCAGTTTTCAGGTTTGTGTGGGTGCCTTAGAAACCCTAGGGCTTCCTGTTATAAATTTGGATGGTCGGCAGGCTGTATTACTATACTGTCTAGGCAATGATTTGCTGAGTTTATGTAACGAATCCTCTCTCTCTCTCTCTCTCTCTCTCTCTCTCTCTCTCTCTCTCTCTCTCCCCCCCACACACACACACAATTTTGATTGTTGTGAGTTTTAAGACATGAAACGTAATCCTCTATCTCTTGGGAGGCAACTACCACTGGAGCCATGTAACCAAGGTCAAGTTCAAGTTCTACGGTCCTTTTTGTATGAAAGGAATTTCAACCCAGGAGGTGGGTCTCCCGACACAAACCAGCGACACCGAGGATTAGGTTCGAATGGTGTTGCCACTCCTACAAAAGGGTAGGCACACTATTAGCTCTGAGTCACCCAGGCCTGGACATGTATTTAAACGGTATAATCTGCTTATTATGCTCCCTGGTTTCCTCGGGGGTATCGCACGGGGGGACTTGGACTTGGAAGGTGGTGAGCAGCCCAGAGTTGGCTGAGAAACCATGTAACTACCCAATCCAATCCATGTCTAAGAACGGTCTAAAACTACGCGATTGCCCTGTGTACTCAGGAGTGCAGTGGTGATCAGTGATTGCCTTCTGTACTCAACAGTGCGAAGTAGTACTGTCTGTACTACACATGTGATTGCCTGCTGTAATCAGGCGTGGGGTGCAGTAGTGTCTGTCCTACACATGTGATTACCGGTACCTTCTGTACTCAAGGGTGTGGAGTAGTAGTGTCTGTACTACACATGTGATTGCCTTCTGTACTCAAGATTGTGAAGTAGTACTGTCTGTACTACACATGTGATTGCCTGCTGTAATCAGGCGTGGGGTGCAGTACTGTCTGTCTTACACATGTGATTACCGGTACCTTCTGTACTCAAGAGTGTGGAGTAGTAGTGTCTGTACTACACATGTGATTGTCTGCTGTACTCAAGAGTGTGAAGTATTACTGTCTGTACTACACATGTGATTACCTGCTGTAATCAGGCGTGGGGTGCAGTAGTGTCTGCCCTACACATGTGATTACCAGTACATTCTGTACTCAAGAGTGTGGAGTAGTAGTGTCTGTACTGCACATGTGATTGCCTTCTGTACTCAAGAGTGTGAAGTATTACTGTCTGTACTATACATGTGATTTCCTGCTGTAATTAGGCGTGGGGTGCAGTAATGTCAAGTTCTTTACGCTACCCATGTTTACTCCGCCTTCAGACGGTGAGCAGCCTGAAGGCTGATAGACCATGTAATCGATCCAATCCAATCCCAGTCTACATCGAAATCGAAAAAATAAATTTTCACTGTAGCACGAACTCAGGGCCCCCATCGGTAAAACGATCGCTCGGGGTTCAGTTCCAACCTTCACCACCCACCCCCAACACCCACCCACCCACACATCCAGTCTCAATGTCTCAAGGAGTACCCTAGCTGGCGAAAGTGCCGCTGGAGACCCCCCCCCCCCCCCCCCGCCCCTCCACCACCCCCAACACCCACACCCATTCCCACCTCCACCACCCCCACCCACGACCACATCACCACCACAAGTGAGCTACTACAAATATGTTCACGTCATAAACTCTACTTCCAGTCTCAACTTCTCAAACAGCATCCTAGCTGGGGAAGGTGCTGCTGGAGACAACCTTTAGCCTACCCCCCCACCCACATGCACAACCACATCACCCCCCCCCCCCCACCCACATGCACGACCAGATCACCCCCACCCCCCCACCGACACGCACGACCACATCACCCCCACCCCCCCACCCACACGCACGACCACGTCTCCTAGGACCGGGCAAATAGCTAAATGACTATATGTTCACGACATAAACTCTACTTTCAGTCTCAACTTCTCAAACAGCAGCCTAGCTGGCGAAGGTGCTACTGGTGACATCTCTCCGCCTTCCTTAGGCTCTTCTGACGTGGGGACTGGTGACATCTCTCCGCCTGCCTTAGGCTCTTCTGACGCGGGGACTGGTGACATCTCTCCGCCTGCCTTAGGCTCTTCTGACGCGGGGACTGGTGACATCTCTCCGCCTGCCTTAGGCTCTTCTGATGTGGAGACTGGTAACATCTCTCCCCCTGCCTTAGGCTCTTCTGATGTGGGGACTGGTGGCGTGTATCCACCTGCCTTAGGCCCTTCTGACGTGGGGACTTGGTCGAGCTTGATGTGCTCCATGGGTTGATCTAGGATGTCCTCGAGAGTACCTGACATGGATGAATGAACAAATCAATGAATACATGAACGAATGGATACATGAACGAATAAATACATGAATAAATAAATAAATAAATAAACAAAACGAATAATAAATAATAAATACATGTATATATATATATTATATATATATATATATATATATATATATATATATATATATATATATATATATTTATTTACATAAATAAATAAACACACGAATAAACTAATTAATTAACAAATAAACAAAAAAGCAAATAACAAAATACTAATACAAAATGGTACGCAAATACTAAATACATAAATGGTACGCCTTATTACAAAAGAGTCTGGAGCCATGCAACCAAGCTCAAGTTCAAGTTCAAGTTCAAGTTAGGGAAGTGCCGAATACAGTGAGCAGCCGCAAAGGCTGGAGCCATGTAACCAAGTTCAAGTTATGCTGCGTTGCTGCAGAAAATGGCGATCAGCTTTAGAGGCTGGTGCCATGTAACCAAGTTCAAGTTCAAGTTCTAGTTCAAGTTAGGTAAGTGCCGAATACAGCGAGCAGCCGTAAAGGCTGGAGCCATGTAACCAAGTTCAAGTTATGATATGTTACTGCCGAATACGGCGAGCAGCCTTAGAGGCTGGAGCCATGTAACCAAGTTCAAGTTGAAGTTCAAGATCAACATCAAATTTAAGTTCAAGTTCAAGTTCAAGATCAACTTTAGGGTTCCACCTACCCACCCACCTACCAACCTACTCCTCAACTTGCTCCCTTGCTCCAAGTAGATCCCAAGCTGAAGTTAAAGTTCAAATTCAAATTCAAATTCAACCTACCCCTTAACTTGCTCCCTTGCTCCCTTGCTCCAAGTTCAAATTCAAGTTCAAATTTAAATTTTAATTCAAGTTCAACCTACCCTTTAGCTTCTTCCCTTGCTCCAAGTAGATCCTAAACTCAAGTTCAAGTTCAAATTCAAATTCAACCTACCCCTTAACTTGCTCCCTTGCTTTAAGTAGATCCCAAACTCAAGTTCAAGTTCAAATTCAAATTCAACCTACCCTTCAACTTGCTCCTTGCTCCAAGTAGATCCCAAGCTCAAGTTCAAGTTCAAATTCAAATTCAACCTACCCCTCAACTTGCTCCCTTGCTCCAAGTAGATCCCAAGCTCTAGCCACGCATCCCCATAGTTGCCGGCAAAGTACTGTAACAGGGCTAGGTCAAGCTGCACGTCCCTGCAGGTGGGTGGGTAAGTGGGCAAGTGAGTCTATGTGTGTGTGTGTGTTGGGGGGGCAAGTGAGTGGGGGGTAGGTGAGTGGGTAGTTAGGTAGGTAGGTAGGTAGGTGGGTGGGTGGATGGGTGGGTGGGTAGGTGGGTGGGTAGGCAGGTAGGTGGTTGGGTGGGTAAATGGGTAGGTGGGTGGGTAGGTGGGTAGGTGGGTGGGTGGTTGAATGTGTGTGTGTTGCCTGTGAAGTACTTTAACAGGGCTAGGTCAAGCTGCACGTCCCTGCAGGTGGGTGGGTAGGTGGGTGATTGAATGTGTGTGTTGCCGGCGAAGTATTTAAAAAACTATTCAAGGACAGCTTGGTCCCACTTACATTACATTACATTACATTACATTACATTACATTACATTACATTACATTACATTACATCTTAAAGTCTACTTGACAGCGCGAGGGTGTATGAGACTCTGTGCTTTTATCAAAAAGTAAGAGCACCCACAAAGCAAAAAAGCTTGGGCCCACTAACAAAGGCGAAGTATTTTAAAACCTGGGGTGGAGTGTGTTTTCGAGGGGTGGAGTGTGTTTTCGAGACGGGCCGTGCCCTAGCCCTCCCCACGGACGTTTCGAGACGGGCCGTGCCCTAGCCCCCCCCTGGTGGAGTGTGTTTTCGGCGAAGTGGCTCCCCATGCGGTGGAGTGTGTTGCCGGCGAAGTATTTTAAAAACTACTCAAGGACAGCTTGGTCCCACTTACAAATACTTAAAAATAAAAGTAAGCTTACCGTTGTTCTCCGAGGAGAACTACTCATTTGTTCTGTGATATATTATTAAAATCTGAAAGAGCAAATCTGATTACGTTTATGTATTTGCCTCCTCCCAGGACAGCATCCTTATTACGATTTTACTCGATTCTAGTCAATGTTTGTAGTTTTTAGTCAATCTAACTTTTTTTTTAGATCTCTTAATACGATAATTTTGGCCAAAACGGGGTCTAACATTACGATCGTAATATATTACGGAAAAATAAATCCATGCATTTGTTGCTTGTTGATGAAGCAGCCCGGCGGACAATTTAAAAAACAAATAGTGACATGTGATGGAAACTTATTAGTGTTCAGCTATGTTATATAACATTAGTGAATAAATTATATTATATAATATTATATAATATTAGTCGGACGAGCTGTCTCACCAGAAATGCGAATTTATTTGAAAAACTAATCTTATTGTGACACTATAATAATATTAGTTAATATGAGTTTTTCAAACACTAATATTAGTTACCGTTCCCTAAAACTTATACTATCCAACTAAGGCTAAGAAAAAAACACACACACACACACACACACACAAAACACACACACAAAAACACAAAAACAAACACAAAACACACACACAAAACACACACAAAACACACACACAAAAACACAAAAAAAACACAAAAAACACACACAAAACACACACACAAAACACACAAAAAAAAAACGCAAAAAACACACACAAAACACATACACAAAAAAACATGAACAATAAAGGTAAGCTAACCATTGATCTGAAAGGAGAATAGCTCTCTCGTTGCTTGTTGCTTGCTGCTTGTTGCTTGTTGCTGAAGCAGCTCGGCAAATAAAAAACGAAATAGAGACATGGACACTTACACTATCCAACTGAGATTTAGAAAACCACAACAAACAATCACACACAAAAAAACATGAACAATAAAGGTAAGCTAACCATTGATCTGGAAGGCCAATAGCTCTTTTGTTGCTTTTTGCTGAAGCGGCTCGGCAAATAAACAAGTTATATGCAGCGTTGCAATCGACGCTAAAAAATGGTGGTGAGTGATCGCGAGGGAGCGACAGGTGGCAACGATGGAGCTGACCGAAGAGAGTTAGTTACGCGACCGTTGGCTGACGTGTCGGGCTTCAAGTTTTTCAGTCGGACGGACAAATGGGTAAACATGGGGGCTCCCGCCCCCTTGAAGAGGGGGCTCCGCCAGAAACGAAATAGAGGAATGGACACTTACACTATCCAACTGAGATTAAGAAAACACAACAAACACACACACACACAAAAAACAATTCATACTGCGCAAATAAAATACATAAATAAATTCAACATTCCATCTCATATTGTTCAATGCAAAATCGAAAGAAAAATGGGCTTGATAAGATGCAGGGGGTCCAGGGTGGTGGTGGTGTGTGTGTGGTGTGTGTGTGTGGTGGTGGTGGTGGTGGTGGGGGGGGGTTGAGGGGGTGAGGGGGGGCAGCCATGGCTTTTGCCCTTTACATTACATTACATTACATTACATTACATTACATTACATTACATTACATTACATTACATTACATTACATAACATGTTAAAGTCTAAAAAACAAAAAGCAGCTCGGCGAATAAAAAACAAGAAGCGACATGGACACTTACAGCGAAGCAGCTCGGCGAATAAAAAACAAGAAGCGACATGGACACTTACAGCGAGGCAGCTCGGCGAATAAAAAACAAGAAGCGACATGGACACTTACAGCGAAGCAGCTCGGCGAATAAAAAACAAGAAGCGACATGGACACTTACAGCGAAGCAGCTCAGCGAATAAAAAACAAGAAGCGACATGGACACTTACAGCGAAGCAGCTCGGCGAATAAAAAACAAGAAGCGACATGGACACTTACAGCGAAGCAGCTCGGCGAATAAAAAACAAGAAGCGACATGGACACTTACAGCGAAGCAGCTCGGCGAATAAAAAACAAGAAGCGACATGGACACTTACAGCGAAGCAGCTCGGCAAATAAAAAATAAAAAACAAAAAACGAAGCTGCTCGGCGAATATAAAACAAGAAGCGACATGGACACTTGCATTGAGACCATCACTAAGAAATGAAGTATGAAAACAGAGTCACACCTTGGTCACACTAACACGAAATGGAAAGCTTACCATTTCTCTGGGAGGAGAATAACTCTCTTGCAAGCAGCTGAAGCAGCGCAGCAAATTTAAATTTAAAATTTAAAATTTAAACGCACATAGCGACATGCACACTAACACTATCTAACTGAGACTAAGAAAAGAAAAACAAGTTATGTGCAGCGTCGCAAGGGACGATACAAATTGGCGGAGAGGTGTTCGCGACTGAGCGACAGGTGGCAACGGAAGCGAGTTAGTTCTGAGACCGTTGGCTGATGTGTCAGGCTTCGTCTCGGTCAGACGGATGGTCGGATGGTCAGTCGGTCGGTCGGTCGCTCGGTCGGTCGGTTGGTCTGTCGGTCAGACGGACAAATGGGTAACCCTGGGGGCTCCCACCCCCCAGAAGGGGGGGCTCTGCCAAAAACGAGGTAGGCGGATCAATACATCACTCTCTTGCATATTGTTCTGCCTGAAATTATTCACAGCCAAGTTAGTTACCTTTGGTAAACTGTGATGGACTGTCAGGAAACTTTAAATTTTAAATCAGGAAGATTTAAACGCAATGGAAAGGAGCTAACAATGGGTGCACCACCAGGTGTTTCATGGGGTAAAAAGCCGAAGAGAAATAGCGCCATGGACACTTACACTGTCCGACTGAGACCAAGGCAACCACACACAAACGAACACAAACAAAAACAACTGAGGCACACCTTGGTCACAATAATAAAAATTGTAGCCCTAACTTTGCCCTGGGAGGAGAACAACTCTCTTGTAAGCAAAGCAGAAGCAGCTGGGCGAATTAACCTTATTCTACACAAATAAAATTAATTAATTAAACAACATCCCATCTCGTACTGCGCCATACAAAATCAAAAGAAAAAAAAAACTCAAGCTTACCGTTGCTCTGGGAGGAGAATAAATACCTTGTCAGCAGCTGAAGCCAATCGTCAAATTTACCTTATTCTACGCAAATAAAATACATAAATTGGAACATCATCTTACCTCATTTTGAGCAAATAAAATACATAAATAAATTCAGCATCCCACCTCATACTGCGCAACACAAAATCGAAAAACAGAATTGATAAGTAAAATCGAAAAACATAATCGAAAAACACAACCAAGAAACACAATCGAAAAATACAACCGAAAAACACCCGAGAAACACAACAACAAAAACACAACCAAAAAACACAATCGAAAAAGAACAACCAAAAAACACAATCGAAAAACACATCAAAAAAACACAATCGAAAAACACAACAAAAAAACACAATAAAAAAACACAATCTCAAGCTTACCGTTGCTCTGGAAGGAGAATTACTCTCTTGTAAGCAGCTGAAGCGGCGCTGCGTGCCGAGTGGAAGTTGATGCTTCCAACACGATTCTTCAATGCTGTATCTATTGTGAGCGGCATCAGGCTCATTGGGGAGGCACTGCAGGAGTGGTATGGAGTGGAGTTGAGTGGAGTGGAGTGGAGTGGAGTGGAGTGGAGTGGAGAGGAGTGGAGTGGAGTGGAGTGGGGTGGAGTGGAGTGGAGTGGAGTGGAGTGGAGTGGAGTGGAGTGGAGTGGAGTGGAGTGGAGAGGAGTGGAGTGGGGGTGGAGTGGAGCGGAGTGGAGTGGAGTGGAGTGGGGTGGAGTGGAGTGGAGTGGAGTGGATAAGGGTGTTTTGAGGGTGCTATGTTGGAGTCTTTTGGGGGTACTTTGGGGGGCCAAAAAGCCTCAAAGGTGGAGTGGAATGCAGTGGAGTGGATTGAGGTGTTTTGAGGGTGCTACGTTAGAGTCTTTTGGGGGTGCTTGGGGGGGCCAAAAAGCCTCAAAGGTGGAGGTGAGTGGAGTGCGGTGGAGTGGACTGGGGTGTTTTGAGGGTGCTACGGTAAAGTCTTTTGGGGGTACTTTTGGGGGGCAAAAGCTGCTAGTAGCACCCAAAAGGCTACTAGGAGCACCAAGTAGTGGATTTCACCCGAAAATCGAATTTGACCAAAACAGGGCAGTAGTACATTATGTCAATAACATTACGGTACGCCAAGTTTTTTTTGAAAAAAAGTTCATTCAGCACCTATGTGTTTTTATTTCCAGCTAAATCTGGTGTGGTAAGAAACACGGACAGTAATAGACCTCTTAGCACAGACCACTCAACCACAGAGGTACAGGGTCCGCCGGTCCCTGAGACCGTGGGCCCTGAGAACCCGTGGGCCCGTGGGCCCGAGGGCCCTAAGTGGGCCCTGAGACAGGAATTTGGGGCATGGGGCGACATAAACACACTGGTTCCTTTCCTTCAACACGTCCAAGGCGCGTCGCAAGCGACGCGGAAAATTGGAGGCGTGTAACAGGAGAGGCCGAAGCCAGTGTTAACGACAAAGTTAGGGTCACGGTGACAAACAAATGGGCAAATGGGTAACCATGGAGGCAGAAAATTGGCGTCGCGTAGCAGGAGAGGCCGAAGCCAGGGTTTACGACACACTTAGGGCCACGGTGACAAACAACCAGACAAATGGTTAACCATGGAGGTGGAAAATTGGCGGAGAGTGCTGGCATCGGAACGACAGGTGGCAACGATGGAGCTGACCGAAGCCAGTTAGTTAGTTGGCTGACGTGACAGGCTTCGTTTTTTCGTCGGTCGGTCGGTCGGTCGGTCGGTCGGTCGGTCGTTCGGTCGGTCGGTCGGACAGATGCACGGACGGACAAATGGGTAACCATGGAGGCTTCCGCCCCATTGAGGGGGGGCCTAAGCAAACAAGTTCTATGGAGCGTCGCATGCGACGCTAAAAAATGGCGGAGAGTGTTCGCGATGGAGCGACAGGTGCAGGTGGCGACGGAAGCCAGTTAGTTACGAGACCGTTGGCTGACGTGTCAGGCTTCATCTCGGGGGGCAGTCGGACATTCGGACAAATGGGTAACCCTGGGGGCTCCCGCCCCCTAGAAGGGAGGCCTCTGCAAAAATTACCTTGTTGCTTACCTGCAGCCCACAGCATGTGCCCAGTGCGCATCCCTTAGCACACCAAGAAGTGCAGCAACAAGTTCCCGCTTAGAAGCAGCTTGGATGTCCTCAGGGTGAAGTTCAAAGAGATCAGCCACCTAGGCAGCAAACAATTGGGTCAACCAACCATCCAGCCGAACTAGCAACCATCCAGCCAATCAATCAATCAATCAATCAATCAATCAATCAATCAATCAATCAACCGATCCATCCATCCATCCAATCTGTTGGGGTTCAGTTCACCAGCGCTAGTTTTTTAAACTGCATTTCCTGTTTTAAGGTTGGGCAAGTCTCTTTAGCCATTTGGCTACACCTGGATTATTACAAACTCAATACCAAGTTCAAGTACAAATACTATTCAAATACAGTTCCAAGTTTAAGTTCAAATAATGCTCAAATACAGTTCCAACTTAAGTTCAAATACAGTTCCAACTTAAGTTCAAAAACAGTTCCAAGTTCAAGTTTAAATACTGTTCCAAATTGCAGTTCAAATACTGTTCAAATACAGTTCCAAACTGAAGTTCAAATACAGTTCAAAAAAAGTTCAAATACATTTCCCAATTGAAGTTCAAATACTGGGCAAATACATTTCCAAGTTCAAGTTCAAATACAGTTCAAAAAAGTTCAAATACAGTTCAAATACAGTTCAAAATTAAAGTTCAAATACTGGTTATATACATTTCCAAGTTCAAGTTCAAATACTGTTCAAATACAGTTCCAAGTTCAAGTTCAAATACAGATCCAAGTTCAAGCTCAAAATTCAGTTCAAATACAGTTCTAAGTTCAAGAACAAATACAGTACAAATACAGTACAAATGCAGTACACATACAGTTCAAACAAAGAACAAATACAGTACAATTACAGTACACATACAGTTCCAAGTTCAAGTTCCTTGACTAGCGCACCCCACTGTTTCTTTTTTAGCTACTAGTTACAGCTTTTTTAGCTACTCATTACAGCTTCTAGGCAGCTCCCTTTCCCTGTCCTTGGGCCAAACCTGAATCTAGGTAGTGAATCTGAAATCTGCCATGACAGGTATTCCTATGCAGATGAAAGCTTTAGGATTGACCCAGTGCCTGGCGCATGGAGCTAACTGGAAGCTGCCATGCATAGCCCCAAAAAGAAACAGTGGCGCACCTCACTGAGAGGGAGCAGATCTCCACAGCCGTAGGGGTCCACCACAAGAGGCAGGCCACTCTCATCACACAAAGCAGTGTGACTGGGCCAAAGAATGAAGTACCTGATCAGCAGACAGAGCCTTGTTAAATAAAAAAATAAAAAAATAAAAAAATAAATACATAAATAAATAAATAGATGGATACATTAATCAACATCACACAAAGCAGTGTGACTGGGCCAAAGAATGAAGTACCTGATCGGCAGACACAGCCTTGTTCTATAAACAAATAAATAAATGAATGAATCAATATCACACAATGCAGTGTGACTGGGTCAAAGAATGAAGCACCCGATCAGCAGACAGAGCCTTGTTACGCAAATAACTAACCAACTAAATGAATAAATGAATAAATTGTACATAAATCAATGCAACACAAAGCAGTGTGAGTGGGCCAAAGAATGAAGTACCTGATCAGCAAACAGAGCCTTGTTATACGAATAAATAAATAAATAAATAAATAAATAAATAAATTAATTAATTAATACATAAATCAATACCACACAAAGCAGTGTGACCGGGCCAAAGAGTGAAGTACCAGATCAGCAGACAGAGCCTTGTTATAAAATAATAAAAATAGTATGCCTTATTAAGAGGCGTGAGGTTGAGGGGTCAGCCCGTTTGCTTGCACTGGGGCCAACCACCAAAGAGCCTTGTAACTAACCTACCAACCACCAAACCACCAAAGAGCCTTGTAGCTAACCACCAACCACCAACCACCAAAGAGCCTTGTAACTAACCACCAACCACTCATGAGCCTTGTAACTAACCACGAACCACCAACCACCTAAGAGCATTGTAACTAACCACCAACCACCAAAGAGCCTTGTAACTAACCTACCAACCACCAAACCACCAAAGAGCCTTGTAACTAACTACCAACCACTAACCACCAAAGAGCCTCGGTACTACTTTTTTTAGTTTTCCCCCAACCACATCCGCCCCACCCCACCTCACCCCGTCCCACTCCACCTAACCTAACCCCACCCACCCAACCTCATCCCACCCCACCGCACCCCACCCATCAGTCCATCACCAATCTTTCATGATGGGTTGACTATACACTGAATACAACCCTGGTCACTGTTTTTGTCTGGACATGTCTAACAAGTCCTATGCAGCGTCGCAAGCGACGCGGAAAATTGGCGGAGTGTGTAGGCAACGGAACGAAAGGTGGCAACGATGGAGCTGACCGAAGCGAGTTAGTTACGCGACTGTTGGACGACGTGTCAGGCTTCAAGCAATTTTTCGGACGAACAAACGGACAAATGGGTAAATATGGGGGCTCCCGCCCCCTTGAAGAGGGGGCCCCACCAAAAACCATTTTCAGCTATGTGATAACAGTCTGAACTTCGATTTAAGGTGATGCTCCTCGATAATACGTGATGTACTTGGATTTAAACTATTCGCAGTACTGTAATACTTCATGTACATTGATTATACTGATGTACTGAATCCCTTCACTGCAGCTGCATCCCAAAAGACACAAACAACCTCGCAACATACACACAAACAACAGCGCATACACAAACAACATCCCAACATACACAAACAACATCGCAACATACACACAAAACCTCGCAACATACACACAAAACCTCGAAACATACACAAACAACATCGCAACATACACAAACAACATCGCAACATACACACAAAACCTCGCAACATACACAAACAACATCGCAACATACACACAAAACCTCGCAATATACACAAACAACATCGCAACATACACACAAAACCTCGAAACATACACAAACAACATCGCAACATACACACAAAACCTCGCAACATACACAAACAACATCGCAACATACACACAAAACCTCGAAACATACACAAACAACATCGCAACATACACACAAAACCTCGAAACATACACAAACAACATCGCAACATACACACAAAACCTCGAAACATACACAAACAATATCCCAAAAGACACAAACAATATCCCAAAAGACACAAACAACATCGCAACATACACACAAAACCTCTTAACATGCACAAACAACATCGCAACATACAAAAACAGCATCGCAGCATACACAAACAATATCACAACGGCGCCTACACTTTTATATGAGTGGCAACGCCATTTGAACTGAATCCTCGGTGTCGCTGTTATGTGTCGGGTGACCCGCCTCCTGGGGTGAAAGTCCTTTCACAACTGAAACAAAGTCCTACTTGCCGCCCTCCTTTTTGTGGGAGTGGCAACGCTATTCGAACTTTTATAACAAAAGCAAAAAAGGCAATGACCCACTTGCCGTCCTCCAAGGCTTGGGTCGACATGGGGATGCCAAGCCGCTTACATATCTCGAGGTACAGGAGTGAGAGACAGGCACTACAGCCAATGACTTACTTGCCGTCCTCCAAGGCTTGGGCTGACATGGGGATGCCAAGCCGCTTACATATCTCGAGGTACAGGAGTGAGAGAGAGGCACTACAGCCAATGACTTACTTGCCGTCCTCCAAGGCTTGGGCTGACATAGGGATGCCAAGCCGCTTACATATTTGAGGTACAGGAGTGAGAGAGAGGCACTACAGCCAATGACTTACTTGCCGTCCTCCAAGGCTTGGGCTGACATGGGGATGCCAAGCCGCTTACATATCTCGAGGTACAGGAGTGAGAGAGAGGCTCTACAGCCAATGACTTACTTGCCGTCCTCCAAGGCTTGGGCTGACATGGGGATGCCAAGCCGCTTACATATCTCGAGGTACAGGAGTGAGAGAGAGGCACTACAGCCAACTCCGGTCTCCAAAACACTGCTGAAGTGGGAATCTCGTGGATTTCCATATCTGTTGCATGCCCTGTAGCCATGCTTCTCAAACAACACGACATTCAGGGCTTCAATGGCCTGGTCAGGTAGAAGGTAGGGATCGTTTGTGTGTGTGTGTGTGTGGTGGTGGTGGTGGGGGGGTAGAGTGTGTGTGGTGGTGGTGGGGGGGGGGAGGGATGGGGAGGTAGAAAGGGGATTGTGTGTGTGTGGGGGGGCAGGGGGTAGAGTGTGGGTGTGGGTGTGTGGGTGGGGAGGGGGGGAGGTAGAAAGGGGAGCGTGTGTTTGAGTGTGCGTGTGGTGTTGGATTGTGGATTTCCATATGGGTTGCATGCCCTGTAGCCATGCTTCTCAAACAACACAACGCTGAGGGCTTCAATGGCCTGGTCAGGTAGAATGGGGAGCGGAGGTGGGTGGGTATGTGCGTATGTGTGTGTGTGTGTGTGTGGGGGGGGGGGGGGGGGAGGGGAGAGCCACCCACACACCTACACCTACACACACACACACGCCCCCCCCCCCCACCCCACCCCCACCCCCACCCACACACACAAAACAATACCTGAACAGGGTGCAGCCTCATCGCAATCCCAACACCATCAAGTGAGATCTCTTGGGCGTCCATTTGAGACTGTATCCTACCCCCCCACCCCACCCCACCCCCCCACCCCCAACCCTACCCCCCCCACCCCACACACAAAAACAATACCTGAACAGGGTGCAGCCCCAACACCATCATGTGAGACTTCTTGGGCATCCATTTGAGACTGTATCCTACCCCACCCCACCCCACCCCACCCCCAACACACACACACACACAACACACACACACAACACTCACACACAACCTGCCTCAACAGTGCACAGCCCCCCACCCACACCCACACCCACACACACAACTACCTCAACAGTACGCTGCCACCCTACCTCAACAGGGTGCTTCCTCATTGCATCCTCAACACCATCATGTGAGACCTCTTGGGCATCCATTTGAGACTGTATCTTACCCCCCCCCCCCCCACACACAAAAACAATACCTGAACAGGGTGCAGCCCCAACACCACCATGTGAGATCTCTTGGGCATCCATTTGAGACTGTATCCTACCAACCCCCCCCCACCACCCAACCACCTCCACCCACCCCACCCCACCCACACAAAAAACGACCTCACAGTGCCACACCACCCTACCTCAACAGGGTGCAGCTTCATTGCATTCTCAACACCATCATGCGAGACCTCTCGGGCATCCATTTGAGACTGTATCCTAAATTGGAGCCTGCATTCCGCAGCTAGGGCGTCCAAGCGCTCCAGACTCCAGGTGGAGGCCCCCCCCATACTTCGAAAACTGGAAATTCGGGTCCAAAGGTCTTGTTTCAATGTTGGGTTGATTTGGTTTGGTTTGGTATGATTGTTTGGGATGGTTTGTGTTGGTTTGGTTTGGTTTGTGTTGTGTTGTGTTGTGTTGGTTTGGTTTGGTTTGGTATGATTGTTTGGGATGGGTTGCGTTGGTTTGGTTTGGGTTGTGTTGTGTTGTGTTGGGTTTGGTTTGTTTGTGGTATTCGTTTGGTTGGTTGAATTGTTGTGGGACTGGGTGTGTTGGTTTGGTTTGGGTTGTGTTGTGTTGTGTTGTGTTGGTTTGGTTTGGTTTGGTTTGGTTTGTTTTGTTTTGGTATGATTGTTTGGGATGGGTTGTGTTGGTTTGGTTTGGGTTGTGTTGTGTTGTGTTGGTTT
Source organism: Chlamydomonas sp. ICE-L (assembly GCA_013435795.1). Lineage (NCBI taxonomy): Eukaryota > Viridiplantae > Chlorophyta > Chlorophyceae > Chlamydomonadales > Chlamydomonadaceae > Chlamydomonas > Chlamydomonas sp. ICE-L. The sequence continues at coordinate 2,129,974 of JACBWV010000347.1, read as the reverse complement.
TTGGTTTGGTTTGGTTTGGTTTGGTTTGGTTTGGTTTGGTTTGGTATGATTGTTTGGGATGGGTTGGTGGTTGGTTGGGTTTTTGGGTTGTGTTTGTTTGGTTTGGTTTTTGGTTGAGTTTGGTTTGTTTGGTTTGGTTGTGGGTCTGCTTGTTTTGGGCTGGGGTTGTGTTGGTTGGGTTTGGTTTGTGTTGTGTGGGTGTTGGTTTGGATTTGGTTTGGTTTGGTTTGGTCTGCATTGTTTGGGATGGGTGGTGTTGGTTTGGTTTTGGTTGATGTTTGTGTATGGCTGTATGGTTTGGTTGGTTTGTTTGGTTTGTGGCTGCTTGTTTAGGGCTGTGTTTGTGTTTGGTTGGTTTGGTTTGATGTTGTGAGTGTGTTGTGTTGTGTGGTTTGGGTTGGTCTGCTTGTTGGGGCTGGGTTTGTGGTTTTTTTGGTTTGGTTTGGGATGTGGGGTGTTGTGTTGTGTTGGTTTTTGGTTTGGTTGGTCTGCTTGTCGGGATGGGTTGGTTTAGGGTTAGAGTTTATGGTTGTGTTGTGGTGTGGTTGGTTATGGTTTGGTTTTGGTTTGTTTTGTTGGCTTGTTTGTGGGCTGGGTTTGTGGGATTTGGTGCTTTTTGTGTTGTGTTGTCGTTGTGACTTACGTGGCTTGGGTTTGGTTTGGTTTGGATCTGCGTGTTTTGGGCTGGGTGGCTTTGGTTTGGTTTGGGTTGTGCTTTGTGTGAGTTGGTTGGTTTGGTTGGTTTTGGTTTGGTCTGCTGTTTGGGCCTGGGTTGTGTTGGGTTGGTTTGGTATTTGGGTGTGGTTGTGTTGTTGGTTTGGTTTTGGTTCTGGTTGGGTTTAGGTTTGGTTTGGTTTGGGTTTGGTACTGCTGGTTTTGGGCTGGGTTTGTGTTGGTTGGGTTTGGGTCGTAGTTGTGTTTGTGGTTTGGGTTGGTTGGTTTGGTCTGCTTGTGTTTGGGCTGGGTTGTGGTGTTGGGTTTGTGTTGTGTTGTGTTGTGTTGTGGTGTTTGTTCTGTGGTTGGCCTGGTTTGGTTGGAGTTGGGATTTGGTGGGTTTGGTTTGTTGGTTGTTGTTGTGGTGGGCGGTTTTTGCGTTTTGGTTGGTTTGGTTGGTTTGGTGTGGTTTGGTTTGGTTTGGATTTTTGGCTGGGCCGTATGGTTTGGTTTGGTTTTGTTTTGGGTCCGGTTCGTGTCGTTGGTTTGGGTTGGGTTCGGTTGGGTTTGGGTGGTCTGTGGGCTGGGCTGGGCTGGCTGGGATGGGCTTGGGCATGGGCTGGGATGGGCTGGGCTGGGCTGGGTTGGGTTGGGGTTGGGCTGGGCTGGGTTGGTTGGGTTTGGGTTGGGTTGGGCGGGGCGGGGCTGGGACTGGGCTGGGCTGGGCTGGGATGGGGCTGGGCTGGGATGGGCTGGGCTGGGCTGGGGGCGGGGCTGTCTGTGGGCTGGGCTGTGGGCTGGGCTCTCGGTCGGGTTGGGCTGAGGTAGGTTGTTTTGAGGTTAAGTTGGTTTGGGTTGGTTTGGTTTGGTTTGGGCTTGTGGTTGGGCTGGGTGGGGTTTTGGCGGCGGTACCGCGGGCCATGCGGGCCACCGGGAGCAGGAGCCGGGCGCCAGGGCGGGCGGGCCGGGCGGGGGGGGGGGGGGGGGGGGGGGGGGGGGGGGGGCGTAGGCCTTTTTGGCGCCCTGGCCACGCCCCCCCGTGTATTTTTTTTCTTCTTTTTTTTTTCTTCCCTTTTTCCCTTTTCTTCCTGCAGCTTTCGACGCCCCCCCGAGACTCTGTCAAGCCCCCCTAGACTCTGCTCAGCCCCCCCTAACTCGTCACGCCCCCCTCGACTCTGTCACGCCCCCTAGACCTCTGGTCAAGCCCCCCTAGATTCTGTCAAGCCCCCTAATCTGTCAAAATCACCCCTAGACTCTGTCAAGCCCCCTAGATCTGTCAAGACCCCCCTAGATTTCTTGTCAAGCCCCCATTAACTCGGTCACGCCCTCCTAGACTCCGGTCACGCCCACCTAGACGCTGTCAGAGCCCCTAGATCTGTCAAGCCCCCCTAAACTTTGTCAAGACCCCCCCTAGACTCTGTCAAGCCCCCCTAGACTCTGTCAAGCCCCCCTAGACTTGTCAAGCCCCCCCTTGACTCTGTCCAAGCCACCCCTAGACTCTGTCAAGCCCCCCTAGACTCTGTCAAGCCCCCCTAGACTCTGTCAAGCCCCCCTAGACTCTGTCAAGCCCCCCTAGACTCTGTCAAGCCCCCCTAGACTCTGTCAAGCCCCCCTAGACTCTGTCAAGCCCCCCTAGACTCTGTCAAGCCCCCCTAAACTCTGTCAAGCCTCACTTATGGAGTCCAGAGGGTATTGAGCATCCAGGGATAATTCCCCCACTTTATTTAGCGATCGCTAGTTTTGACCCCGTTTCAGCGAAATAATGACTAGAAAAAAAGCAAAAACAAATGCCCTCAATAGCCCTAAAAAGCTACAAAAAGCTATAGAAAACACTAAAATGCTGTCCCTGGAGGAGGCATTGAACCATAGAGCTAGGTAAAACCCACTTTCGGATTGAAAAGCAAATCACTGTGAGCATATGGCTTGCTACTGCCCAACACTACCACCACCACCAATACCAAACACCTCCTGCCCCCCCACCCCACAGCCCCAAACTCATCCCACCCACCCAATCTACCCACCCCCTCCTACCCACCCACCAGATCGGCCACCGACCACCACCACAACCACCACCACCACCACCACCACCACCACCAACAACAACCCCCTTCCCCTCCTCCTCACCCCCCAGCCCCAAAATCATCCTACCCACCCACCTGATCTTCATCATTACTTCATCTCATCCTCCCCAGCTCAGGATACATCTCAATGCAAGCCTCCTTTTCCAGAGCATGAGTAGGCAGAGTTACCCAGATTTAGCCTGATCGCTGTCGTGCGTACTACCCAACACCAACACCAACACCAACACCAATACCCCCCCCCACACCACACACTTAGCCCCCAAAATCATCCCCCCACCCACCCACCCACCCACCCACCTACCCACCAGGTCTGCCAACCACACCAACAACACCCACTTCCCGCCCCCCCCCCCCCCCACCCCCCTCACCCCCTCACCCCCTCACCCCAATCTCAGCCCACCCACCTACCACGTACCCACCCACCAGTCCTGCCACACCCCCTCTTCCCCTCCTCCTCACCCCCAGCCCACCCACCCACCTCGTACCCACCCACCTGACCTTCATCTTCTTCATCTCATACTCTATTTCAGGATGCACCTTAATGGAAGTCTCCTCCTCCAGAGCTATTAGTAAACAGATCTTACCCAGATTCAGCTGCTCACTTACCTTGCTACTGCCCAACACCAACACTATTATCCCCCCCCCCCCCCCCCCCCCCCCACACACACACATACCACCCTCACACACACCCTCAGCCCCTAACTCATCCCACCCACCCACCCATCTACTAACTACCCACCAGGTCTGCCAACACCAACACCAACACCCCCCTTCCCCTCCTCCTCCTCCCAGCCCCCCCAACCGCAAACACATCCTACCCACCCACCAGGTTTACCAACACTAACACCAACACCCCCCTCCCCCTCCTTTCCCCCCTCCTCCTACCACCCACCAGATTTGCCAACACCAACACCCCCCTCCCCCTCCTCCCCCCCTCCTCCTACCCATCCACCAGATTTGCCAACACCAACACCCCCCTCCCCCTCCTCCCCCCTCTCCTCCTACCCACCCACCAGATTTGCCAACACCAACACCCCCCTTCCCCTCCTTCCCCCTCTCATCCCACCCACCCACCAGATTTGCCAACACCAACACCCCCCCTCCCCTCCCCCCCCCCCCCCCCCCCTCCTCCTACACACCACCAGATTGCCAACACCACACCAACACCCCCCTTCCCCTCCCCCTCCCCCACCCCCACACACCTGATCTTCATCTTCTTCATCTCATCCTCTAGCTCAGGATGCATTTCGATAGAAGCCTCCTCTTCCAGTGCTATTAGTAGGCAGATTTTACCCAGATTCAGCTGCTCATCAGTCTTGCTACTCCCTATTTCAATCATGAACTGCTTATGACTCCACAGCACCACCTCACTCCACGTGGAGGGTAGGTCATCTGGGAAGCCGTGTTGGGGCAGGGGGCCATGTTGGGGCAAAGGGCAGGGGGCCATGTTGGGGCAGGGTGCAGGGTGCAGGGGGCCATGTTGGGGCAGGGTGCAGGGGGCCATGTTGGGCAGGGGGCAGGGGCAGGGGGCCATGTTGGGGCAGGGGGCCGGGGGCAGGGGTGTTGGTGTTATGCAATTGATAACCAGTCTTGCTACTGCCCACTTCAATCATGAACTGCTTCTGGCTGCATTGAACCACCTCACTCCATGTGGAGGGTAAGTCCTCTACGAAGCCATGATGGGGCAGGGGGCAGGAGGTGGGGGGGTGGGGGGTGGGGGGGATTGCCTGGTAGGGGATGGGTTGTGGGTTGGGTTGTGGGGGTTGGGGTGGGTGGTGGGTGGTGGGTGGGAGAGTGGGGTTGCGGGTGGGGGTGGGGGTTGCGGGTGGGGGTGGGGGTTGTGGGTGGGTGGGTGGGTGGGTGGAAGAGTGGGGTTGCGGGTGGGGGTGGGGGTTGTGGGTGGGTGGGTGGGTGGGTGGAAAAGTGGGGTTGCGGGTGGGGGTGGGGGTTGCGGGTGGGGGTGGGGGTTGTGGGTGGTGGGTGGGTGGGTGGAAGAGTGGGGTTGCGGGTGGGGGTGGGGGTTGCGGGTGGGGGTGGGGGGAAAGGGTGTGAGGGGGGGTGGGTATTGGGATTATGCAAGGGATCATCAGTCTTGCTACTGCCCACTTCAATCATGAACTGCTTCTGGATCCATTGCACCACCTCACTCCATGTGGAGGGTAAGTCCTCTGGGAAGCCATGCTGGAGCAGGGGGTGGGGGGGGGAGGGGGGTGTTGGTGTTGGTGTTGGTGTTGGTGTTGGTGTTGGTGTTGGTGTTGGTGTTGGTGTTGGTGTTGGTGTTGATGTTGGTGTTGGTGTTGGTGTTGGTGTTGGGGTTATTCAGCTGATCATCAGTCTTGCTACTGCCCACTTCAATCATGAATTGCTTTTGACTCCACTGCACCACCTCACACTATGTAGAGGGTAAGTCGTCTGGGGTGGGGTGGGGTGGGTGGGTTGTGAGTGGTGGGGGGGCGGGGGGGGGGGGGGGTGGGGGGGGGGGAGAGAGAGAGAGGGGGGGGGGGGGGGGGGCAGGGGGGGGAGGGGGGAGGAGTTCGGGTTGGGTTGGGATTTGGGTTGGGGGGGTGATTAAGGTGGCCAACAACTTTTTTTGGCTTGCCCCTTCCTCGACATAGGAGTTCCAGACCTCATTGATTCCTTAGGAAGCCACCTTGACAAATGTTTTCCACTGGGTTTGGTAGCACCATCTACATTGATGATTCATTAATGCAGCACACATACGCACATCCCCCCCCACCGCCCCCCACCCATACACCCACACTCACACATACCCCCATCCCTACCTCTGACCCTATCCCAGCACATTCCCCCCACCCACCCCCCCACACGCACGCACGCACCCCCCCTACCCCCACACACACTCACCCACCCACCCACACAATCAACGACACATATCCACACCGGCACACCCACAGACACACACCCATACCGACACACTCACTGACACACACACCTGATCTTGCTGCGGGCACAATGCCCCTACCGCGAGCTCTAGGGCACCCTCTGGGAGTCCATGACCTTGGGCGAGGACCCCGAAAATGAAGGCCTCCAAAACCTTGCATGTGCGGATAGCCCTATCCGCGAGTCTACTCAGAGCTGAATAGAAAGAAAGAGGCGGTATGCCAAGTCGTCGTGTCTTTAGGAAGCTATCCGGAGGGGGTCCTCGGACAACACCAGAAAAGCAGTGGCCTTGGTGAGGCGGAATGCCAGTCAATGTTTGCTCGGAGCGCCTCGACGGGCCGGCCCTTGCAGCTTAGGGTGGTTAGACGCCTTGGGGCGTGGCCGGGCGTGGCTCTCTCCCAGTTCGGGCCTAGTGCGTAGCTTTCGACAGCCTGGCGTGCGCCGAGAAAAAAACAACTAGGGTCGAACCCGAACCCATCTCTGAAAGGCGTTTGGCCTAAGAAGAGAGGGTTCGACCCTAGGTTTTTACTCGGCCTGCGCATCACCATCTCTCCCTGATCTCTCCCATTTCAGGCCCAGAGTGACGCCTTTACCCTAAGCGTTTGGCCTTATTTGGCTTTTACGCGGCCTGCAACCATCCTCCGACATGGCAGTCAAAAGCTCTGCACTGGGCCTTCAAGAGGTTCTGTTCAGGGGATGATTTGGATTTGACGGGTCGACATATCGCATGGCCGCTCTACTGTTTCAGCCCAACCCTAAGACCATTTCCCCAGAATTTGAGGAAGGAAGCCATTAAAGAATGTACCGGACTACCAGTATGTATGTTTGTTTTTGTTAAGGTCGTGAGAAGTTGCCTATTTTTGGCAGCCCCCCAGTGTTACCCATTTGTCCGGTCGACCTACCATCCATCCATCCATCCATCCATCCATCCATCCATCTCCTCATCATCCATCCATCCTCCATCCATCCATCATCCATCCATCCATCCATCCATCCATCCATCCATCCATCCATCCATCCAGCCATCCATCCATCCATCCCATCCATCCAACCCTTCCATCCATCCATCCATCCATCATCCCTCCATCCCTCCATCCATCCATATCCACCATCCATCCATCCATCCATCCATCCATCCATCCTTCCACCATCCATCCATCCATCCATCCATCCATCCAATCCATCCATCCATCCATCCCACCATCATCCATCATCCACCCATCCATCCATCCATCATCCATCCATCCATCCATCCATCCTGCCATCCAACCATCCGTCCATCCATCCATCCATCCATCCATCCATCCATCCATCCATCCTCCATCCATCCATCCATCCATCATCCATCCATCCATCCATCCATCCATCCATCCATCTCATCTCATCCATCCATCCATTCATTATCCATCCATCCATCCATTCCATCCATCCATCCATCCATCCATCCATCCATCCATCCATCCATCCATCCATCCATCCATCCATCCATCCATCCATCCATCCATGCATCCATCCATCCATCCATCCATCCATCCATCCATCCATCCATCCATCCATCCATCCATCCATCCATCCATCCATCTGACCGTGATGAAGCCCGACACGTCTCGTAACTAACTCGTTTCCGTTGCCGCCTGCCGCTCCCTCGCGATCACTCTCCGCTAATTTTAAGCGTCGCATCGAACTTGTTATCTATGAGACTATGACTACATTAAACGATATGATCAAGGATATTTCGATATGCATGTATGCTCCAGTCCAGGGGTAGGCCAAAAAGGCCAAAGGGACTTGCCCAACCGTCATAGAAGGGCTAAAAAAGAAAAGACATTGATGAACTGAATCCCAAACAATCGTTTTACCGCCGGGGCCCTAAGTTCGTGCTACAGTGATCATTTAATTATACAATATGTCGGTAATTATAATATGTGTTGCATTGATATGAATTGTTGTTGCTCCTGTAGAAGACAGCGGGCAGTCTACCACCCTTTAATGGAGTCATGTTACAGGGTACTACTTCTTGCCAAATTGGTCAGCGCTTAAAGCGTACAAACGTCAAATTGGCCAGCGCTTTTTAGTGCAAAAAACGCAAAACTGCGCGCTGCGCCCACAGGGGGTTGAAAAAACTGCGCGAACCGCGCAGAGGGGCTCAAAAAGGCAGTGCGGCAGCGCGGTGACACGCTTAGTAGTACCCTGGTCATGTAACCAAGTTTAAGGTCAAGTTTGATATTACATTGTGATAGCCAGACCTGGACAAATCTTCAAACTGTCTATTCCGATTAGTAATACCAGCAAAAAATATGATCCCTCACAGTTTAGGTGGGTATCGGACAGGTGGACTTTAACTTGGAAGACGGCGTGCTGCCCAGAGTTGGCTGATAAAAATGTAATGTTCGTCCTGGATGTGTATGAGGGGTAATACCCGGGTAACCTCTTGAAGATGACGCTGTAAAAATCTCCATGCAATTTGAGAAAAATATGACCTTTTATTCCACGTTTCCCTATTCGATTTGTAGGTATTGCCAGTAATACCTGGCCACCTAGGACAAATAGAAACAATCCTACTCTTTAGGAGGAGTGGCAACGCCATTCGAACTGAATCCTCCGTGCCGCGGGTTTGTGTAGGGAGCAGGGTAGTGCAGGACGCAGCGTTTCTCCACACCATCACACCATTTCCGTGGGCTACGGGTTGTGTTGATAGTATGACGCAGCCTAAGGATTTGACTGCGTCCTAGGACGCAACCTACCGAATTAGGGTGCGTCCCAGGACGCAAGCCCTGGGGTCAGTTTGAAGTACCCTGGTGGGGAGACCCACCTCCTGGGGTGAAATACCTTTCTGAACCGAACAAAAGCTCAATTAGCCAGCCCTTTGTCAGCGATAGCTGTATCACTGCCTACTGTCTCTTTCCCTCGATCACGTGTCCTGTGTCCCTTAGACCCTGGATCCAGAACCGTCCTCTGAGGGTTGCCTTCTTAAGGCAAGTGGCAGTAGCAATACAGACAGTACAGCTACTGTAACCTGACGGCTCCGCCATCAGTCCGAACACAAGTACGAAGTCCCGGAAGGACTCATACCTGGAATGCACTTGAGCCACTTGTAGTACGACGTTTAAGTCGTCCTATTACAGATAGGCCAAATAGGCTAAAGGGACTTGCCCAACCGTGACAGGAAGGGCTCAAAACGAAAAAGCACTGATGAACTGACCCCCAAACAATCGTTTTACCGACGGGGGCCCTGATTTCATGCTACAGTGATCATTTAATTCAACAATATAATTCCAGGTGCTGGAAGTCTTTCAGATTTGTCACATCTGCCGCAGTCACACCCCTTGTCTCCAGATTCGACACAACACAACTCAACGACCAACACAACATAAAATTGCTCAAAACGTTGCCATAAAGCATGTCATTATAGCCCCATCATCAGAATAAATCGATCAAGAAGAGTACAGGGTACTTCCAAGCGCGCGCTTTTGCGCGCTGGCGCGCTGCCTTTTTGAGCCCCACTGCGCGTTTCGCGCAGTTTTTTGCAACCCCCAGTGGGCGCAGCAAGCAATTTTTGCGCTTTTTGCACTACAAAGCGCAGATTTTATTTTTTTGGCGTGCCGGGGGAGGCGGCCACAGGGGTAGTGGTGGGGGGGGGCGGGGGTCTCAGGGGTGGCCGTGCAGGGGGAGGCGGCCACAGGGGTAGTGGTGGTGGTGGCAGGGGTGGCAGGGGTGGCCATGCCGGGGGAGGCGGCCACAGGGGTAGTGGTGGTGGTGGCGGGGGTGGCAGGGGTGGCCGTGCCGGGGGAGGCGGCCACAGGGGTAGTGGTGGGGGTGGCAGGGGTGGCCGTGCTGGGGGAGGCGGCCACAGGGGTAGTGGTGGGGTGGCGGGGGTGGTGGAAGGGTTGGCCGTGGCCCTACCCCCCTCACTTGGAGTGTTCCCTCATTGGGACTTCTCCAGTGCCAGGTATTGCTTGCGGTATCGAATCTCTTGCACAGCAGTGATGTGGAGACCAAAAACGTGACAGAACAGAATCCAACTGAGAGAGAGTCCATTGGGTAAGATGTAATTCAACACCAGCATGCCGAGGTTCTCTGCCAAGGCCCACTGGAAGCGGATGGGCTCAGCCACTGCTCGGGCTAGCCTCACAAAGAGTACGGGCATCATGTAGTTGATAGTAGGACTTGTCACATGCAGGTGATAGGAGAAAAGCTTTCGCATGGGACACCATGTAAAGACCAGCTTCTCTATGAGTAAGTAGTCTCTCTTGTGCAGCGCCAGGATGGCGGGCATTGAGAAGACACATGCCATTATAATAGCACTTAGGGACAAGAGACAGAACCCATTCCGGAGGGCAATGCCCATCTGGCCAAACAGTTGTAGTAGACAGACCATCTTCATGATCATGTACATCTTCTCCATCTTGTATATGATGAATTTGTCCTGCTGCTCGGCATTAGGCCAGGGATCCAGGCTGGACCAGAGCTGTTTCATCAGGCGGTACCATGGGGGTGGGACAGCCAGGCTGGACCAGAGCTGTTTCATCAGGCGGTACCATGGGGGTGGGACAGCCAGGCCCAGACGGTACCATGGGGGTGGGACAGCTAGGCCCAGGCGGTTGATGGATACAGCAGGGACGCTCTCAGCCTGGGGAAGTTTGGGAGGCAGGCCATCACGAAGCTGACCGTGGGCAATGTGATCACCGCCTGGATTTGCAGGGTCCACCTCGGCTGTCTCAGGTGCTAGCGCCTTGACTGCGGGCATGGTAGGTGCAGCGTTAGAAGGGGTGGGGTCCAGCAGCGAGCTGGGCAGTGTGGGGATGCCCCTCTTCTGAGCTGGGGTCCTCAAGCCAGTGCTTCTGTGTCCATGGTGATCTACCATATTGTCAGCGACTTGAGGGATTCTGGGGGTGGCGGCCACAGGGGTGGTGGCGGGGGTGGGGGCCACAGGGGTGGTGGTGGCGAGGGCAGAGGTGGCCGGGGTGGCAGGGGTGGTGGTGGCAGGGGTGGCCGTGGCGGGGGTTTCAGCCGCAGGGGTGGTGGAAGGGGTGGCAGGGGTGGCGGCCACAGGGGCGGTGGCGGGGGTAGCAGGAAGAAGGAGGATTGTTTCAGGAGATGAAGGCAAGACGTTAGCATAATCCCTGTCATAGCATACTGAGGGTGGGTCTGCCAGGGTGGCGGAATCCTTGTCATAGCACACTGAGGGTGGGTCTGCCAGGGTGGCGGAATCTTTGTCATAGCACACTGAGGGTGGGTCTGCCAGGGTGGCGGAATCTTTGTCATAGCACACTGAGGGTGGGTCTGCCAGGGTGGCGGAATCCTTGTTATAGCACACTGAGGGTGGGTCTGCCAGGGTGGCGGAATCTTTGTCATAGCACACTGAGGGTGGTTCTGCCAGGGTGGCGGAATCTTTGTCATAGCACACTGAGGGTGGGTCTGCCAGGGTGGCGGAATCTTTGTCATAGCACACTGAGGGTGGGCCTGCCAGGGTGGCGGAATCTTTGTCATAGCACACTGAGGGTGGGTCTGCCTGGGTGGCGGAATCTTTGTCATAGCACACTGAGGGTGGTTCTGCCAGGGTGGCGGAATCTTCGTCATAGCTTGGCTTTTGTTGATTTCAAGAAGGCTTATGATTGGGTCAACAGAGACTTGATATGGGATTGCTTAGCAAGGCTAGGAGTCAAGGACCCCTATCTCAGTATTCTGAAGTCCATGTATAATCATGTTGTTTTCCAAGTTCGCCTACATGGGGACATTGGATCCTCCTTTCCATCCCTTGTAGGAGTTAAACAAGGAGACCCCCTATCCCCACTCCTATTCGGTCTGTTCATTGATATAATTGAATCGTTCCTCCAATCCAAGCTCCCAAATGTAGGGGCTGAGCTTAGGGGAAAGATTCTGCAACTGTTACTTTATGCTGATGACCTAGCTATAATGGCAGAATCCCCGGCAGATATGCAAGCGATGCTTGACTGCCTGAGAGATTTCTGCGAGGCTACTAAGATGGCTGTGAATATAAAGAAAACTGAGATTGTCGTTTTCAACAAACAATTCTGTGATGAGGCCCGCATGGATCCTGATTACAAATTTGTCTATGATGGAGCACAACTTTCTACAAAGTTATCTTTTATCTACTTGGGATCCCTCTTTGTGGATGGTGACTCAAGCAATCGTGCAAAAGCTGCTTTTTCTAGGATGCTCACTAAGGCCCAAAAGGCACACCACATGCTTCGTAGGCGATGCCATACTATGGAGATATACAATATTGATATTCTCACCCACCTGTTTGATTCTCTTGTACAACCTATCCTGAATTTTGGCTGTGAGGTGTGGGCTCCTTCTATTCTGAACAACACACTTATCTCAAATGACCATGCTTGTGAGAAATGGCATAGAGGTATACTTAAACAAATGTTGGGTGTTTGCCAATCTACTACATCTAATATTATCATGGAAGAGCTGGGTAGAACCCCGTTGTGTTTTGCTTGGCTTAAACAAGCTTTGCGCTTCTGGAACAAGACCATACATAAAGAACCTGAGGATCTCATTAGAATGGCTCTTGAGGAATCTTTTGACTCCAACACTGGCTGGGTTCATGACTTGCGTTGTGCTCTCCACAAGCTAGGATCCAGTAAAAACATCAACATTTTGGAGGCTGTCGATGTCGAAGGTATTATGTCTGAAGTTTTTGAGTCATGGAGGTTTAAGTACCCAAGTGACACCAATGCAGTTAGAGGCATCCCTGATGAGAGAAGGGTTGGCTTTAAACGCCTCCGATACCAAAAATGGTTCGCAGCCAACAGCAATGATGAGAATTGCTTGATTCCCTTTACATCCGCCTTACATAAGCAGGATCAGATTCGTTCTATAGCACAGTTTAGAATGGGTTCCCATTGGCTGAACACAGAAAGAATGAGGGTGGTGGATAGAGCACACATCCCTCGCTCAATGAGACACTGTCAAATGTGTGGGTTCCAAAAAACTGAGGATGAAATGCATATGTTTGAGTGCCCTTTTTATAATGATATTCGCCTCCGCTACCAGAATCTGTTTACAGATATTTATAGGCATGTCCATGAGGATACCGACTTAACCGTATGGAATGTGGAATTCTGCGATTCCACATTCAGAACCTTTATGAATGGAAATGGCACTAAGTCTTTTTGGAGCAACCTAGCCGACTATCTTTCTACTTGTAGAAGAGCAAGACAGGAAGCCCTGGACTGCTTAGTGGCACCGTAATTTATTATCCCTTTTTTTTCTTCTTGAGACTTCTCATTTGTTAGCTTCTTACCTCCGCCACTGTAAGTGGTTGAGATCTGGGTCCTGCTCTAAGGGGTTTAATACCTACGCCACCAAAACGGTGGTTGGGAGTTTGGTTTGTTTGTCCTCGACACACCCCTGATGTAATGGGGTTTTTTGCTTTGTGGGTGCTTTTTCTTTTTGTTTAAAGCACAGAGTCTCATACACCCTCGCGGTGTCAAGTAGACTTTAACATGTAATGTAATGTAATGTAATAGCACACTGAGGGTGGGCCTGCCAGGGTGGCAGAATCTTTGTCATGGCACATTGAGGGTGGGTCTGCCAGGGTGGCGGAATCTTTGTCATAGCACCCTGAGGAGCACGAGGACAGGCGACTTGGCCCCATGGAGCCTACTCTCTTGGTAGCGGAATCTTTTTCATTGCACCTTGAGGAGCAAGAGGCCAGGCGGCTTGGCCCCATGGCTACTCTCTTGCCTCCGGTTTTGGGTCGTCGCTTCTTTGACTGTTTGTGGGACAAACTGTACAGCCTGATCAACACTGGTGACACGCCCAGTTGAGGGATGAGGAAACGAAGGGGGCTGAAAGCAGTCAGCTCAGCTGGGGTGCCGCTAATCAAGCCCCGGGCTCTGAACCAAGCCACCTGAGCTCGCATGGAGTAGGTCAAGACAGCTCCTAGCATCTTAGCTTTATCCACGGACAGCAGCATGTGCAGCGGGGTGAGTGCGAGTCATGGCTGAACCAAGAGCCCAGGGCGGGAAGCGCGGCTGCCCACAAGTCGACCAGCAAGACCATGCTAGCCCGGTTGCTGGCCATGGCGGTATGCAGGAGGTTGAATTGGTTGCAAGGCTTTCCGTCGTGGCTCACATAGCCTAGAGTTGGAGCTGCAACACAAACCAGACCTTTCAGTATACAGTGGGCTGCATTAGCTTGCCCAGTGACCACACAGCAATGCAACAGGAAGCGAGCCAAGCCAAGCATGTGATGCTCCACCTGTGCAGAGGGCAGCACCCGCTCTCTAGACACAGCCTTTCCATCCTCCGCACTGCTAGCCAGGTTCACCCAGTGCTCTACAAACTCAAGCCACATGCCGAGCTTGGACAGCACACCCAGCATGTATCGCACCTTGGGGGTGCCATCGCTCAAGTCGGGAAAGCTTGTCGCGAGTTTGCCAACGTCCACGGCAACAGTGCTGAGGGCCTTAGGCAAGACTAGGATGGGGATGCACTGGACCACCACACGGCCTACCCACACCTCTAACGAAACATTGTGAGTCTTGTTTCCAAAGCAGGGGGTCTTGCCGAAGTCAAGATGGGCTTTATAGAAGTAGCTAGCAGCCTCCTCTACTCCTCCACCATGTGACGTGGCCTCCCCAACCACGCTGACGGCCACCGCCTTGCCCCGGCTGCGGGCACGCAATGTGATGTCGCCTCCAATCCTCGCGGAGGAGCATATGTGGAGGATCACGCCGTTGGTCACTTTGAAGGGAGCAGGGTCACAGTCGTTGCCCATGCTTGGGCTCACTACCATAGGCTCCACCGTCTTGAGCACAGGTGCGTGCACGGAAGAGGCGGTGTAGGATGGGGACTCCACCCACTCCTGCTGACACTCATCCCAATGCAACGGATGGATGACGCTCCCAATCTGCACAATGGTTCAGGGTCAAGGGTTCAGGGTTCAGGGTTCAGGGTTTAGGGTTTAGGGTTTAGGGACTCCACCCACTCCTGTTGAGACTCATCCCCATGCAACGGATAGATGACGCTCCCAATCTGTTGGTGGTTGGGGTTCAAGGTTCAGGGTTTAGGGTTTAAGGACTCCACCCTCTCCTGTTGAGACTCATCCCCATGCAACGGATGGATGACGCTCCTAATCTGCACAGTGGTTTAGGGTCAAGGGTTCAGGGTTTAGGGACTCCACCCACTCCTGCTGAGGCTCATCCCAATGGGACGGATGGATGATGCTTCGGGTCTGTCGGGGGGGTGGGGTTGAGCTGTGGTGCTGGTGAGGGGTTGGTGTGGAGGTGTGGTGGTGGTGGGATGGTGGTGGTGGTGGTGGTGTGTGTGTGTGTGTGTGTGTGTGGTGTGTGTGGTGGGTGGGGGGCTGTGTGTGTGTGGGGGGGTGAGACTCATCCCAATGCAACGGATGGATGATGCTCCATGCACACTTACACTACATTTATGTGTGAATGCCGCATTTCCCACACAGTAGTGGGTGAAATGGAGTATTCAGCCGCGCGACGTAAGATTCCGCAGGACGCATTCATATTTCAAATACCCGTAAACCCCCGGGCAAAACCAGGAGTAACCACCGCCAGTGTTTTCCCAGCAGTACTGTCCTGCCCGGTATAAAATCAAGTGCACAGTCACTGGGGGCACTAAATTCTTGGTGCCCCAAGCTGCTGAGCCTTGATCTGAACCAAATTTCGAGTTTCGAATACCATGGCCCGCACCAAGAAGACCGCGAGCATGGAGACCGGCGGCAGGAAGCCCGCCCCACCCAAGAAGACCAACGCGCCTCCTACCAAGACCTCCAAGAAGGCCAAGATCGCTCCAGCCAAGGCCTTCCCAGCCAAGACCGCCCCAGCCAAGACCAAGGGCTCCTCCAAGCCTCAAGGGTCCCAGCCGGGAGACTCCCTCCCCTCCAGATCTGTGACATCTGGATCCAAGCGCCCGCGCGAGGAGGACGCCTCTTCGGTCAACTCCAAACTGTTGCGCCAGTTGGTGGAGGCCAACGGGATCATCAAGGACTTGCAAGCGTCCATCAAGGAGAAGGAGAGGAATGGTGAGAGTATTGTTTGCCCGTCTTCTTCCCTCTCTCCCCCCCCCCCCCTTTGCACCGCGGACCGTAGTCGACCTTCGCGTTCTCCTTTTGCCTTCCTTTTCTGCTCAGTGCCTTTGCACAGCGGCCCTGTTAGCCCTGTAGGTTGCGTCGCCCTGCCCGTGCTAGCATTATCCCCCTACAGAACCCACCCGTGTTCATAGCCTTTTTCCCAGATCTTTAACCAAGCGTCCCCTCCCCCCCCCCCCCCCCCCCCTACTTGTCCGTTCAGATCCCCACGTCGAAATCCTACCCGATGTTCCCGCGAACCGAACGACGAACGCACACGGACCTTCGAAAAAAGATCGCACTCAAAAGCACCGCAATCCCAACCCATCGAAAGATGAGTGGGCAGCGCCAGGCTTAGTAGTCGACCTATCGAAAGTTCCGGATCAGGCCCTCGTTGACCTGCACGATCGACTTGCTAGCCCCAGGGCTCTCAAGAAACTCCGAGTTGAACGGCCTGAACTTTACCAAAGTATCGAAGCGGCTCTGGGTATCAAGGATCTGGGGATGCGATCTCACCAGACCTACATAAAATGTGGTCAGGCGTTATCGGAGTTCCATGCAAATCCCCAGACCTACCAGATGCCAGCCGATTTCCTGGATAAACTCATGGCCTTGAACTCACCATCGACAGCTCAGTGCAAGGTCAAGACGAAAGTCTCGGCCCTTGTCCAAGAGTGCGCCGATGGGGAGGGCAAACCGGACGAGATCGTGTGGAATACCCTGGGTTTGTGCGCGTTCGATACCCCCAGGAACCTTATCAAGTCCATGCAGGACACGATTTGGACCCTGAGCACCTTGTACACCGCGGCACAGGCAGCAGGCAATTTCAAAACCTGCTTCTATGCTTTCTGGGCGTACAAGGCTGCCCGCGACCTCTATGAGGTCCAGTGGAGTGCCCTGACCAAAGCCCTCGGGATTGAGAAGGCGCACGAGCTGTTGATCGAAAGAATGAAACCTTTCGGTGAAATTTCTAACGATCAGTGGGACAAGCTAGTAAGCTTGGCTAAGGGGGGTAAGTTCGAGGATGCATGCATCGCCCTCGCCCCGTAAATCAGACGTTCCCTGGATTACCAGAAGGAACAGGCTGAAGCGAAGGACGGAAGGCCGGTGCGCTGCAGCCACTGTGGCATTGAAGGCCACTCGGCTGAGCAATGCTACAAAGGCAAGAACAAGAGGCAGAGGAAATCGCCAAAGGGGGATGACAAGAAGTGAGCCTTCTAACAAGGCCCTCCCTGCTTCATTGTAGGTGAGAAGGGGGAGTGTCGGAATCTGGTAGATGAGATGTACCAACCCCATGACTTGAAAGACAGGGAAAAGTGGTTCAACTCGTATGGGATCAAGCTGAATGCTGAGAGATGGATATTCTGGGCGGATAAATTAGGAGTCCCCTGTCCTGTAGCAGCCTCAGGCCCTGTTTCTTGGGAATGGAAGACCACCCCTCCAGCCCCCATAGAGGTGAACAACCACACCAGTGCCTTGCTCAACCTCCCCCCCCTTGTCTCTGAGTTAGATAAGGCTGAGAAGCTAGGCTTGATAGAGTTCTTGCAGGCAGATCAGGACCAGGCAGACTTTGTTAGCTGCATCAACCCGTTCGGGGTTAGGATCAAGCCTAATGGCAAGGCTAGAATTCTAGTAGATCCCACCATCACTGGGGTAAATGGTTGTATGAACAAGCTACCTTGCTCACTCACCACCCCTGAAACATTCATGAAGACGCTCACCACAACAGATATGTTGGGTAAAAGAGATCTGACGAATGGATTCTATCATGTTTCCCTGCATCCTTCAGCTAGGAGGTACATGGGATTCAGACACCCTGTGACAGGTAAAATTGGTAGATGGATAGCTCTCCCTCAAGGCACAGCCCAGAGCCCCCATTTTTTTGTGAGTTGACCAACTTCTCCAAGTTGATTTTCAACCTTAGTTTCAATGAGCATGGTGTCAAGGCCACCTGTGATGTCTATGTGGATGATTACCCCATCAGGGCTGATACACACGTAGACATGCAGAGGGCCTTCGAGATCATGGACAGAGAAGCTGAACTGCTAGGACTAGAGTTCAATCCCTCTAAAGGTGAAGGTGCCACCCAACCCACAACCAGACTGGAAGTGCTAGGGCTACTGTTAGATGCACCTCTCTTGAAAATGGACCTCCCGGCCCACAAGAAGCAACTGTACAGAGCAGAAGTCCTTAAGACACTACAGTCAAGGAAGGAGGGAGGCATCCTCAGAAGGAAAGAACTTGAATGCCTAGTGGGGAAGCTAGTCTGGGCGTCTAAGGTGACACCTTGGGGAAACTTGCACATCCAACACCTGTTTGATGCCTTATATCCTGTCACCACCAACCATACCACTCACAAACCAAAGGCTGTAATCCCTTGGACACAGGGCACACTAAGTGACCTGGAGTTTTGGGACAGGGCTCTGGAGATGGAGTGGCATGAGTCGGTAGGGGTACATGAAAGCATGTTGGCCAGAAAGGATGTACACTTGGACAGTAAAGCCTTCAAGGTCCACATGTACACAGATGCCAGCAAGGTATTCGGTGCAGGTGGAACTTTGGGCGATGACACATACTCCTATCCCTGGCCAGAAAACAGGCAACATGTGCATATAGGCATCCTAGAACTCGAAGCATGCATGATTTGCTTACAGCACTGGGCACATGAACTGGCAGGAACGTCAGTACTTTGCTACATGGACAATGTCCAAGCTGTTTCAGCTGTGAATAAGGGGGGTTCTAGGATACCAGGCATCAGGGATGCTCTGGCACAGATGGCACTCACAGGCCTTAAGTATGGGTTCACTGTCAAAGCCAAGCATGTTAAGGGAGAGTTAAACCCTGCAGACGCCCCCAGCAGGGGAAAAGCATGCAGCACCAACAACCATTACATGTTCAATTTTTTTGACAGGCATAACAACCCCCCAGCCACCATTGACTGCTTTGCTGCAGCAGATGGGTACAACAAGCATGACGGGTGCACAAAATGGTTCTCCATCCAACACCCACTTGTATCACACTGGGAATCACTTTCTGGCCAAGTGTCTTGGGCCAACATCCCATTCTCTGCATTAGGAACAACTCTGGATCTCCTGTATGCGGCTTGGGTAGCCTCACCCTCTGACACAATTTGCACAGCACTGGTGCCTAAATGGCCAGATGCTATTTGGTTTAGGAAGTACCTTAGGGGCAAGAACCCCAAGTTTAGGGTACTAGCAACTTACCCTAAGGGCGCCAGGATTTTCCTTGACCCCAGTTCAGGAAAAAACACAGGCCCAATTCCACACACCATGCTTGTGATCAGGTCTGCTCAGTAACTTACCCCCCCTTTCTTCTTCCTCCCAACCCCCATAGGATGTACCATCTGCCAAGGCACCAAGGGAAGGATGCTTAGGTGCACCAATTGCGACCAGCACAGCCACCCCCAGTGCCTCAGCTTGGGCAGGAATGCCATGTCCTGTGGTACATTCAAGTGCCCAGCCTGCATTTTAATTGAGTGCAACCTCCACATCACTAGCGCCCAAGGCCAGCAAGGTGCCAGGAGGTTAGTGATGCTGGAGGGCTCAACCCTGGCTGTCAGTTCGCAAGACACTTATGCAAGTGCTCTTAAGCGGTACATCAGGTGCATGGCTGAGGTATACTTAATTACTGAGCAGGAGGCACTCCCCCCTTGCCCCAAGGAACAAGTGCCACTGACGCTAGTAAAGCTGTTCATGGGTTGGGCGGCAGGTCACTACAAACCTGCCACCATTCAAATAACCCTGTCAGCACTAGCAGAATGGCACAGGTCTAAGGGACTGGACCTTCACACTCTGAACTCCAGTGTTGTGGGACAGCTCTCACAGGCCATCAGGGTGTTCCAGGGGCCTGAGGGAGTCTCCTCTGGCAAGCAGGGCATATGTAAGTCCCTCATTATCAAGTGTCTGGAGACCATGAGGAAGCTGAAGACCCTGCAGCCCCACATGGAGGACTTGTTTACTAGAGACGCAGCTTGGCTAGTGATGGGTTTCTTTGGCCTCCTTAGAAGGAGTGAGCTTATTGCTTTGCGTTTGTCAGATGTGGTGACTAAGAAGGACCATGTAGTTGTCC
This sequence comes from Chlamydomonas sp. ICE-L, assembly GCA_013435795.1. NCBI lineage: Eukaryota > Viridiplantae > Chlorophyta > Chlorophyceae > Chlamydomonadales > Chlamydomonadaceae > Chlamydomonas > Chlamydomonas sp. ICE-L. Next base: position 2,110,181 of record JACBWV010000347.1, on the reverse strand, counting down.
ACATCAGACGCTCCAAAACAGACCAGGAAGGGAAAGGAGCCACTGTAGTGCTCCCAGCCCAATGTAGGGACTCACTTAGAGTCAGGAGGATTATAGATGCCCTCTTACAGCTTAGAACCCGTCAGGGCGCCACGCCAGAGGACCACCTCATCACCGCCTGGGACCTAGACTCCCTTAGCTTGTCTTCCTCCCCCCTTCTTTCAGGTCAGGCTTTGTCCTATCGACTAAAGTCTTATCTCACTGCTATTGCACGCTCTCACCCCAAACTGGACATAGATCCAGCTAGGTTTGCCATGCACAGCCTCAGACGGGGAGGTGTAGTAGCAGCTTGGGCTAATGGGGCAGACCTAGAGACTATTAGAACTCAAGGTAGATGGAAATCAGATGCCATTGAGGCATATCTGATCCCAGACCTCTCGGTCAAGTTGAACTTTGCCTCCAGCCTCTGAGCCTAGCTTTTCCTTTCCCTTTCTTTTCTCTTGATACCCCATCACTTAGCCAAGCCTGCTGTCCTGTACATGCTCCTTACTCCTACACCTTTCCCCCAGTCCCCCCTTTACACTCCTTTCTTTACATGTGGGACTGATTTTTATTATCCTGAGGGCACGTGTGTGTGAAATTGCAATGACTCTTGCATATGGTAGTATCACAAAGACAGACCTGAACAGTCTGGACTTACAAGCTAGATAGTGCAGTTGACTTTATTTAATGGTAAAAGCTGATAAGACCAGTAAAGCCAGCTAGTGGTGTGATATACCCCCTAATTAAGGGAAATATCACACTCAAAGCTAAAACTTTACAAGGCCCAGCATACACCTTAAATATGTCTACTAGCACTTGTACCAATGGGGGCCCCATCTGAAAGATCGCTGGACCTCTCGGGCAGTGTCTCAATGTCCAGCAAGCAGGCCCCCATACTTTTGCAAATATAAGTACTGACAATGATGAAGCCTGCATGTGCTTAATTTCCTCAACCCTTAAGGGTAAATTATATGTATTGGAAATATGAAAAAGCAACTGTAAGGAATCTGAGTCAACCGTCTGAATGCCGCATTTCCCACACAGTAGTGGGTGAAATGGAGTATTCAGCCGCGCGACGTAAGATTCCGCAGGACGCATTCATATTTCAAATACCCGTAAACCCCCGGGCAAAACCAGGAGTAACCACCGCCAGTGTTTTCCCAGCAGTACTGTCCTGCCCGGTATAAAATCAAGTGCACAGTCACTGAGGGCACTAAATTCTTGGTGCCCCAAGCTGCTGAGCCTTGATCTGAACCAAATTTCGAGTTCCCACCACCATCCCTCTGTCCCACAGGAGTTATATCTTCCAGAAGCTACCTGAGCCTCCCAGGGGAAGTGACTCTGTTATTATTTGACAGTAGCGACTCTATTGGTAGTAGCACAAAGACAGACCTGAACAGTCTGGACTTACAAGCTAGATAGTGCAGTTGACTTTATTTAATGGTAAAAGCTGATAAGACCAGTAAAGCCAGCTAGTGGTGTGATATACCCCCTAATTAAGGGAAATATCACACTCAAAGCTAAAACTTTACAAGGCCCAGCATACACCTTAAATATGTATACTAGCACTTGTACCAATGGGGGCCCCATCTGAAAGATCGCTGGACCTCTCGGGCAGTGTCTCAATGTCCAGCAAGCAGGCCCCCATACTTTTGCAAATATAAGTACTGACAATGATGAAGCCTGCATGTGCTTAATTTCCTCAACCCTTAAGGGTAAATTATATGTATTGGAAATATGAAAAAGCAACTGTAAGGAATCTGAGTCAACCGTCTGAATGCCGCATTTCCCACACAGTAGTGGGTGAAATGGAGTATTCAGCCGCGCGACGTAAGATTCCGCAGGACGCATTCATATTTCAAATACCCGTAAACCCCCGGGCAAAACCAGGAGTAACCACCGCCAGTGTTTTCCCAGCAGTACTGTCCTGCCCGGTATAAAATCAAGTGCACAGTCACTGAGGGCACTAAATTCTTGGTGCCCCAAGCTGCTGAGCCTTGATCTGAACCAAATTTCGAGTTCCCACCACCATCCCTCTGTCCCACAGGAGTTATATCTTCCAGAAGCTACCTGAGCCTCCCAGGGGAAGTGACTCTGTTATTATTTGACAGTAGCGACTCTATTGGTAGTAGCACAAAGACAGACCTGAACAGTCTGGACTTACAAGCTAGATAGTGCAGTTGACTTTATTTAATGGTAAAAGCTGATAAGACCAGTAAAGCCAGCTAGTGGTGTGATATACCCCCTAATTAAGGGAAATATCACACTCAAAGCTAAAACTTTACAAGGCCCAGCATACACCTTAAATATGTCTACTAGCACTTGTACCAATGGGGGCCCCATCTGAAAGATCGCTGGACCTCTCGGGCAGTGTCTCAATGTCCAGCAAGCAGGCCCCCATACTTTTGCAAATATAAGTACTGACAATGATGAAGCCTGCATGTGCTTAATTTCCTCAACCCTTAAGGGTAAATTATATGTATTGGAAATATCAAAAAGCAACTGTAAGGAATCTGAGTCAACCGTCTGAATGAGGCTTATTCCCACCTGCACAATTTGAATTCCATCTTCCACAAATCGCGAAGAAGAATAAGAATAAGAAAAAAAAAAAAAAAAAAAAGAAGAAGAAGAAGAAGAAGAAGAAGAAGAAGAAGAAGAAGAAGAAGAAGAAGAAGAAGAAGAAGAAGAAGAAGAAGAAGAAGAAGAAGAAGAAGAAGAAGAAGAAAAAGAAGAAGAAGCGACCCTGCTGCCATCATGGCTGCTCCTTCCTCCTTTCTTCTGATGCTTCCTTCCGCGTCTCCTCATCATCTCTCGCTCCTCCCCCCCCCCCCCCCCCCCCCCCCCCCCCCCCCCCCCCCCCCCACACACACACACACACACACCACCATCACCCTCCCCCCCGTATATTTATTCATATAACATGCACACTTATAATATATTTCTGTTGTGAACGAAGCTTATTCGGTTATTCCCACCTGCACAAAAACGTCGTCCCCATCTTTGGGCCATGGGAGCTGGAGCCACGACAACCACTCCTTAGGTTTTGGCATAGACTTGGCCAACCCGCTGCCTGCATTACTCTTGTCACCAACGCTTCTTGATGTGACTGCGCCTAGGGTTAGCACATCGAGGGCGATTAAGAGGGAGCCTTTCCTGATTGCATGGCCCACCAAGTCCAGACCAGGGTAGCTGCAGGCAAAACAGAAAAAAATTCAGGGTGGTTGCAGGCAAGTATGTATGTTACAGTCCAGGGGTAGGCCAAATAGACTGAAGGGACTTGCCCAACCGTGATAGGAAGGGCTTAAAAAGAAAAGGCATTGATGAACTGAACCCCAAACAATCGTTTTACCAACGGGAGCCCTTCCTGATTGCATGGTTCAAGAAGTCAAAACCAAGGTAGCTGCATGCAAGATAACACACGATTCAGGGTAGTAGCTGCAGGCAAGATATATCACGATTCAAAAAAGCTGCAGGAAAGGAAGCACACGATTACGGGTAGCTGCACAAAAGATAGTAGCAGGGGTTGTTTGAAGGAAAGGAACCAGTGTCTTTACGTAACACCATTGTGCTCCTAGTAGCCTTCCGGGTGCTACGGACAGCAATGTTGACCCCCCCAAATAACCCCCACAGGCTCTTGCAAAGCACACCGAGATTTAACACGATTCAGGGTAGCTGCACAAAAGATAGTAGCAGGGGTTGTTTGAAGGAAAGGAACCAGTGTCTTTACGTAACACCATTGTGCTCCTAGTAGCCTTCCGGGTGCTACGGACAGCAATGTTGACCCCCCCCAAATAACCCCCACAGGCTCTTACAAAGCACACCGAGATTTAACACAATTCAGGGTAGCTGCTGGAAAGATAACACACGATTACGGGTAGCTGCACAAAAGATAGTAGCAGGGGTTGTTTGAAGGAAAGGAACCAGTGGAATTTGGTTGGCTTGTATCTGTACCTTCACCACACAATTTGGTTGGCTTGTATCTGAACCTTCACCACACAATTTGGTTGGCTTGTATCTGTACCTTCACCACACAATTTGGTTGGCTTGTATCTGTACCTTCACCACACAATTTGGTTGGCTTGTATCTGTTACCTTCCACCACACAATTTGGTTGGCTTGTATCTGTACCTTCACCACACAATTTGGTTGGCTTGTATCTGTACCTTCACCACACAATTTGGTTGGCTTGTATCTGTACCTTCACCACACAATTTGGTTGGCTTGTATCTGTACCTTCACCACACAATTTGGTTGGCTTGTATCTGTACCTTCACTACAAACATTGGTTGGCTTGTATCTGTACCTTCACCACACAATTTGGTTGGCTTGTATCTGAACCTTCACCACACAATTTGGTTGGCTTGTATCTGTACCTTCACCACACGATTTGGTTGGCTTGTATCTGAACCTTCACCACGCAATTTGGTTGGCTTGTATCTGTACCTTCACCACACAATTTGGTTGGCTTGTATCTGTACCTTCACCACACAATTTGGTTGGCTTGTATCTGTACCTTCACCACACGATTTGGTTGGCTTGTATCTGTACCTTCACCACACAATTTGGTTGGCTTGTATATGTACCTTCACCACACAATTTGGTTGGCTTGTATCTGTACCTTCACCACACAATTTGGTTGGCTTGTATCTGAACCTTCACCACACAATTTGGTTGGCTTGTATCTGTACCTTCACCACACAATTTGGTTGGCTTGTATCTGTACCTTCACCACACAATTTGGTTGGCTTGTATCTGTACCTTCACCACACAATTTGGTTGGCTTGTATCTGTACCTTCACCACACAATTTGGTTGGGTTGTATCTGTACCATCACCACACAATTTGGTTGGCTTGTATCTGTACCTTTACCACACAATTTGGTTGGCTTGTATCTGAACCTTCACAACACAATTTGGTTGGCTTGTATCTGTACCTTCACTACACAATTTGGTTGGCTTGTATCTGTACCTTCACCACAAACATTGGTTGGCTTGTATCTGTACCTTCACCACACAATTTGGTTGGCTTGTATCTATACCTTCACCACACAATTTGGTTGGCTTGTATCTGTACCTTCACCACAAACATTGGTTGGCTTGTATCTGTACCTTCACCACAAACATTGGTTGGCTTGTATCTGTACCTTCACTACAAACATTGGTTGGCTTGTATCTGTACCTTCACCACAAACATTGGTTGGCTTGTATCTGTACCTTCACCACACAATTTGGTTGGCTTGTATCTGTACCTTCACCACACAATTTGGTTGGCTTGTATCTGTACCTTCACCACACAATTTGGTTGGCTTGTATCTGTACCTTCACAACACAATTTGGTTGGCTTGTATCTGTACCTTCACTACAAACATTGGTTGGCTTGTATCTGTACCTTCACCACAAACATTGGTTGGCTTGTATCTGAACCTTCACCACACAATTTGGTTGGCTTGTATCTGTACCTTCAACACATGATTTGGTTGGCTTGTATCTGAACCTTCACCACACAATTTGGTTGGCTTGTATATGTACCTTCACCACACAATTTGGTTGGCTTGTATCTGTACCTTCACCACACAATTTGGTTGGCTTGTATCTGAACCTTCACCACACAATTTGGTTGGCTTGTATATGTACCTTCACCACACAATTTGGTTGGCTTGTATCTGAACTTTCACCACACAATTTGGTTGGCTTGTATCTGTACCTTCACCACACAATTTGGTTGGCTTGTATCTGTACCTTCACCACACAATTTGGTTGGCTTGTATCTGTACCTTCACCACACAATTTGGTTGGCTTGTATCTGTACCTCACTACAAACAATTGGTTGGCTTGTATCTGTACCTTCACTACACAATTTGGTTGGCTTGTATCTGTACCTTCACCACAAACATTGGTTGGCTTGTATCTGTACCTTCACCACACAATTTGGTTGGCTTGTATCTGTACCTTCACCACAAACATTGGTTGGCTTGTATCTGTACCTTCACCACAAACATTGGTTGGCTTGTATCTGTACCTTCACCACACAATTTGGTTGGCTTGTATCTGTACCTTCACTACAAACATTGGTTGGCTTGTATCTGTACCTTCACCACAAACATTGGTTGGCTTGTATCTGTACCTTCACCACACAATTTGGTTGGCTTGTATCTGTACCTTCACCACACAATTTGGTTGGCTTGTATCTGTACCTTCACCACACAATTTGGTTGGCTTGTATTTGTACCCTCACCACACAATTGCCATGATGTGTGCATGATTTGCATGTGTGCATGATTTGTATGTGTGCAGGCCAGAGGCTCCTTCCACAGTGCAAGGGTTACAACGTCAATGCACGCTGGTATCCAGGCAGCTTATATTGAAGCCTCTGATAAGCTTGCCTCTCAGCAAAGCCAGATGGAAGTAACCTCGGAGTTGTCTGCGGAGGCGGTGGTGGTGGGCAGAGAGACGGAGGTGGTGTTTGCCAAGGAGACGGGGGTGGCCAAGGAGGCGGTGGTGGTGGTGGCCAAGGAGACGGTGGAAGCTACCTCCCAATCGTCTGTTGAGGCGGTGGTGGCCACAGAGGTGGCGGCAGTGGCCAAGGAAATGGTGGAATCTACCTTGGAGTTGTCTGCGGAGGCTGTGGTGGTGGTTGCCAAGGAGGCAGAGGCGGCGGTGGCCAAGGAGACAGTGGAAACTACCTTGGAGTTGTCTGCGGAGGCTGTGGTGGGCAAGGAAGCGGCGGCGGTGGCCAAGGAAGCGGTGAAATTTACCTCGGAGCGAAGGACCATGGGCAACCCTGCGGAACTTCTGAGTGTCCCTGCAGCACTAGAGCTTTACTCCCGAGGGTTAGCAGGAGCTATGGCCATCATGGGGCATCAAGAGGGATGGCCATTCTGGAGCATCGAGTCGCCTGCTGAGTCGGTGCTCACCAAGGAGGTGGTGGAGACCAAGGTGGGGGGGTGCTTTGATATGTATGCAGAGGAGATCACCAGTTCTGGTTCCATAAACATGTGTCAGGAGTTTATCAATTCTAGTTCCACAAGCATGACTGACGACAGCGGCTCAGTTGCTTCCTCAAGGACACGTGGGCTGGCTGCATGGAACGACTGGGATGCCTTCCTAGAGAAAGAAGTCAACCTGGGTTACAGGAGAGGGGACTCTGTTGAGCTAGGCCGCTTCCCCATAGGTAACGGCATGGATGAGCACATCGGGCTTGGCCACTACCCCATTAGTGACCACATCGAGCTAGGCCACTCCCCCATAGGTGAGCACGTCCAGCTAGGCCTCTCCCCCACGAGTGACAGCATCAGTGCGGAGCAAGGTCACTATCCTACTGTAAGCTTCATTCCGCTAGTAGGCAGCATCCAGGGGGGGGGCACTCCCATCCCCGCCCATGGTGCAGCTCAAAGAGGAGACTTACGACCGCCAAATCCTGTCGAGAATCTTACTTCTGTCCATGGTGCAGCCATGGAGCATATGTTTACAAGCTTGGAGATGCATGACAGACATACAAGTCCCTGGGAGCTTGAGCCATGTAGCCCAAACTCATTCCAGGTATGTGCAGGGGGTTGGCGGTGATGATGATGATGATGATGATGATTATGATGGTGGTTATAACATACAAGTCCCTGGGAGCTTGAGCCAAGTAGCCCAACCTCATTCCAGGTATGTGCAGAGGGGTGGCAGTGATGATGATGATGATGGTGGTTATGATGGTGGTTATAACATACAAGTCCCTGGGAGCGTGAACCATGTAGCCCAACCTCATTCCAGGTATGCGCAGAGGGGTGGCAGTGATGATGATGATGATGGTGGTTAGAACATATATGTCCCTAGGAGCTTGAACCAGAGGTGGCTACATGCCGAAGCTCATTCCATGTTTCGGGTTGAGGATGGAGGGCATGCTGAGAGGGGTTTGTGCAATGATTGTTGAAGGTTGGAGGATGCCTGACAACAAGGGAGTGGAAATTGTGTGTGTCTGTGTCACTAACTCATCATCATCATCATCATCATCATCATCATCATCATCATCATCATCATCATCATCATCATCATCATCATCATCATCATCATCATCATCAATATCATCACTAAACTTGTCATCATCATCACTATCATCACTAAACTTCTCGTCAACATCACTATCATCACTAAACCTATCAACATCATCATTATCATCACTCAACAAAAATCATCACTAAACGTATCATAACTACTGCACCTGACCCTCTCATGTACCTAACAACCCTTCAATGTAGCAGCAGACACCCTTAGCCCTTGCACCAGGCTTTCACCCGTCTGTTCACCTGATCCCCAGTCATAGTTCCTATTTATCCAGGATTCCCATCCGTTCACCTGATCCCACCAGGATTTCACCGGGCTTCTCCCATCCGTTTACCTGATCCCCAGTCGTACTTCCTATTAAACCAGGCTTCCCATCCATTCACCTGATCCCCAGTTGTGATCTTATTTTCTCTTTCTTTGACTTCCTAATACTAGTTGGTCTAAACTAGAACGATTCTTCTGCACTCTATTGCACCTCACCCCCCATTGCACAGTACTGTACTGTTCTGTACTGTACTCCATTGCACCTCACCCCCCATTGCACAGTACTGTACTGTTCTGTACTGTACTCCATTGCACCATACCCCCCATTTCACAGTACTGTACTGTTCTGTACTGTACTCCATTGCACCTCACCCCCCATTGCACAGTACTGTACTGTTCTGTACTGTACTCCATTGCACTCACCCCCCATAGCACAGTACTACTTACCTCACCCCCATTGCACAGTACTGTACTGTTCTGTACTGTACTCCATTGCACCTCACCTCCATTGCACAGTACTGTACTGTTCTGTACTGTACTTCATTGCACCTCACCCCCCATTGCTCTGCACGGTACTGTACTGTGCTGCACCTCACCCCCATTACATTGTACTGTATTGTACTGCAATCCATTACACCTCACCCCCATTGCACTGTGCTTTACTGTATTGTACTGCACTCCATTTCACCTCACCCCCTATTGTACTGTACTGTATTGTACTGCACTCCATTACACCTCACCCCCCATTGTACTATAATGTACTTGAATGCACTCCATTTTACAACAACCCCCATTGCACTGTACGGTATTATACTGTATTGTACTGCACTTCGTTACACCTCACCCCCCATTGCACTGAACTGTACTGCTTTCCATTGCACCTCACCCCATATTGCACTGTATTGTACTGCATTGTACTGCATTCCATTACACCTCACCCCCCATTGTACCGTTCTGTACTGTACTGCACTCCATTGCACCTCACCTGCCATTGCATTTTACTGTCCTGTACTGCTCTCCATAGCACTGTAAATCAACATCACATGAAAGACCGTAGATCAGCATCACACAGTTGGAGGGAACGGCAAATCATATGATGTTGACCGAAGACGAGTATGATATCATATGATATCATACAAAAATCATATGATTTAACATCACATGATATGGTGCCCCAGGCCAAAGTTACCTAGTCAGACCTCCAGCATCATATGATATCATATGATATCATATTGCCGACCCTTACACAGTTGAACCTATCCTAAGTAGGACTGTAAATCAACATCACATGAACCTGGCCCCCTTTCCTCATGTGTTTCTAAGGTGTCCCTCACTTTCCCTGGGATGGACCCCGATGATCTACCTGAGGGCTCCATCAAGCGCATGTTCGAACAGGCTCAAACAAGGTAAGCCCGCGTAGCATCTGTTGCTTTATGGCACCGTGAATTTCATGTATGTCACGGTCTAGGGGTTGTCAACTAGGTAGTGAGCTGTCAACTAGGTAGTGAGCTGTCAACTAGGCAGTGAGCTGTCAACTAGGTAGTGAGCTGTCAACTAGGTAGTGAGCTGTCAACTAGGTAGTGAGCTGTCAACTAGGCAGTGAGCTGTCAACTAGGCAGTGAGCTGTCAAATTGGTAGTGAGCTGTGAACTAGAAAGTGTGTTGCAGTCTGATGATCTCCCTGAGGGATCCATCAAGCACATGTTCAAACAGGCTTGCACAAGGTAAACCCGCTTAGCATTTATTCCTCCACATATCACTGATCCGAACCAAATGGCTCAGTGGCAGAGCAACCCTGGAGAAAGATCGCAGCAGGTGCGGGGTTCGAACCCCCTTGAGTGCGCTTGGGCCCGTCCGGAGGGTCGTCGACCGGCACAGTAACTGGAATCTAGATGCAATGTCGACTCAACCACCGTATACTTACGATCCGGTTCCCTTAATCCCACTGTGGCACGTCCTTAGAAGTCATTGTGACAATTCTTGGATGTTCAAAATTTCATTTTTGTTCCCTCCACCTGTGTGGCTCGGTATTACCTCGCTTCTACCTGGGAAGCATCTTTTACTTGATGACACAGTGCATCACATATCTGTACGTTCATCTCAAGGGTTATTAACTAGGTAGTTTGCTGCAGTCTGTAGGATGCCTACTTGGCATCTATTCATCCACCTGGGTGGCTGGGTATTACCTGTCTTCTACCCGGATAGCATCTTTTACTTGATGACACAGTGTATCGCATATCTGTACGTTCAGCTCAAGGGTTGTTAGATAAGTAGTGTGCTGCAGTCTGTAGGTTATCTACTTGGCATATATTGTTCCACCTGGGTGGCTGGGTATTACCTAGCTTCCTCCTGGGTTATAATGACTGTCCAAAAGGGAAGCAAGATGTACAGTGCATGACTGTCCAAAGGGTAGCAGGATGTACAGTGCATGACTGTCCAAATGGTAGCAGGATGTACAGTGCATGACTGTCCAAAGGGTAGCAGGATGTACAGTACATGACTGTCCAAAGGGTAGCAAGATGTACAGTGCATGACTGTCCAAAGGGTAGCAGGATGTACAGTGCATGACTGTCCAAAGGGTAGCAGGATGTACAGTGCATGACTGTCCAAAGGGTAGCAGGATGTACAGTGCATGACTATCCAAAGGGTAGCAGGATGTACTGATAAATACATAGGGTTGTCGATGTCATAATGGTTCCCAGAATCCTGTTTCGATGATTGGTTCAATGGTTGATCATTCATTGAACCGGTGAAGGTGCTGTCAACCGCTGTCGAAGCTTTGTTCAGATAGAGTAGCAGCCCGTTAACTACCGCCTTAAGACGGGGCATCCTTAAGACCACGCCCAACCAAGCGTTCTCATTACCTGAATGACCTTTAGATGATGATAATAATGGTGGTGGTGGTGATGAGGAGGGGGAGGAGGAAGACGGTGACGAAGACGATAATGATGATGATGATGAAGGGGATGAGAAGGAGGAGGCCGATGAGGAAGATGATGATGATACCTTAGCAGCTACGCTGAATTGTGTGCTGTGATACCTTTTGAAGGGTGCTACAATGACCACCCTGGTATTTTTGGGGTGCTATTTTAGAGCCTTTGGGGGTTACTTTGGGGGGTCAACATTGGTTGGCTGTTGGTAGCTCCACGAAGGCTACTAGGAGCACAATAAAGTTACGTAAAGACACTGGTTCCTTTCCTGCAAATAATCTCTGGTACTATCTTTCATGTAGCTATTCTGAATCGTGTTAAATCTTGCCTGCAGCTACCCTGAATCGTGTGCTACCTTTCCTGCAGCTACTACCCCAAATCGAGTTATATCTTGCATGCAGCTACTACCCCGAATCGTGTGCTACCTTTCTTGCAGCTACTACCCTAAATCGTGTTATATCTTGCATGCAGCTACCCTGAATCGTGTTACATCTTGCATGCAGCTACTACCCTGAATCGTGTGCTACCTTTCCTGCAGCTTCTACCCTAAATCGTGTTATATCTTGCATGCAGCTACCCTAAATCGTGTTGTGCCTTGCATGCAGCTACCCTAAATCTTGCCTGCAGCTACTACCCTAAATCGTGTTATATCTTTCCTTCAGCTACCCTGGTTTGGACTTCTTGAGCCATGCAATCAGGAAGGGCTCCCGTTGGTAAAACGATTGTTTGGGGTTCAGTTCATCAATGCCTTTTCTTTTTAAGCCCTTCCTATCACAGTTGGGCAAGTCCCTTTAGCCTATTTGGCCTACCCCTGGACTGTAACATACATACTTGCCTGCAACCACCCTGATTTTTTTCTGTTTTGCCTGCAGCTACCCTGGTCTGGAATTGGTGGGCCATGCAATCAGGAAGGGCTCCCTCTTAATTGCCCTCGATGTGCTAACCCTAGGCGCAGTCACATCAACAAGCGTTAGTGACAAGGGTACTGCTGGCAGCGGGTTGGCCAAGTCTATGCCGGAACCTAAGGAGTGGTTGTCGTGGCTCCAGCTCCCTTGGCCCAAAGATGGGGATGACATTTTTGTGCAGGTGGGAATAAGGGGGGGGGGGGGGGGGGGGGGGGGGGTGGGGGGCAAAACGTTTTGTGCAGTTGGGAATAACCGAATAAGCTTCGTTCACAACAAAAATATATTATAAGTGTGCATGTTATATGTGTATTAATTGAATACAATAATTATATATATATATGTATATTATATGAATAAGTACACGGGGGGGGGGGGGAGGGGGGGGGGCAAAAATAAAGTTGTCAGACCGCATCATGGGAAGTTGTCATTTTCACCCCTGAGACCCCCCGCCACCGCCCCCACTTTGAGGCCTCATACCCGGACACCCAGGCAGTAGCACGTAGTGAAAGGGGGGTCCACGAGCATCAGCTCCTCAAGGGGGGTCAAGGGGAGTCCATGAGCATCAGCTCCTCAAGGGGGGTCAAGGGGGGTCCATGAGCATCAGCTCCTCAAGGCCTTTCCAGCCATGCAATTAAAATATAAAAATATCAAGTTAGGACCCGGTGGTGCCCTGAGATCCCCCCCCCTTACCTCCCCCGCCCCCAATTTGAGGCCTCATACCCGGACACCCAGGCAGTAACACGGAGTGAAAGGGGGGTCCATGAGCATCAGCTCCGCCAGAGCCTCTGCCACAATAGTTCCATTATTAGGAGATGTGGTTGAATGTCCCTGGTGTCGCGTGTCCCCGCAAGGGCTTTGTGCCCATCTTGCCTATCCACTGTGTAGATCCACCACAGCCCCCCCCCCCCCCCCCCCTCCCCCCCACACACACATCACCACCACCACCACCACCACCACCACCATCCAACCACCACCACCCCAACCCCTCACCAGCACCACAGCTCAACCCCCAACAGACCCTAAGCATCATCCATCCATTGCATTGGGATGAGTCTCAACAGGAGTAGGTGGATTCCCTAAACCCTGAACCCTGAACCCTGAACCCTGAACCCTTGACCCTAAACCACCGTGAAGATCGGGAGCGTCATCCATCTGTTGCATTGGGATGAGTGTCAGCAGGAGTGGGTGGAGTCCCTAAACCCTAAACCTGAACCCTGAACCCTGAACCCTTGACCCTGAACCGCTGTGCAGATTGGGAGCGTCATCTATCCGTTGCATTGGGATGAGTGTCAGCAGGAGTGGGTGGAGTCCCCATCCTACACCGCCTCTTCCGTGCACGCACCCGTGCTCAAGACGGTGGAGCCTATGGTAGTGAGCCCAAGCATGGGCAACGACTGTGACCCTGCTCCCTTCAAAGTGAACAACGGCGTGATCCTCCATATATGCTCCTCCGCGAGGATTGGAGGCGACATCACATTGCGTGCCCACAAGGCGGTGGCTGTCAGCGTGGTTGGGGAGGCCACGTCACATGATGGAGGAGTAGAAGAGGCTGCTAGCTACTTCTACAAAGCCCATCTTGACTTCGGCAAGACCCCCTGCTTTGGAAACAAGACTCACAATGTTTCGTTAGAGGTGTGGGTAGGCAGTGTGGTGGTCCAGTGCATCCCCATCCTAGTCTTGCCTGAGGCCCTCAGCACTGTTGCCGTGGACGTTGGCAAACTCGCGATAAGCTTTCCCGACTTGAGCGATGGCACCCCCAAGGTGCGATACATGCTGGGTGTGCTGTCCAAGCTCGGCATGTGGCTTGAGTTTGTAGAGCACTGGGTGAACCTGGCTAGCAGTGCGGAGGATGGAAAGGCTGTGTCTAGTGAGCGGATGCTGCCCTCTGCACACGTGGAGCATCACATGCTTGGCTTGGCTCGCTTCCTGTTGCATTGCTGTGTGGTCACTGGGCAAGCTAATGCAGCCCACTGTATACTGAAAGGTCTGGTTTGTGTTGCATCTCCAACTCTGGGCTATGTGGGCCACGACGGGAAGCCTTGCAACCAATTCAACCTCCTGCATACCGCCATGGCCAGCAACCGGGCTAGCATGGTCTTGTTGGTCGATTTGTGGGCAGCCGCGCTTCCCGCCCTGGGCTCTTGGTTCAGCCATGACTCGCATGGAGTCACCCGGCTGCACATGCTGCTGTCCGTCGATAAAGCCAAGATGCTAGGAGCTGTCTTGACCTACTCCATGCGATCTCAGGTGGCTTGGTTCAGAGCCCGGGGCTTGATTAGTGCCACCCCAGCTGAGCTGACTGCTTTCAGCCCCCATCATTTCCTCATCCCTCAAATGGGCGTGTCACCTGTGTTAATCAGGCTGTACAGCTCGTCCCGCAAACAGTCGAAGAAGAAACGAACCAAGAGAGTAGCCTCCTGTGGGCCAAGCCGCCTGTCCTCGTGCTCCTCGGTGTGCTATGACAAGGATTCCACTACCAAGAGGGTAGCCTGCATGAGGCCAAGCGGCCTCTCCTCACGCTCCTCTGTTCGCGATGACACAAATTCCGCCACCCTGGCAGACCCGCGCTCAGTATGCTATGACAAGGATTCCACTACAAAGAGTGTAGGCTGCATGAGGCCAAGCCGCCTCTCCTCACGCTCCTCTGTTCGCGATGGCAAAGATTCCGCCACCCTGGCAGACCCACCCTTAGTGTGGCATGTCAAGGATTCCACTACCAAGAGTGTAGGCTGCATGGAAACAGGCCGCCGCTCCTCACGCTCTTCTCTTTGCTATGACAAAGATTCCGCTACCCTGGCAGACCCACCCTCAGTGAGTAATGACAAGGATTCCACTGCCAAGAGTGTAGGCTGCATAGAAACAGGCCGCCGCTCCTCACACTCTTCTCTTTGCTATGACAAAGATTCCGCTACCCTGGCAGACCTACCCTCAGTGAGCAATGACAAGGATTCGACTGCCAAGAGTGTAGGCTGCATGGAAACAGGCCGCCGCTCCTCACGCTCTTCCCTTTGCTATGACAAAGATTCCGCTTTCCAGATGGGCTCACCCTCAGTGTGCTATGACAAGGATTCCACTACCAACAGTGTAGGCTGCATGGGGCCAGTCCGCCTCTCCTCACGCTCTTCTCTTCGCTATGACGAAGGTTCCGCTACCCTGGCAGAGCCACCCTGTGTGATATGACAAAGATTCAGCTACCCTGGCACGCCCACCCCCAGTGTGCTATGTATGACAAGGATTCTGCTACCCGAGCAGACTGCACCCCTACCAGTGTCTTCAGCGTGCATGAGAAGGAGTCTCATGGAGCTGGCCCTAGCTGTCTGATACAGGGCTGTCCCTGCCTGTGCAAGAAGCACCCACATGAACCTGGCCCGAACAGTTCAACCCAGGGCTATCCCGGCCTGTGCAAGAAGAACTCTCATGAACCTGGCTCAAACAGTTCAACCCAGGGCTATCCCGGCCTGTGCAAGAAGAACTCTCATGCCTGGCTCAACCTGGCTCAACCTGGCTCAACCTGGCTCAACCTGGCTCAACCTGGCTCGACCTGGCTCGACCTGGCTGGACCTGGCTCGACCTGGCTCAACTTGGCTCAACCTGGCTCAACCTGGCTCAACCTGGCTCGACCTGGCTCAACCTGGCTCAACCTGGCTCAACCTGGCTCAACCTGGCTCAACCTGGCTCAAACAATTTGACCCAGGGCTGTGAAACCGGCCCTTGTTCATTGACCTGTTCGGACATCTCTTGCACAGACCTCATGCATTGGGAGCCATCCCTGTGTAGACAAGTAGAACCATAGAACAGCTAATGCTGACACATGCACTGGGAGCCATCCTTGTCCAAACAAGTGGAACCATAGAACAGCTAATGCTGACACATGCATTGGGACCCATCCTTCAGGTGTAGACAAGTAGAACCATATAACAGCTAATGCCAACATATGCATTGGGACCCATCCTTCAGGTGTAGACATGTAGAACCATAGACCAGCTAATGCTGACACATGTATTGGGAGCCATACCTGTGTAGACATGTAGAACCATAGACCAGCTAATGCTGACACATGCAATGGGAGCCATCCCTCAGGTGTAGACAAGTAGAACCATAGAACAGCTAAAGCTGACACATGCATTGGGAGCCATCCCTCAGGTGTAGACAAGTAGAACCATAGAACAGCTAATGCTGACACATGCATTGGGAGCCATCCCTTGTCCAAACAAGTAGAACCATAGAACAGCTAATGCTGACACATGCATTGGGAGCCATCCCTCAGGTGTAGACAAGTAGAACCATAGAACAGCTAATGCTGACACATGCATTGGGAGCCATCCCTCAGGTGCAGACAAGTAGAACCATAGAACAGCTAATGCTGACACATGCATTGGGAGCCATCCCTCAGGTGTAGACAAGTAGAACCATAGAACAGATAACGCTGACATATGCATTGGGAGCCATCCCTTGTCCAAACAAGTAGAACCATATAACAGATAACGCTGACATATGCATTAGGAGCCATCCCTTGTCCAAACAAGTAGAACCATAGAACAGATAACGCTGACATATGCATTGGGAGCCATCCCTTGTCCAAACAAGTAGAACCATATAACAGATAACGCTGACATATTTATTAGGAGCCATCCCTTGTCCAAACAAGTAGAACCATAGAACAGATAACGCTGACATATGCATTGGGAGCCATCCCTTGTCCAAACAAGTAGAAACATATAACAGATAACGCTGACATATGCATTGGGAGCCATCCCTTGTCCAAACAAGTAGAACCATAGAACAGATAACGCTGACATATGCATTGGGAGCCATCCCTTGTCCAAACAAGTAGAACCATAGAACAGCTAAAGCTGACACATGCATTGGGAGCCATCCTTCAGGTGTAGAAGGGTGCTTTCACGCCCCTCTAAGGGTGTGTTTCCAGTGGGGCAGGGGCTGGTTTCTCGCGGACGTCAAATTGTCGATGTTCTGAAAGCCTCAAACCTCATCCAGACAATCCTGGAGAGAATCCTTGGTGCTCGCCGGTGCTCGCCGGGCTGGACTTCAGCGGATCCTACGTGGACTTCAGCGGAATGGAAAAACAGGGCTCCCGCTGAAGTTTTGCATTCCGCTGAAGTCCATGTAGGATCCGCTTAAGTCCACGTCGGCCTTCAGCGGTCAAAAAAGCCAGCGTGGACTTCAGCGGGACATAGAAAAATGTCAGCGGAACCCCACTGGAAACACTTCGTGCCAGCGTGGACTTCAGCGGAGCTTCAACGGTGGCCGAAATCCCCTCTGGAAACATGCACTAACCGCTACCACTTCCCGATAACGGCGCACCGACCTTGTCAGGCTTTTTATGGCGTTTCGCATCCTCCTGGATAAAAACACAATTTGCTGGGATGAAAATCAGTCTCAGAGTCACAGGGGGGCAGGTAAAATATCATTATACCAGGCATCAGGCATGCTGGTACGGGCATCAAGTCTCCTACTTGGTAGCCAGCCTGGCATCCCAAAAATAATACAACTTGGTAGCCAGCCTGGCTTGTCAAAATTAATACAACTTGGTGGCCAGCCTGGCATCCCAAAAGTAATACAACTTGGTGGCCAGCCTGGCATCCCAAAAGTGGGGCCAAGACATAAAGAACAAGTATAGTCATTCCCACTTTGTATGTATTTATTTACTGCTATTCTGAGAGCTATCTACAAACCATTGGTGGTTGGCCCCAGTGAACCCAACGGGCTGGCCCCCTCAACCTCACGCCTCGCAGGAAGGCTTATTTATTTATGTATCATCCTGAGTCCTGTAGGTAGGGCAAGGACATAGAGAACTAGTATCATCATCCCTGGATTTGGTAGTTGGCCCCAGTGAAAGCAAACGGGCTGGCCCCCTCAACCTTGTGCCTCGTAATAAGGATAACTGTTTATTTATGTTTGTATTTATTTATTTATTTATCTATCTATTCATTTGTAATCCCTGGGTTTCATAGGTAGGGCAAGGACATAATAAGCTGTAGTAACCATCCCTAAATCTGGCCTCAGGAACCAGAAGAGCTAGCCTGGGTGGGGTTCCTGATATGTTAGGCCAGCATGTGGTTGTGCGTGTGGCGGTGGTGGTTCAGCAGGCAGGAGGGCTGGCTTGAACGTTATGAGGGCGTGGGCTTGCTGGGCATTCTTCATAGCCTCAGTGCGAATGCTCTGTAGACTTGTTGCATAGCAATGCGCATTCATCATGGCCTGCCCCTCATGCTGAACTATATCACTCTATGTGATCAAGCCAAGGGTAAAGTGAATGTTCGTTTGGTTGAGGGTCGGTTTCTCCCACCAAAGTGCGCCTACTCTTTTGTAGGAGTGACAACGCCATTCGAACTGAATCCTCCATGTCGCTGGGTAGTGTAGGGAGACCTATCTCCTGGGGTGAAATTCCTTTCATAACTAAAAAAACAAAAACTCTCCTGAACGCCAATCTCTTACATATGGCTTGTCAGTTAAAGGCCCAATGGAAGGAACCAGAAGAGCTGGCGTGGGTAGGATTCCTGATAGGCTAGGTCAGCATGTTGAGCAGGCAGGAGGGCTGTGTAGAACGTTATGGGGGTGTGAGCTTGCTGGGCATTCATCATGGCCTGCCCCTCATGCTAATCTGCAATCCGTGGACTCCGTCTTAATCCTGCAAGTGGATTAGGAGGCTGGGCAGTATCTGGCGGTGGGGGGATGGGGTTTGTACCGTTTTTTTTGCTTTCCGTTGGTCCTTTGTTTTTAGTTGTAAAAGAATTTTCACCCCAGGAGGTTGGTCTTCCTACACAAACCAGCGACACCGAGGATTCAGTTTGAATGGCGCTGCCACTCCTACAAAAGAGTAGACGACATGTTTTCCCTTGTGTGTCCCTCTAGCGGGAGCGCACTGGTAGTGGTGGTGGTGGTGCCTAGGGTGGGTGGGGTACTACTAGGTCAGCATGTTCAGCAGGCAGGAGGGCTGGCTAGAACGTTATCGGTGCGTGGGCTTGCTGGGCATTCATTGCAGCCTCAGTGTGCATGTCCCTGATAGTCTAGGCCAGCATGTTCAGCAGGCAGGAGCCATGAGGGCTGGCTTTAACGTTATGGGGGCGTGGGGTTGCTGGGCATTCATCATGGCTCATCGATTAAAGGTCAGATGGAATGCAAATCTTGCAGACCAATACAATGCTTTTTCTGCAGCGCCCTGCAGCGTCACCTAGCAGCCCATAGCAAGAGGCATTGAGACTTTGCAACGCTAGAAATGCACTCTTTACAGGCAACGCAAGACTATGGCAAATCTTGTAGACCAATACAATACTTGTTCTGCAGCGTCCTGCAGCTTCACCTAGCAGCCCATAGCAAAAGGCATTGGGACATTGCGATGCAAGTAATGCGCTATTTAGAGGTAACACAAGGCTTGGGCATATCTTGTAGACCAATACAATACTTGTTCTGCAGCGTCCTGCAGCATCACCTAGTAGGGTTTAGGGCATTGGGACATTGCAATACAAGTAATGCGCTCTTTATGCAATTCAGCGGATGATTTGGGTTCAAGGTTTTTGAAGAACATGAAATCGAGAATTGCACCTGGAAATTCTCGAGAATTCTCGATAATTGGCATGAGATTTTGAGAACCAAGTCCGAAGTACTAAGTGTGCTTCTCAAATCATCCCCTGAATTGCTATAAAAGGTAACACACGACTTGAGCACATCTTGCAGACCAACACTATACTTTTTCTGTAGCGTCACCTAGCAGGGTTTAGGGCATTGGGACATTGAGATGCAAGTTATGCGCTTTCTAAAGGCAAAGCAAGGCGTGCCTTGGGCAAATCTTGTAGACCATTACGCAAGAGGCAGTGGGATATTGCGATGCAAGTAATGTGTTCTTTAAAGGCAATACAAGACTTGGGCAAATCTTTCAGACCGATGCAATACTTTCTTTGTTTGTTTGCCAAATGTTAGCAATATCACGCGTACCTAATACTTAATCCCCCCCTCACCCCCACCCCCACCCCCCAAAAAGTGTTACTCCTGAGCATCATGCATGCCATAAGGCCATATACTGATATACTTCATGTTTATGCCTCCCCAAATGTTGCACCTGGACATCGCACTGCCAGATACTCAATGTTGACAGAATAAATAACAAATGATCAAAATCAACATTAAGTATTCATCAGACTAGCATCTCATATTTGCACTTTTGCAGTAGCTAGAAGCCCTAATGTGCTAGATAGTACGAATGTTTTTGTATGCGTTCTCAAGTGTAGGTATCTTGTCAAAAGGTATCTCTTTATGATAAGCATATCTGTCAGACTCAGACAGACAGACACAGACAGACAGTCTCAGACACGAAGACAGACAGACTCGGACACACAGACAGAGAAAGTTCTTTCAACCCTAGTTGGTTATGTTTGCGACAGCTCGATGTGAAAACAGATTTCCTCCATGGTGAATTGGAAGAGGTGCTCTATAGGGAACAACCCGAGGGGTATGTTCAGGTAGAGAATCTTATTTGTAAGCTTGTTAAGAGTTTGTATGGCCTAAAGCAGGAATGGCGCAAGAAGCTGAAAGCAACACGGCCCAAGTAGACCGAGCTAGAAACGCGTTCCGTAAAGCCTACAGCAACGGTCTGCAGTCTAAAGTCCATAACCACGTGTCCATCTTCGCACAGCCACGCGTTGATCTTCGCACAGTCAAGAACACGCATTAATGTCCGCACAGGGCACAGCCTGAGCTGTAGCCTGTGCCTAGACGTGCACGCCTGATGTTGTAGTATATTCCATGATATTGTAGCATTCCACGACCGCAGCTTCTACCACGCATTTATCTGCGCAGCCCACTCCGCACTAGAGTAGTCTACAGACTGCAGCCCCCAAGAAACCCTACCCTCCTACCCAACTCCTCGAGGCTGCAAAGCCGACCATAAAAACAAGTCGGCTCAAAGCTTCGGCTGGCGACTTTGTCTGGGTCATTGATTTTGGCAACCTCGGCGACCTGCTTGCCTTCACGCGCCAGCCTGGTAACTCCCATATCTCTGCTCCATACCGAGGCAGCCCTAGCGTGACCAGCAGGTCAATCGCACCTACCCCGCCAACTACAGCTATCTGAATTTGCGCAATTGAAAATTCGCTGGAGTGCCAAGTCGACGGAATTCGCCTTATTCCTGCGCTGCGGACCCCCCCCCCCCCCCCCCCCCCCCCCCCCCCCCCCCCCCCCCCTTAAAAGGTCATAAAAGGTCACGTTCAAGGCGCAGTACGTCGTCGACCGGCCGAACACATAAAGCAGAGTGGGAGTGGCGACGTGACGTCAGCCGAAAACACAGCCGCGCGAAGCTGGGGAAGTCCTTCGTCTACGTGGCATTTGGCAGCCTCAGCTGGCGGGCGATCGCGGCCACGATCAGCACAGAAGGTACACAGCTGGCCGGCCTGGTTCCAGTTCAGAGATTGGAAGGAACACCTCAGCGACTTGATTTCTCGCGGGTCCCTGCAGTCTACGAAGCATGGGCGAGATACAAAGGTGTCATGCCATGGAGCAGTGTGTCAACGGAGGAGAGATATAGACGTTTGATGTGCCAGCCAATTAGTGGGGTCTCTGGACAAAATGATAGTCTCTAGTCTGGACAAAATGACGTGGCAGGACGATTAACCCCGGCAGGACGGTACACCCTGCGGTACATAGTAGCAAAATAGCACCTAGTACTGGCAAAGAAATCACTGACAATTCAGGCACAAGCATCATACCCTCTCTTCCCTTCTCTGCACCAGCTGTGTCTACAGTTTTAGCAAATTACCAGGGACCTTAAGGTCGACCGAAGGTTAGATAGCATTTTTATTGGGTACTCAGCCTGACGAGTGAAGCTGCGAGTGTTGTTTTACACTGTTAGCGTGGGAGCAATTTAGTAGCCGCACTTCGGAGAGCAGATTTTGCGACTCGCAAATTCCAACTAATCGCCTTTGCGACCGGTCCAGGTGCGTAGGTGTCACCCCTCTGTGGGCTTGTATGATGAAATAAGTAGAAAGCTTGCTTGCGAAGCTAAATCTTGCTGGATCAGCGAAGGTTAGTAGGCTTGGGAGTAGTAGGTCGTGCAGAGGCCTCCTATTAGCTGCGGCCACCATTTCTTCTATCCGTCTACCACTAGGTTTCCCTCGGCCTGGAAGCAGGAACAGGAGCAGGAGCAGGATCAAATAGGTTCGACCACCTGTCGCTACTATCACTGCTGCTTCCATTGCCTGCGGAGATAGGGCCAGACTGTCACGGAGCTTCTGGAACTTCCTGCCCCGATTTCGTTATCTCGAATGTATCCCTTCTGGGGTTTTCAAGTTGTATCAGAAGACTGCGAGAGCTGTTCAAAATACTGCTTATCTGCCTTTTTTTGTTCTTGCTATTGATGGTTATCCAGCCTATCAGACAGAGTCTATCTACCGAACTTGCCCCCGCTCTCTTGACTGATCGTAGTGCGCTATATCACGAGTGTAGAAGCGGCCACCGCCACGTGAACGCATCCATACTGGGGTTTGAAAAGGGGGGGGGGGGGGGGGGGGGGGGGGGGGGGGGGGGGGGGCAGCCAAAGGTCCACAACTCATCGTATTCAGGTATGAGGAAGGGCTTCTCTCCTCCTCTTCCGCCCCTGCCCGCTCAGACCTAACTACCTTGCACCTCATGATGCCCTGAACATCATGATAAACCAACTGCAGCGTTGTCCCCCTTGTTCTGAACTTTGACCAACCACCCTGACAAGATCCTGTACTGAGTGAAGCCTATTGTGTACGCAGGTGGCTACAGTGTCGCCTGCACATTCCTAGTGCCATCATGCCAGTAGTCCACCTGAATGGTGTGAACTCCTCAAAGGTTCGGTCGCTGCAGCTGGATGGAACAGACGCGCCTGATGATCCTGTGTTTGTGCCCACCATACCTCCAGTGAACTTCCCTAGATACTCTATTGGGAGCCGATTAGAGGTAAGCTCAAACTCAGTAGTTTCTTTCTGATCAAGTCCATTTTCTACAACAACCAGAACGAATTGGGCTAATGATACATATCGTGCTCCAAAGCTTTCACCCCAAGCCTCTTCTGCATCGCCACCCCTTTTGCAATCCCAATGCTCATGATGTTGTTTGGCTCATGATATTGTTTGGCTCATGACGTTATTTGGCTCATCAGCATCTTCTATATCACTCCCCCCTCTTGCAGTCCCAACGCTCATTATTCTTGGAGGTCTCCGTCAGCAGCAGATGTCAGTCAGACTCATTCGAAGAAGGAGAAGACTGGTCCCGTCCCTTCTCCCCGTCTTGTTACTGCATGCCCCCAAGTGACGTCGACTCTGATAGTGACTCAATAGATGGAGGCAACGAATGTCGGTTCTGCCTACTGAACCAGAGCGATAGCTTCTCTGTAGAGGAGATGTCTGAGTGCTCAAGTGAGGATACCTACGGCCTGCAGCCCAATCAACAGTGGTGGTTGGAGATTCCTTTGGACAAGGACAGTGCTCTCAGCACCCCCATCTCAGTTTGTGAGACGGTGGAGAGATTGACGCCTGCAAGAGAGGTGTCAAGGTTGAGTCGTGGGTCTATCGCATTAGGACTGTCCAGGCTGGCATCATGTGCTCACCGGGAGCAGTTAGGCGAAGTTCTTAAAGGGCTTGTGCTTAATGGTCGTTGCGAGCATACACCTGAGAAGGTGGAGGCCTGGGATGGTTGTTTACGCCAAGAGGATGTAATGACCCGTACTCCAACACTGAACTTTAAAGATCTCGATTTGTGGTGCATGAGCATGGTAGGGGATGAACCCTTGGATGACCCCATCGGATTCGAGGATGAAGTGTGGCGGTCTAAGCTAATGATCGCACTACTGGGGGATGAGCAGGAGGTGCTTGGGTCTAAATCAGACTTCAGCACCAGGAGTACTGGCTCTCCAAACCTCAGGAACCAGCAGGTGCAGGCCCTGACCTGTGAAGGGGATGAGGGAGGCCGGGGCGAGGTCGATTCCATGCAGTTTCAGCTGTCACACTTGGTTGAGGCTCTCAGCCTCCCAGATCTTGTGAAAGCCGAAGAAGACAACAGCGAGATCAGACAGTTAGTTGAACAGTCAGCGACAGCCCAATCTGGTCTCGCCTTGTTAGACAAGCTGCTGGATGTAAGGGAGCAGGGTTGTCTCGGAGTGCCATGGATGTCTCAAAAACTCAACGACGAGATCGGACAGTTAGTTGAGCAGTCTGCCACAGCCCAATCAGGTCTTGCCTTGTTAGACCAGCTGCTGGATGTAAGGGAGCAGGGTGGTCTTGGAGTGTCATGGATGTCTCAAGAACTCAATGACGAGATTGGACAGTTAGTTGATCAGTCTGCGACAGCCCAGTCTGGTCTAGGCTTGTTGGACCAGCTTCTAGAAGTGAGGGAGCAGAGTTGTCTAGGAGTGTCATGGATGTCTGGAAAACAGCTCCAGCTGCCGACCCTGGGGGATGCTAACTTACTGAGGATACAGCACCAGTCCCCATCCCTTGGGGAAGCCACCTACAGCGCCAGCCTCTACAGCACTGGCCGACTGCAGCACCAGCCCCCGACCCTGGGGGACGCCAACCTGATGAGGATGCAGGACAAGAGCAAGCTGTTGAATGCAATTGACGTGTGGGGACCTGATCGACGTGCCTCTGAATTTGCAACCAACCACCACAGCAGTATAATCCCATTGAATCCTATCCGCAGTGTGAGCACACCTGTGGTAGACACACAAAGTGTATCACTAGGCCCCGCCATCCGTTCACTGGCAATGTAAGTTTCTGCAGGAGGGAGAGGATCCAGGGTTGTTCAAAAAGAGACGCTTCACGCCCCAAAAGCAGATTCTGGAGGGTCCACTACATAGGTAATGTAGATTTGGACTCATGAGACGTGGGTCCTGGCCCATGAAACGTAGATTTTGGCCCACGAATCGTAGCTTGTTTGAGTATTCTGTCCTCAAAACGTAGTTTTTATAGCATTCTTGGACATGCGAGACAGACAGATGGATAGAAAGTGAAGTAGGCTAGACACTTTGATGTGGGCAAAACTGTTTTTCGTTTGTGCGGCGCGTCGCAAGTAAGGCGACTCGGTGTGACCCCAGTGCGACACGCTGCCCCCCAAGCCGTGCTAAGCCCGGGGGGATTAGGAGGGCATTTATGACTAGTTTAGCCCGACCCATGCAGCGCCATGCAGCGACGGAATGGGGACGCGTCGCACAAAAAGAAATAGTGGTTAGTTCAACTATGCTATTGGGTGTTTTGATTAGTTATTTTACCCGATTCTGGATCGGAGCATCAAAACTGAAAGTATAAATATGTAGGCAGTAGCTGATGGTGGTAGGACAGTGTTATTATCGTTTAGATTTAGAGGTAGACGGCGAGTTCAAGGTTTTTGGTCAACTTCCCCTGAGGGGCTTGTTTTTCCGTTGCCTGCCTTACGTTAATCCCTCACTATGTTTGAATAGTTTTATAATGCCATCAGAACTGGGAACTTGGAAGTGAGTGAGTGCTGGGTGAATGAGTGAGTACTGGGTGTAGTGATCCCCTGGAAACCTGGAGTGACGTAGTAAACTGCCATCGCTTAGCAGATGTTTCAAATGCATGGTGGGGATGTGAAGTGTAGGGGATCAAATAGGTGACTGGCACAGTTTTGAATCGTTGGAATATTATAAGTTCAGTCTTGAGCTATGGGTCTAGGATTGGATAGGTCTGCCACGTGATCTATTATGTCGAGGTTGAAATTACCAGACAGGGAAACAGTGCCTGTGCATGTCTGATTCTAGGAGTTGAAGACCCGCCCCCGTAGACAATTGTGTTCAGGTTGAAATTACCAGGCAGTGAAACAGTGCCTATGCATGTCTGATTCGAGCATTAGCAGAGAACCCCCTAAAGACGTTCAAAGTTCATGCATCTTATGAATTTGAATTGAATTGAATTACATGCTTTTTCAGCCGACTCTGGGCTGCTCACCCTGAGCTAGCTAGTGCGCCTGAAAGCGGCATGCATTTCAATGCAGCTGTCATCTTTGGGCTTGTCTCAGTCGCTGGCTACTGGAGCTGGGTGGGAGCTGCTATGCATAGCTCAAGAATGAAACAGTGTAGATGGTGTAGTGTGCACCCTGGCCCCATGTGTTTATTTTGCGGTGACTTCCTTTTGACCCCAAAGTTGAATAGATTTTGCCATGCATTTCGGCAAACATTGAGAGCTCTTATAAATTGAATTGTAATCTTTGATTGTAAAATTCTCAGCCAGTTCTCGCAAACAATCATCTATGAGTTTTGCTGCAGCCTCTTTTGTATCGCCTTCAGATGGTTGTCAGCCGTTTATATAATGACGTACCTACACCCTGATTACACCCTACACATGAACTACACCCCAATTATGCACCTAAAAAGGGTAATGATAACGCCTGGTGGGGCGTGGTGTTAAGGGAGCCCGTCGTATGCGGGTGGGGAGCGGCCTCCTACCTCAACTGGACAAGCTACCATCGCGGTTGACGACGACCTGCAACGTCAAGAGCAACCGAGGGGGGGGATTATGCACCTACGTTGTATGCATGAGTGTGTGCCTATTGGGTTGCCCAGAATCTGTTACACGCATGCTGCTATTTGATCATTCACGAAAGGCAATGCAATTGATTCAAAGGAAGGAAGGATATTGGCCTATTGTTACATACTTAGCAGGAATCAATGCCGAGACCGCACAGCGCCGGAGCAACTGCACAGTTTTATAACAGAGGGTTTAGGAGGGGGAAAAACAGAATCTGGTCTAGGAGGTAACATCTTAAAAAAAAAAAAAACGTTTTGAAAGCTTAAGAAAAAAACAGAGATAACTACGAAGGCATGGAGAAAAATAGCGATGTAAGTGAGTACTGTAGAAAGGCAAAGAGTTGCCGTGGCCTAATTAGCAAGATTCCACAAGGAGACGGAACAGGACAAAAGGTGCAGAATATCCACCATTGAAATTGAAATTGAAATTGTTACATCCGTGTAATACCGTTACTCACAGGACGTGAAGTTAAAAACATCACAGCGTAAGCCGGAGCTAGCTACGGTATAGTCACCGTATATCCACCATACAAACAAGGATATAGCCATATAGGTAAAGAGCTCTCAAAAGGCGCACTCCTAGGGTTTACACCCCCTAGCTCTTCCACCGACTGATGAGCCCATTCCCATATCCTACTAATATATAACGGGTTTGATTAGTTTCAGATTCACATCTAAGGTTTCAATTTAACTAGTTTTCTATAAAAATAGATTTAAAAGTAGTTAAGACTTAAAAGTAAAAATAAATAAATGAAAACGTCTGATTCGAGGATTCGAGCAATCGAGGATGGCCATATCCTAATAATGTAACGACTGATGAGCCCATTCCCATCACGTGTTCTGTTTTGTGTTGTTCACTCCCTGCACCACCCCGTTTCGACGAATAAATGTCCATTAGTCCGTTGGTTCACAAAACAACATTTTCAGCTTTCATGAAAAACAACAAAAACTTAAACATTCTATATATTGTAACAATTATAAGACTTACGGTGTTCAAACCGGACAGATTCTCACGAGAGCACATATGAGCATCGCAATTGAAGAAAAGGAGCTAAGTTTTTTTGCCAAAAGCTACAATAAACGGGTCACCTTATTCAACATTCCAAATTTCTACCATTTAAACATGTGCGCATACATAGGTTTGGGAGCATAATTCTTGTCAAAAATTCGTGGCGAAAACGTATCTACAGCACCAGCCTGTAAAGTGTAACAAATCATATAAAACTGTACAAGTGTAACTTGAGTATGACGAGCAGTGTCTCAGCTAAGTATTTGGACATGAACATAAGTCGTAATATCTAGCAAATTAGCGCTTCTAGCTACTAGAAGGATGAGACGTTGTAAGCAGGGTACTTCAAATGGCCAGATTGGCCAGCGCTTTAGCGCACTTGAAAAAAAACTGCGCTTTGTACTGCAAAAAGCGCTTGCTGCGCCCACAGGGGGTTGCAAAAAACTGCGCTTAAAGCGCAGAGGGGGTCAAAAAGTCAGCGCTCAAAAGCGCAAAAGCGCGCGCTTTGAAATACACTAGTTGTAAGGAAAGGCGGGTTTACATCGTGAACTCAGGTAAAGGAAATCATGGATAGCTATGGAAGACAGTACTGCCCGATAGGGTTTACCGGTACCGGCTATAGTACTGCCTGTTAGGGCATTGCCGGCCTCGCAGCTATCAGGGACTGCGTTCCCTGATTGCTCTACGGTGTAACACTATATACCAGTCAACCTAAGGTTATGCTGCCCATCTAATCTTACCACTGCGCACTGCTCTCACTAAGCAGTCCCTTCCAAGTCGCAAAGCACCAACTGAGTTTTCAGTTGATTGATAGCCGACACAGAAAAGAGGTTACCCCAATGGACATAAGGTTAACCCTAATGGACATAACTGAGTATAGTATTAACACGACTAGGTAGCATTAACTGACAGACACTGGCACTGACAACGGTAGACACACAAATCCTGTCACTCCACCCGTGGAACAGTTAATCGGTTGTAAAAATATAAAACTCAAACTTTGGATCAAGAGATTTGTTCGATTCCCGCAACTCCCCTCTATGAGGGAGCTTGGTCTAGTGGCATGATTCTCGCTTTGGGACATAATGGACCTTTGGATCATGCCTTCTGAAACACAATAAATAAACTGTTATCACACACATTTTTGACAGATTGACTGGGACGTGCCCTTTTCCTTTGTTTTCACAGGGTTTCACGCACATTTTGACCGGGACGTGTGTGTTTACACACACACATGTATTGTTGTTGCTGTTGTTGTTGTTGTTGTTGTTGTTGTTGTTGGGGGGGGGGGGCACTCTGCGTGGCACACTCACACTCTCAGAGGGCTTCGTGCAATTAAGGGCGCCTGGAGGCGCGTCCCGAATGAAATGATTCGAATCCTTAATTTAATGTACTGTAATTAAGTTAATTTAATTGTATTTAATGTTGTGTTATTTTAATTCGATTTATTCCTTTCCATATAATTTAATTAACGTGATTTGAATGCACGTAATTGCTTCAAATTGTATCAATTCGAATATGATTAAATTTGAAGGGCGCCTGGAGGCTTCAAATTAATTGAATTCCGATGCATCGATTGATGTTTTAGCATTGTTAACTATTAAGTGACGAAAAATATAGTTTTTGAAGGGCTGTTGATTTTTAACCCTGTACCGATCTTTCATCAGCCAAACATGACACGAATCCGCATATTTGGCTCCCTGTTTTTCGTGAGTATCGCACAAGGGGGCTAGCCGTCTAGGCATTGGAAGACAGTGAGCAGCCCAGGAATGGCTAAACAAAACATGTGACGATCCAATCCAGCCAGTCAGCCACTCATGGTTTACCACCGCACTGTGTTGAAGCGGGGCCCGGGGGAATTTGGAAACGGTGAGCAGCCAAGAGTTGACTGGTAAACATGTAACAATCCAATTACATGTTGAAGCAAACACATAAAAGCTCACTCGTGGCTGCATAGCACGGTTTCGACTCGTCCAGGACCAAAGCACCTAACGTGCGTGAAAGTGCTCATCAACAAGCACGTTGTTACGTTGTAGCGCACAATTATTGACCCACAATCCCACATAACCCCGACATCTTGTATTCAGATGCATCCGTGGTAGGCGACAGTACTCGGGCCAGTTCCAAATTAAGAGCTGAAGTAATTCTTCTGCACCCAGTCCTGCATGGTCGCACACAGCAGGTGTTATTGCCTTGCTTTATTGCATTGTTTTATTGCATTGCTTTATTGCTTGCACCCTGTGATTTTGAGGATGGTTGGAGGACCTCCCAAATGCTGTGGAGTGGGCCAACACTGGCTTGGGCCAACACTGGCCTGTCTATGGCAATGTGAGGTGGTGGGCTATCATTGGCAGATGAGGTTTGCGGCAATGAATGGATGTATTTTGTATGCGGGTTGTATGTTATGTATGTTATGTCACAGTCCAGGGGTAGGCCAAATAGGCTTAAGGGACTTGCACAACCTTTTTAAGGATAAACATAAAAAACATTGATTAACTCTGGATTAACTGAACCCCAAATAATCGTTTTACCAACGGGGGCCATGAGTTTGTGCTACAGCAATAATGTAATTTTTCACCAAGGTGTGTGGGCCATTGGTGTGTGTGTGGGGTTGGGTTGGGTTGGGTTGGGTTGGGTTGGGGGGGGGGGGGGGGGGGGGGGTGATTGGTGTGTGAGTTCAGTTGCGTATGTATGTGGGTCATTGGTGTGTGCATGTGTGTGTTCATGTGTGGTGGTGGTGGCGGGGGTGGGTGGGGGTGGGGGTGGGGGGGGGATGCAAATAGAATAGCTTACCTTGAAGGTTGAGCAGGCCTTGGAGAGTCCTTCCTTTTCGGTGTCAGCAATGACCTCATCCCCATGGGCAAGGATGATGCGCATGCCAAGGTCGACATCAGTGCCCTGTTGATTTAGGGGTTGAGTATTACAGGGGTTTAGGCTCGTTGTAGGGCTTAGGGCTTAGGGCTAGGGTCCAATTGTTTTTCGAGCACTAGTTCATGAGTTAAGCTTAGACTTCTGGGAATGCATGACTAGGGGACGGCAGATAAAAGTAGTGTTTGAAATAGTCAACCCCTCACTACCACACTCCCTCATCCCTTCAATCCCTCACCACCTCACTACAACACTCCCTCATCCCTTCAATCCCTCACCCCCTCACTACCACACTCCCTCATCCCTTCAACCCCTCACCCCCTCACTACAACACTCCCTCATCCCCCCACCCCCTCTACCACACTCCCTCACCCCCTCACTACAACACTCCCTCATCCCCTCACCACCTCACTACTAGGGGACGGCTAATAAAAGTAGTGTTTGAAATACTAGTTTTAGTGTCACAATAATATTAGTTTTTCAAACAAATTCGAATTTCTGGTGAGACGGCTCGTCCAACTAATATTATATAATATCATTTATTCACTAATATTATAGAACATAGCCGACCCCTATGCATGACTCATGAACTGGGGGAGCTGGGAATGCCTAACTCATTCTGGCAATGCCTAACTCATGAACTCATGAATGCATTTGGGCCTGAGAATCGAGAATTCTGATATTTGTCGGAAATTAGACAGGCCTGCAGAAGTGGAGGTACGAACCAGTGAACTACGAAATAGGAGACCCAAATCCAAATCATCCGCTATAATGGTGTACTACAGTTTGGGATTCCGTTTTTGAAACTGAATCCTCGGTGTTGATGGTGAGTGCCGGGAGAAATTCCTTTCACAACTAAAAAAAGGCGAAATTCCTTTCACAACTAAAAAAGAAAAAGAACTGATGCCCTGCAGTTCTGGGGGATTCCTTTTCTTTTAGGGTGTGCAGGTCACTGGTAAAATAAGCATATGACAATTAGACCCTTGTTTTGGCCTTTTAGCCACACACGGTCAAGTGGGCGACACTGGTAAAATAAGCATATGACAATTAGACCCTTGTTTTGGCCTCATAAAAACAACAGCCGGTAAATCAACGGTCGCCCCACCCTTTAAAAGCAACCGGCATATTTCCATTCTTATTTTACCACTGTCTGCAGTACAATGTCCTGCGCTCTACTGAGGTGGCCCTGCGGTGACTATAGCTAGCTCCGGCTTACGCTATGGTGTCCTTAACTTCACGTCCTGTGAGTAACGGTATTACACGGATGTAACAATTTCAATTTCAATTTCCTGCGCTCTATTCCACAAATTTACTACTTACCTTGACCCACAACACCGTGCTGCGCTCGACAAAATATATGACCTACATCTAAACCCATAACAACGTGCGCATTCTGTTCGATAAATAGACTCAATATATCTACGGTGACTACTGCTAGCTCTGGCTTACTCAGTGGTGCCCTTAATTTCACGTCCTGTGAGTGATTGCATTACACGGATGTAACAATTTCAATTTAAATTTCAATACTCAATAAATCTGGGCATTGCCCAGAGGGACAAACCCTAGGGGGGGTGCCCTCCCAATTTAAAAGGGTGCATAGATAAAGCTGTACAGGGGGCAATACACACCGAGGGGAGCTTACAGGGGGGCAACATACTGGGGGCTATACCAGGGGGCAACATACAGGGGGCAGTACAGGGGGCACTACTCACCGAGGGGAACTTGGGTCCGGCAAGGACAGCGTCGTCATATGCCTTGTGCTCCTCCTCAAGCTGCAGGGGAGGAGAGGGTGGTGGTGGTGGTGGTGGTGAGGGTGGTGGTGGTGGTGGTGGTGGTGGTGGTGGTGGTGGTGGTGGGGGTGGTGGTGGTGGTGGTGAGGGTGGTGGTGGTGGGTGGTGAGGGTGGTGGTGGTGGGTGGTGGTGGTGGTGGTGGTGGTGGTGGTGGTGGTGAGGGTGGTGGTGGTGGGTGGTGAGGGTGGTGGTGGTGGGTGGTGAGGGTGGTGGTGGTGGTGGGTGGTGAGGGTGGTGGTGGTGGTGGGGGGGGTGGGGGGTGGGTGGGTGGGTGGGTGGGATAAGTGCTTCTTTCTGGGCAGGGGGGTCTTGGTCTTCTTTCTGGGAAGGACGGACAAATGGGGGCTCCGCCTCCTTGAAGGGGGGGATCCGCCAAAAACAAACAAAGTATGCCGTACCAATATCAACACGCTGCATCAACATGAAAGGTAAGGCTTGAGGTTTACAAGAGACCCATTGGCTTTGCTCTATCTATAACACCCTACACACACATACCCTCCCTGACCCCCCCCCACCCCCCCCACCCCCACCCCCCCACCCACACACACACCCCCACCACCACTCACACCCACACATACAAACTCACATGACCACTCTTCAAGTTCATGCCCACACCACCACCACCACACACACCCACACATACAAACTCACATGACCACTCTTCAAGTTCATCCCCCCCCCCCCCCCCCACCACACACACACACATCCACCCCCCCCACCACCACACACTCACCAGCTCCTTCAGAGGCTGCTTCAGCTCTTTCACCCAGGCGTCGGCGGTAAGAGGCTTCCCAGTCAAGTCCTTGACCATGTCCAAAAACATCTCACTGCGTGATTCCGGTGAGCAGGGGGGTTGGTAGGTTAGAAGGGGGAAGTGTGTGTGTGTGTGTGTGTGTGTGTGTGTGTGTGTGTGTGTGTGTGTGTGCAGTTTAGAAGGGGGAGGTGTGGGTGTTTGTGTGTGGGTTGGTCAAAGAATAGACTGGGTTCACCCAAGCATCGGCGGTTGGAGGCTTCCCAGTCAAGTCCTTGACCATGTCCAAAAACATCTCACTGCATCATTATTCGGGTGAGCAGGGTGGGGTGGGGGTGGGGGTGGGGGGGAGGGCAGCCCATGGCAGTGTGTGTGTGTGTGTGTGTGTGTGTGTGTGTGTGTGTGGGGGGGGGGGGGGAAGGGCAGCCCATGGCAGTGTGTGTGTGTGTGCGGGGGGGGGGGGGGGGGGGGGGGGGGGCAGTTTAGAAGGGGGAGGTGTGGGTGCTGTGTGTGGGTTGGTCAAGGGCTTGACCGGGTTCACACAGGCATCCACAGTACGAGGCTTCCCAGTCAAGTCCTTAACATGTCCAAAAACATCTCACTGCATCATTATTCGGGTGAGCAGGGGGGTTGGTAGGTTAGAAGGAGGTGTGTGTGTGTGTGTGTGGGGGGGGGGGGGGGGGGGGGGGGCAGTTTATAAGGGGGAGGTGTGGGTGCTGTGTGTGGGTTGGTCAAGGACTTGACCGGTTCACACAAGCATCTACAGTAAGAGGCTTCCCGGTCAAGTCCTTGACCGCGTCCAAAAACATCTCACTGCGTGATGCCGGTGAGCAGGGGGGTTGGTAGGTTAGAAGGGGGAAATGTGTGTGCGTGTGTGTGTGTGTGTGTGGGGGGGGGGGGGGCAGTTTAGAAGGGGGAGGTGTGGGTGTTTGTGTGTGGGTTGGTCAAGGGCTTGACTGGGTTCACCCAAGCATCCACGGTAAGAGGCTTCCCGGTCAAGTCCTTGACCATGTTCAAAAACATCTCACTGCATGATTATTCGGTAGAGCAGGGGGGGTGGCAGTTTAGAAGGAGGAGGTGTGTGTGCGTGTTTGTGTGTGGGTGCGTGTGTGTGTGTGTGTGTGTGGTGGTGGTGGTGGTGGGGGGGGGCGTGTGTGTGTGTGGTGGTGGTGGTGGTGTTGCTGTTCGAGGCAAGTCCTAAAGGAATTATTTTGTGGTATGAGGGGCATGATTTGGGTGAGCAGGGTGAGTGGCAGTTTAGAAGGGGGAGGCGTGTGTTCCTCTGTGCGTGTGTGCGTGTGTGTGTGGGGGGGTCGCTGGTGTTGCTTTTCACAAGATTAATGAATAAATATATAATACTTGTATAAATATATACCCCCCCCCCCCCCCCCCACACACACACACCACCACCACCACCACCACACAAACACCCACCTGTTTCCTGGCTTCCAGTAGTTCTCGGCCAAGTCCTCTCCGATCTGCAAATGCATGAATTGTGTGTATAATTTTGTATGCATGCGTTGTGTGTCATAATTTTATTCACCGATCGGCAAATGAATGCATGCGTTGTGTGTCATAATGTTACTCACCGATCGGCAAATGCATGCATGCGTTGTGTGTCATAATGTTACTCACCGATCGGCAAATGCATGCCTGCGTTGTGTGTATTAATGTTATTAACGCAAACTGTACAGCACAACCCTGCTTGGCATCCATTGCCTACCTGGCGTGACAGGTCAGTGGTTCCGTCTGAGGACAGACTTGGTACCGTGCGCAAACCGTACAGCACAACCCTGCTTGGCATCCATTGCCTACCTGGCGTGACAGGTCAGTGGTTCCGTCTGAGGACAGACTTGGTACCGTGCGCAAACCGTACAGCACAACCCTGCTTGGCATCCATTGCCTACCTGGCGTGACAGGTCAGTGGTTCCGTCTGAGGACAGACTTGATACCGTGCGCAAACCGTACACAAACCGTACGGCACAACCCTGCTAGGGGGGCATCCACCAGTCACACCCTGGGTGTAACCGGCTAACGACCACTGATCCTTACTCCTCTCGTCGAGCTCTGCTCAATGGTGGACCCAACACTAAAATATCCACATTGGCAAGGAAGTTACACAAGTACAAATAAAGTTTAAAAGCGTCCCTGGGGTTGTCCACCAGGTGGCCTGCGTACTAAGCGTTGAAGTAGTAAGAAAAGCACAACACCAGTCAGACGCCACAACAGTGAGACAGTGAGACCCTGCTAGGGGTTGTCTGCCAGGTGGCCTGCGTACTAAGCATTGAAGTAGTAAGAAAAACACAACAACAGTGAGACGCCACAACAGTGAGACGCCACAACAGTGAGACAGTGAGACCTACCTTGGGGTTGTCCACCAGGTGGACTCCGTACTTACATCAACATTGAATGTTATCCTACGTCAAAGAGTTGAAGCAGAAAGAAACCCACCACAACATTTGAGCAGTGAGACGATGGGTGCAGTTGTATGTGTGTGTGTGTGTGTATGTGTGTGTGTGTGTGTGTGTATGTGTGTGTGTGTGTGTGTGTGTGTGGAGTTGGGTCGCACCCAGGTGACCCAACATTTGAGCAGTGAGACGCACCTTGGGGTCGCCCACCAGGTGGCCTGCGTACTAAGCGTTGAAGTAGAAAGAAACCCACAACAACATTTAAACAGTTAGACTCACCTTGGGCTCGCCTATTACCTCATAGGAGCCCTTCCGCACTAAGCATTCAAATCGAAAGAAACCCACTACAGTAAAACAGTGAGACGCACCTTGGGGTTGTCCACCAGGTGGCCTGCGTACTTAGCATTGAAGTAGAAAAAACCCCACAACAACATTGTAGGGTGTTTCGTGAACGAACCGACCTCGCCCTAAAATCGCGAAACAATTCCTACGTAAACAATGCACCACTCGAAGCTCGTTCCAGGAGCTAACTCTTCGATCGGCGATAAAATCGAACAGATAGAGCGTGTGACAGGTTGGCGTTCGTTGGGGCGGTTGGTCCAGACCTGCCTCGTAATTGAAGCAATCCTGCCAATGAGCACCACAACAGTGAGACACACCTTGGGGTTGTCCACCAGGTGGCCTCCGTACTTAGCATTCAAATAGAAAGAAACCCACAACAACAGTGAGACAGTGAGGCTCACTTGGGGTTGTCTATTATCTCATAGGTGCCCTTCGTCCTTCCCGTTGAAGTAGAAAGGAACCCACAACAACAGTGAGACAAACCTTGGCATTGTCCACCAGGTGGCCTCCGTACTTAGCATTCAAATAGAAAGAAACCCACAACAAAAGTGAGACAGTGAGGCTCACTTGGGGTTGTCTATTATCTCTTAGGTGGCCTCCGTACTTGGTGTTTAAATAGAGAGAAACCAACAACATGTAAACAGTGAGACGCACCTTGGGGTTGTCCACCAGGTGGCCTCCGTACTTCGCGTTGAAGTAGGCACGTGTGTGGTGGACGCTCATCTCGGCAAGTACGTATCCATGGTCTGAATGGGAAATGGCAGGTAGGTAGGTGGCTGGGTGGGTGGGTGGGTATGTGGGTTGGCATGTGGGTGGGTGGGTGGTCAGCAAACACCAGAGATCGGTAAGTACGTATCCATGGTCTGAATGGGAAATGGGAAATGGCAGGTAGGTGGGTGGGTGGATGGGTGGGCATGTGGGTGGGTGCGTGGGTGGGTGGCCTTGTGGGTGGGTGGGTGGTCAGCAAACACCAGAGCTCGGCAAGTACGTATCCATGGTCTGAAAGGGAAATGGGAAATGGGAAATGGCAGGTGGGTGGGTGGGTATGTGGGCGGGTGGGCATGTGGGTGGGCGGGTGGGCTTGTGGGTGGGTGGGTGGGCATGTGGGTGGGTGGGTGGGCATGTGGGTGGGTGGGTGGAAATGTGGGTGGGCATGTGGGTGGGTGGGTGGTCAGCAAACACCAGAGCCATTGCTGGTAAAATAACAACGACAAGTCCTATGCAGCGTCGCAAGCGTCGCGGAAAATTGGCGGAGTGTTTTGGCAACAGAACGACAGGTGGCAACAGAAATGGAGCTGACAGAAGCCAGCTAGTTATGAGACAGTTGGCTGACGTGTCAGGCTTCCATTCTTCGGTTGGACGGACAAATGGGTAACCCTGGGGGCTACCAGAAGGGGGGGGCTCCGCCAAAAATCCGTGTGTTTTTATAGCTTTTTATATATCTGCTATCCCTGCGACACACACAAAACACACACACACAGAACACACACACACAGAACGCATAGGCAATGATGGACCAAGAAAGAACCATGGCACTCACAATAGCAAGACGCCTCATCTGCCAGAATGTGTCATGAACATGAAGATTGAGTGGCTGGCTCAAGGAGCTGCTTAGAAGCCAAAAATGCAAACAAAACACACGCGCACGCACACACACAAACACAGACACCGATTCAGACACACAAACACACACACAGATACGCACACACACAAGCAGACACCAATTCAGACACACAAACACACACACAGATACACACACACACGCAAGCACAGACACCAATTCAGACACACAAACACACACAGAGATACACACACAGAACACAGAACACACACACCACACACACAGGCAAAGATGGACCAATCTGAGACTCCCAATAGCATGACGCCTCATCTGCCAGAATAAGCCATTAACGTGTACACTGAGTATCTGGCTCAGGTAGCTGCCCAGAAGCCGAAAAGCACAAACAAACACAAACACACATACAGAACACACATACACACACACACAGGCAAACACATATGCACACACAAACACACACAGAACACACACAAACACACACAGGCAAACACATATGCACACACAAACACACACAGAACACACACACATGCACACACAAACACACACACAGGCAAACACATATACACACACAAACACACACAGAACACACACACAGGCAAACACACATGCACACACACAGAACACACATACAGGCAATCACACATGCACACACAAACACACATGCACACATAGAACACACACACACACACATGCACACGATCATGACGGCCTCACCCTCTAGTCTGTGCTCATGTTTACTACCCCCCCCCACCCCCACCCCCACCCCCCCACACACAGGCAAACACACATGCACACACAAACACACACACAGGCAAACACACACACATACAAAGATGTACCAATATGAGACTCACAGTGGCAAGAAGCTTCATCTGCCAGAATAAGCCATGAACGTGTACACTGAGCATCTGGCTCAGGTAGCTGCCCAGAAGCTGAAAAGCACAAACAAACACAAACACACATACAGAACACACATACAACTACACACACACACATGCAAAGATGTACCAATATGAGACTCACAGTGGCAAGAAGCTTCATCTGCCAGAATATGTCATGAACATGAAGATTGAGGGGCTGGCTCAGGGAGCTGCCTTGAAGCCGAAAACACAAACACAGAACACACACAAGCACACGCGCACACAACACACACACACACACGCACAGACACACATAAAAACACACACACAACACACAGAAACACACACACACGAACAGAACACGCACTCACACACACACAGAAAGACACACACGAACAGAACACGCACTCACACACACAAATAAACACACACACACGAACAGAACAGGCACTCACACACACAGAAACACACACACACGAACAGAACACGAACTCACACACACACAGGCGAAGATGGACCAAACGAGGGGAAAAGCACTCACAATAATTCGCAAAGAAGTCTCCAGCTGCCAGAATGTGTATGGAACTTTAGACGCGGGTTTATCGGGCGCAGAGGAGATAGCTGCCTAGAACAAAAAAAAAACACACATACACTAGACATACACACCCACACCCACCACCACACACACACAGACAGACACACACAACACCACACACACACAGACAGACACACACAACACCACACACACACAGACAGACACACACAACACCACACACACACAGACAGACACACACAACACCACACACACACAGACAGACACACACAACACCACACACACACAGACAGGCGCACTGAGGCGCAGGCGCATGACCACCACAATGCACAGAACAGCCGCACCACTCAGCCAGCAAGACCAGACCCACACATGCATACCACGACATTCACACGAGTGACAGACACACAGCACCGCGCAGGCCTCAACACACATCGACACACACCA
>JACBWV010000347.1:1943436-2070391 GCA_013435795.1 Chlamydomonas sp. ICE-L | reverse complement strand
ACACACACACAGATCAGACAAACACAACCCCCACCAACACCACAGACAGACACACACCAACCACCCCAACACACACACAGACCACACACAACACCCACACACCACAGACAGGGACACACAAACACCACACACACACAGACGACCACACCCAACACACAACACACAGACAGCACACAATGTGTGATGGCACTCACAATAGCAAGAAGCCTCATCTGCCAGAATGTGAGGCACAGACAGGAGAGGGCGAGGGGGGACAAGCAACCCCTGGCCCACTCATGCTCAATTCCTGTCAGCTAGGGGGCAAACAAACCCAGGTTTCCACCGTACAGATCAGACTCGGGCATCTGATATTTGTAAGGAAGGTCACGAGGATCCAGGGTGGGGGGTCAGGGGCACATGTGTAATTTTGGGTGGGGTGGGGGTGGGTGATGTGTGGGGTGGGTGTGTGTGTGTGGGTTTGTGGGGGCGGGGGGGGGGGGGGGGGGGGGGGGGGGGGGGGGGGGGAGGAAGTAGTGTGTTAGGGGGGTCAGGGGCATGTGTATCGTTGGGGTGGGGTGGGGTGGGGTTGGGGGGTGAGTGTTGGTGGTGTGTGGGGGGGAGTGATGTGAGGTGGGCCGGTCAGGCATGTGTATTTTGTGTGGGGGTGGGGTGGGTGTCGTGTGGGAGTGTGGTGTGTGTGTGGGGGGGGAGTGCGGTCTGTTGAGGGGGGGTATGGTAGGGCATTGGTGTATTTGTGTGAGGTGGGGGTGGGGATTGTGTGTGTGTAGGAGGGTGGATTTGTGTGTGTGTTGTGGGGGGGGGGGGGGAGTGAATACAGTGGAGTGTGGAAGGGGGGTGTCAGGGCATGTGCATTTATGTGGGTGGTGTGTGTGTGTTTTTGTAAGTGTGTGGTGTGTGTGGTTGGTGGGTGGTGTGTGTTGTGTTGTGGTGGTGGTGGGTGGGGAGGGGTGGGGGTGGTGGTTGGGGGGGGTGGTGGGGTGGGTGGGTGGGGGGGGATGGGATGGGGAGTGTGAGTGTGGGTGTCAGGGGCGATGTTATATTGTTTTGTGTTTGGGTGTGTGTGTGTGGGTGGGGGGGGGGGGGGGGGGGGGGGGGGGGGGGGGGGGGGGGGTTTCAGGGCATAATCGCTGGCAGGGATGCTGGCTCTAAGGGGTGTTGGCAAGGTTTAACCTGGAAACTCTAGGCTCATCTGTCAGCTAGGGGCCAACAGGTTCTCCACATTCAGATCAGACTCGGGATCTGATGCAAAGGTCAGAGGATCCGGGTGGGGTTGTCAGGGGATGTTTGTATTTTGGGTGGTATGTTGGTGCGTTATTTGTACGTTTTTGTGTGGTGTAACGTGTGTGTATTTGTACGTGTTGTGTTGCGATGGGTGGGCCTGTGTGGTATTGTATTTGTACGGGTGTGTGTGCGGCTGTGTGTTTTTTTTGTGTGTGGGGGGGGGGGGGGGGTGATGTGAGGGGGGTGTCAGGGGGCATGTATTTGTATAGGTTTGTACGTGTGTGTTGGGGGGGGTGGGTTGTGTGTGTGTGTGGGGGGGGCGGGGGTCAGGGCTGTATCTTGTTTTGTGTTAGTGTGTTTGTATGTGCGTGTGTGGGGTGGGCGGGGGGCGGGGGGGTCAGGGCACGTATCTTGTTTTGTGTGTGTATTTTATTTGTATTACGTGTGTTAGTGGTGTTTAAGTTGTTTACGTGTGTGCTGCGTTTGTACGTGATGCAAGAAGTTGGACGCAAAAAAAGCCCCTGTGTGGGAGCAGCTCATGGAGCGCAGATTTTTGTTTTCAGTTGAGTCCAAAGCGCAACCAAAAGGAGGCAGTCGCGCTTTTGAAGCATCCCCAAGTATGAGTCGGCTATGATATATAATATTAGTGAATACATAATATTACATAATAGTATATAATATAAGTCGGACGAGCCGTCTCACCAGAATTTTGAATTTATTTGAAAAACTAATATAATTGTGACACTATAATAATATTAGTTAATATTAGTTTTTCGAACACTCATATGAGTTGCCGTTCCTTAACCCCAAATGGCCAAAAGCAGTACCCTGGTTATATTGTAGAATTATACCCGCCACATTACACCAAACCAATGACCAAATGCAGTACCCTGGTTATCTTGTAGAATTATATGATCACTGTAGCTTGAACTCCGCCACATTACATAAAATCCTGACAGTCTAGGACGAGTGCAGGGCGACCCACCCTTTGAGGCGAAAATCCCCCTCCCCCTCCCCCTCCCCTGAAGTTATAGAACGCACCTGCCATGCTTATCCCCATCAGAGAACAGGACGAGTGCAGGGAGACCCCCCCTTTGAGGCAAAAAAATTCCCCCTACCCCCCCCCCCCCCCACACACACACACACACACAAAAAGGTGTGTCCTTTTTGGGCCCCTTCTAGTA
Source organism: Chlamydomonas sp. ICE-L (assembly GCA_013435795.1). Classification (NCBI taxonomy): domain Eukaryota; kingdom Viridiplantae; phylum Chlorophyta; class Chlorophyceae; order Chlamydomonadales; family Chlamydomonadaceae; genus Chlamydomonas; species Chlamydomonas sp. ICE-L. Next base: position 2,067,986 of record JACBWV010000347.1, on the reverse strand, counting down.
CATTATACACAGTAGTAAACTGCCCATTAAGTTTGAAATGGGGACAGCATTGTAGAATTAAATGATCACTGTAGCTCGAACTCAAGGCCCCCGTCGGTAAAACGATTGTTTGGGGTTCAGTTCAACGGTGCTTTTTCGTTTTAAGCCCTTCCTATCACGGTAGGGCAAGTGCCTTTAGCCTATTTGGCCTACCCCTGAAGTGTAACATACATACATACAGTACCCTGGATCTCACCTCATACACACAAAAGGTAAAGGGACACACACACACGCATACAAACGCATACACACGCACACACACACACACAAACACACACAAACAAACACACGCATACACACACCTACAAACAAACATTCACACGCATACACACATACATACAAACAAACACACGCATACACACACATACAAACAAACATACACAAACACACATACACACACATACAAACAAACAAACACATACAAACAAACAAACACACACATACAAACAAACAAACACACGCATACACACACATACGAACAAACATACACACGCATACACACACATACAAACAAGCAAACACACGCATACACACACATACAAACATACGCACGCACACCCACAAACACACATACAGTACCCTGGACCTCACCTCGTACAGAGCCTTCTCGAAGTAGGGCACGGCCAGCATCGCCCTCAGAGCAAATACCTGCAGCACCAGAAGGCACACATTTTTGTTGTGGCCCAGCTCATCAGCGCATTTTTTTGTTTTGTTTTTAGAATATTATTATTATTTGGTCAGAGAAAAATACCTGCAGCACCGGACGGCACACATATTTGTTGTGGCCCAGTTCATAAGTGCATTTTTGTTTTGTTTTTAGAATATTAATATTATTTGGTCAGAGTAAAAATACCTGCAGCACCAGACGGCACACATATTTGTTGGGGCCCAGCTAATTAGCGCACTTTTATTTGTCTTATTAAGGTATTATTAATTTATTATTTGGTCACAGCAAACACCTGCAGCACCAGATGGCACAAATATTTGTTGGGGCCCAGTTCATTAGTGCTTTATTTCGTCAGAGTAAAAATACCTGCAGCCAGGACGGCCACACCTATTGGTTGAGGCCCAGCTCATCAGTGTCACCTTTTATATGTCTTATTACGGTTGTATTGTTTGGTCACAGCAAACACCTGCAGCACCAGATGGCACAAATATTTGTTGGGGCCCAGTTCATTAGTGCTTTATTTCGTCTGAGTAAAAATACCTGCAGCACAGGACGGCACACCTATTTGTTGAGGCCCAGCTCATCAGTGCACTTTTATATGTCTTATTACGGTTGTATTGTTTGGTCACAGCAAACACCTGCAGCACCAGATGGCACACCTATTTGTTGGGGCCCAGCTCATCAGCGCATTTTTTTGTTTTGTTTTTATAATATTATTATTATTTGGTCAGAGTAAAAATACCTGCAGCACCAGACGGCACACATTTTTGTTGAGGCCCAGCTCATCAGCGCATTTTTCTTCTTCTTCTTACTAAGGTATTATCATTTGGTCACAGCAAAAACCAGCAGCACCAGGCGGCACACATATTTGTTGGGGCCCAGCTCATCAGGGCATTATATTTTCTATTTTTTTATGATGGTATTATTATTTGGTCTTGTTCGGTCTTATTTGGCAATATGTTTTTATTATTTCAGTAAAACAATTTGTCAAGGCCCATTTATCAGTGCATGTTTTCTCTGAAGCCCCTCCTGATATCAAGATTGGGCAAGTTCCTTTTGCCTATTTAGCTACTCCTGGACTGTAACATACATACACCAGACAAGACACATGTAACCACCCTTTTGGTATACATGAGACATTTGGTATGACTTGGTACTATTTCGTATTATGGTATTATATTATAGATGGTGCTGTGGTCCTATTATTATTCTTATTTTTCTTATTATTCTTATTATTCTTATTATTATTATTATTATTACTATTATTACTATTATTATTATTACTATTATTATTATTATTATTATTATTATTACTAGTACGGTAGCCCGTGTGGCCGGTGGCCACCCCCCACCCAGGCCATGGGTCCTAGTCTGGTCTGGGTTACATAACGGGTAACGCCCTTGTGTGCCCCCCCCCCCCCCTCCCCTCCCTTACACACAGTCAAGAAATCAGCCATCTCAGCCCTTGCTCGACGCTCCCCTGCCTCTCCCCCCAAACCCACACACCCACTTCTTCTCCCTACCTATTCCCCTTCTGCTTCAGGTGTGGCCTCCCACCTGTCATACACACATACCATCCCCCCCCCCTCCCCCCCATCCTCTGACCTCTCCCTACCCCCCACCCCCACCCCATCCACACGCACTCTCTTTCTCTCACCTTACCCCCACCACCCTCCCTCCCCCCAACCACCAAAACGCACACACACAATCTTCTTCTCCCTACCTCGTACCCTTCACTTCACCCTGTGGGATTCAATCGTGCAGAAAGAGGGACCCAATGTGCTTCGAACCTACCAACATTGCAAACGCTCAGATTCCGATCGCCCCGAGAACACCGGACCGGTTAAATTGCATGGCTACAAACCTGCAGCTTCGTTTTCTCGTACAGTGCCCCAGTCGAGACTCGGTCAACTCAGAACAGCAAAAATCGCAGCAACGTACTTCATATTCTGTACAACGAAAAGAGCTTGCAAAGATGGGATGGGCGTGGCAAGCGCGAGAGTGTCCAGGGGGACGGAATGGCCATGGCGATCTGAACAAAGGTAATTAATCGCAACTGGATGCCAATCACTACGAATGTGATGCGATGGCATGGCAAAATTGCGCATGCGTGAGATGAATGGTGGCACCGCTCGCAGAAGGAGAAAAAAGCATCACGATATGAAGGTCTGGCTTGATTATGATCCTGGCATAACTCCTCAGGCTAGGCAGCATAATCTTCGCGCCTGGATTGGTTAGCAGCTTCGTGTTCCTCCTCAGGCACGCTAGCTCGTTCCTGACTCCTTGCGAGATTACCAGCATGACGTAGCTCCTCGGGCAGCGCGGGCATCACGTCGACGCTTGTTGGCTATTTCCCTGTCTTCCTTGCTCTGGCAAGCTCGCTTTGAGCGCTGGCTGGCGGTGTTGCGGGCCCTCCTGTCCATTGGGACCGTTGCCATGCATCATGGTCGCATTATCCGTGAACAACTGAAAGCTATTATTCCGAGCACCATGCCAAGCCATATGAGGGTCGGCTGGTGACCTCCGAGGAGAGGATCTTCTGATTCTAATTGTCGTGCCGTCATAGTATCGGAGGCAGTTGTGGACATGCTATGAGCGCGTGCGCTTAGCTTAGCGAACCTGCAGTTTTGGTATTTGAAAATTCCGCTAGGCGGGGAGTTGCTAGTTGGGTGAAGGAAAAGTTGGTTGCAAGTCGGTTACACTTTGCACGCCCATGGCACGTGGGCACGCGATGATGACACCACCACGACCACCACGACCACCGCGACCACGACCATGATTTCTTTATATATATAGATTATTATTATTATTATTATTATTATTACTATTATTATTATTACTACTATTACCGTACTATTATTATTATTATTATTATTATTATTATTATTTCGTACTACGGTATTATTATTTGTTATCCATGGAAATAAACTACCCCTATCCATATATCCATACCCGTACAGCCAAATCCCTCAACATACCCATATCGCCATATTCATGTCGCCATATCCGTACCGCCATATCCCTATCCATACCCATATCGCCATATCCATGTCGCCATATCCGTACCTCCAAATCCCTATCCATACCCATATCGCCATATCCATGTCGCCATATCCGTACCGCCGTATCCCTAGCCATACCCATATTGCCATATCCATGTCGCCATATCTGTACCGCCATATCCCTATCCATACCCGTAACGCCATATCCATGTCGCCATATCCCTATCCATACCCATATCGCCATATCCATTTTGCCATATCCATATCCATGTTGACATATCCCTGTCCATATCCGTATCGCCATATCCATATTCATTTAGCCATACACATACCGTCATATCCATTTCCTTACCCATATCGCCATATCCATGTCGGACTCCATCTGCACATCCATATATCCCTATCCATATCGCCATATCCTTACCCATATCGCCATATCCATGTCGGACTCCATCTGCACATCCACATATCCCTATCCATATCGCCATATCCTTACCCATATCGCCATTTCCATGTCGGACTCCATCTGCACATCCGATTCCATAAGGACATCCAGCGGTTATCACGCTTGGGTTCACCCTGCATAGTACCTCATACCCTAGTCCCTACATCATCCACCCACACACCTTCACCCTGCAGACTTCCTCATACCCCAGTCCCTACACCCACACCTACACCCACGCCACCTACGCCTACATCCACACCTACAACCGCACTAACTACACCTACATCCACACCTACACCCACACTTACAGCTGCGCCCAAACCCAAACTCTCGCCTGCATCCACACCTACACCCACGCCTTCATCTACATCCACACCCAAACCTACTCCCACCCATGCACCTTCACCCACGCCCCTCATCTACACCCACCCATGCACCTTCACCCACGCCCCTCATCTACAACCACCCATGCACCTTCACCCACGCCCCTCATCTACACCCCCTACCCCCTTAGGGGTGAGTTTCTGTTGTGCTGCTCGATGATCTCCCATGGCATATGATGGATGTGGGTGTAGGCGTCCCAACCTACACCTACAACCACACCTACATCTACGCCTACCTACACCCCCACGACATCTAGCACACACCTACACCTAGGGGCCTCCTTCACAGACAACCACACACCTCCATCCAAGCCATGCTAACACCTAACCACACCACACTATATCCACAACACCCTTACAATCCACAAAAACCACCACCTTACAATACCAACATTCACACCCCACGGGAGACCACCCCCCCCGCTACCCCCCGACCATCCTAACCTACATCCACACCCACGCTCAAGCCTACATCCACACCCACACCTTCACCCACGCCCACATCCACACCCACGCTACAACCCCAAATCCACACACATTCCACTGGACACCTTCACCAACACCCCCACGGGCTACCCGACGCCCCCCCCCGCTAACAACATCCACACCTACAACACACCACCACCCGACGGCTCAAAGCCTACACCCACCGGCCTCGCCAACCCCCCACACACCCCGCCCCCCCACCACCAACATCACACACACCCACGGGGGCTCACGCCTACATCCATGCCTACACCCACATCCACACATTCACCCACACCTTCACCCACACCCACGCTTCCGCCTACATCCACATCCACACATTCACCCACCCTTACACCTTCAACTTCACCCACGCCTACATCCACATCCACACGCCCCGTACCCACCTCATAGGGGTGAGTTGCTGTCTTGTGCTGCTCTATGATCTCCATGGCTGGACTTTCCTTTCCTTGCGGCGTGGCACCATAGCGTCCCACCAGGCACAAGTCACCGGCCCATAGAATCCAAAGAACATGGGAAACTGGTGACATCCGCCGTTCTTGTTTGTGGCAACACTGAAGGTGCGCGCGCCTGGCTGTTTGGATCTGGGTTGTGGGGTAATAATTTGGGGTGCAATTTGGGTTCTGGCTCAAAAGACATGAGTGGTTCCCCCGGCGGTGGCAACACTGAGGGGCGCTCGTCTCCTGGTGGTTTGTTTGGGTTTGGGAGGTTGAGATTTTGGGCGTGGGGTAGGGGTCTGCTCAAAAGAACATGGAGTGGTGGCAACACTGAAGGGTGCGCGCTCTTGGCGGTTGGATTGGGTTTAGGGGTAGAATTTTGGGTGCCGAGGTAGATCACCCCCATAAGAGACCATGGAGTGGTGTTCCCGCGGTAGCAACACGAATGGTGCGCGCCGTCCTGGTGGAGTCTTTTGTTTTGTGCTGAGGGTAATAAATGGGTTGCTAGGTAGGGTCTGCTCAAAGAAACAATGGAGTGGTGGGTCCCGGCGGTTAGCACACAACTGGGGGGGAAGGTGCGCGCTCCTGGTGGTTTGTTTGGGCTGAGGGGTAGAGAATTTGGGTGCTAGGTAGGGGTCTGCTCAAAAGAACATGGAGTGGTTCCCGGCGGTAGCAACACTGAAGGGTGCGCGCTCCTGGTGGTTTGTTTGGGCTGAGGGGTACAGAATTTGGGTGTGAGGTAGGGGTCTGCTCAAAAGAACATGGAGTGGTTCCCGGCGGTAGCAACACTGAAGGGTGCGCGCATCCTGTGGTTTTGTTTGGGCTGAGGGGTAGAGAATTTGGGTGCTAGGTAGGGGTCTGCTCAAAAGAACATGGAGTGGTTCCCGGCGGTAGCAACACTGAAGGGTGCGCGCTCCTGGTGGTTTGTTTGGGCTGAGGGGTAGAGAATTTGGGTGCTAGGTAGGGGTCTGCTCAAAAGAACATGGAGTGGTTCCCGCGGCGGTACAAACACTGAAGGTGCGCGCTCCTGGTGGTTTGTTTTGGGCTTAGGGTAACAGATTTTGGGTGCTAGTAGGGGGTTCCTGCTCAAAAGGAACAGGAGTTGTTTCCCGGCGGTAGCACCACTGAAGGGGGCGCGCGCTCCTGGTGGTTTTTTTGGTCCTGAGGGGTAACAGAATTTGGTTGTGAGGAAATAGTACTCGTACATAAGAAAAACAAAACCACAAGACCATGGAGTGGTCCCGGCGTAGGCAACACTTAAGGTGGCGCGCGTCCCTGGTGGTTTGTTTGGGCTGAGGGGTAAGAATTTGGGTGCTGGTAGGGGTCTGCCCTCAAGAACATGGATGGTTCCGGCGGTAGCAACACTGAAGGTGGCGCGCTTCTCCTGGTGGTTTGTTTTGCTGAGGGGTAGAGACTTTGGGTGCTAGGTAGGGTCTGCTGTCAAAAGAACGGGAGTGGTTCCCGTCGGAGGCAACACTGAAGGGTGCGCGCTCCTGGTGTTGTTTGGGCTGAGGGTAGAGGATTTGGTGCTGGTGAGGGTCTGCCTCAGTAGAACATGGGCGTGGTTCCACGGTCGGTAGCAACACTGAAGGGTGTCGCGCGCCGGGTTTTGTTGGGCTGAGGGGTACAGAATTTGGGTGTGAGGTAGGGGTCTGCTCAAAAGAACATGGAGTGGTTTCCCGTCGGTACAACCCTGAAGGGTGCCGCATCCTGGTTGGTTTGTTTGGGCTGAGGGTAGAGAATTTGGGTGCTATGTAGGGGTCTGCTCAAAAGACAATGGAGTGTTTCCTGGGCGGTAAGCAAACACTGAAGGTGCGCGCTCCTGTGGTTTGTTTGTTGCTGGGGTTAGAGAATTTGGGGTGCTAGGTGGGTCTGCCGTCAAAAGAACATGGAGTGGTTCCCGCGGTAAGCAACACTGAATGGTTGCGCGCTCCTGTGGTTTGTTTGGGCTGAGGGGTCGAAAGTTGGGTGCTAGGTAATGGGTCTGCTCAAAAGAACATGGAGGGTTCCCCGGCGTAGCAACACTGAAGGTGGCGCGCTCCTGGGGTTGTTTGGCTGAGGGGTACGAAGTTGTGGTGGAGTAGGGTCTGCTCAAAAGAACATGGAGTGTTTTCCCGGCGGTAGCAACACTGAAGGTGCGCCTCCTGGGTGGTTTTGTTTGGGCTAGGGGTAAGAATTTGGGCTATGTAGGGGTCTGCTCAAGAAGAACATGGAGTGGTTCCCCCGTCGGTAGCAACACTGAAGGGGTGCGCGCGTCACCCTGGTGGTTTGTTTTGGGCTGGATGGGTAGAGAATTTGGGTGCTAGGTAGGGGTCTCTCAAAAGAACATGGAGTGGTTTCTCCTGGTACGGTCAGCAACACACTGAAGGGTGGCCGCTCCTGGTGGTTTGGTTTTGTCTGAGGGGGAGAGAATTTGGGGTGCTAGGTTAGGGGTCTGCTCAAAAGACATGGAGTGGTTCCTCCCCGGGACGGTAGCATCACTGAAGGGTCGCGCTCCTGGTGGTTTGTTTGGCTGAGGGGAGAGAATTTGGGTTGCTAGGTTGGGGAGTACTCAAAAGGAACATGGAGTGGTTCCCCCCGGCGGTAGCAACACTGAAGGGCCGGGGAAGGTGCCGCCTCACCTGGTTGTTGTTTTGTCTTATGGGTATAGATTTGGTGCAGGTAGGGTTCTAGCTCAAAAGAACATGGAGTTGTTCCCGCGGTAGCACAACACTGAAGGGTGTCGCGCCCTGGTGGTTTTGTTTGGGCTGAGGGGTACAAGAATTTGGGTGTCTAGGTCAGATCAGCTCAAAAGAACATGGAGTGGTTCCCGGCGGTAGCACACTGAAGGGTGCCGCGCCTCCTGGGGTTTTGTTTGGGCTGAGGGGTAAGAATTTGGGTGCTAGGTAGGGGTCTGCCTCAAAAGACACAGATTGGTGCCCGGCTGTAGCAACACTGAAGGGTGCGCGCTCCTGGTGGTTTGTTTGGGCTGAGGGGTACAGAATTTGGGTGTGAGGTAAAAGGACATGGATTGGTTCTTAGCAGTGGCAACACTGAAGGGTGCGCACTCCTGGCGGTTGGTCTTCGTTGGGGGGTAGAGAATTTTGGTGCGAGGTATGGGTCAGCTCAAAAGAACATGGACTGGTTCTCAGCAGTGGCAACAATGAAGGGTGCGCGCTCCTGGCGGTTGGTTTGGAACAATTTGATTGCGGTTGTTTGTTATTGTTGCTGCCGTTGTTGTTGTAGGTGGTGGTGGTGGTTTGTTGATGTTGTCGTTGTTGCTGTTGCTGTTGTTGTTTGCTGTTGTTGTTTGTCGTTGTTTGTTGTTGTTGTGTGTTGTTGTTTGTTGTTCTTTGCTATTGTTTGTTGCTTGTTGTTTGTTGTTGTTGGCTGTTTTTATTGTTGTTGTTTGTTGTTGTTCTTGTTGTTTGTCATTGTTTGTTGTTTGTTGTTGTTTGCTGTTGTTTGTTGTTTGTTGTTGTTTGTCGTTGTTTGTTGTTGTTGTGTGTTGTTGTTTGTTGTTGTTTGCTGTTGTTTGTTGCTTGTTGTTTGTTGCTGTTTGCTGCTGTTCGTTGTTTGTTGTTGTTGTTGTTGTTGTTGTTGTTTGTTGTTGTTTGTTGTTGTTCTGTGTTGTCGACTTGATGTTGTTGTAGTTGACTTGATGTTGTTGTTGTTGTTGTTGTTGTTGTTGTTGTTGTTGTTGTTGTTGTTGTTGTTGTTGTTATGTTATTGCTCTGTTTTTGATACAATTGAGTGTTGCTATAGAGTGTTCAGTATATGCTATCGACTGTTGCTATCTAGCGTTGCTATAGAGTGCTCAGTATCTGCGATCGAGTATTGCTATCTGGTGCTGATATTAAGTGTTGCTATAGAGTGTTCAGCATCTGCTGTCGAGTGCTGCGATCTAGTGCTGCGATTTGGTGCTGCGATCTAGTTTTGCTATATAGTGCTCAGTATCTGCTATCGAGTATTGCGATCTAGTGCTGATATTAAGTGTTGCTATAAGAGTGCTAGCAGTCTGCTGGTCGATTGCCCTTGCGCCTAGTGCTCGATCTAGTGCTGTCACATCTAGGTGCTCACCAGTGCTCTTTATCTAGTGCTCAGTATCTGCCATCGAGTGTTTCAATCAATTGTTAGTCAGTACCTGTCCGAAGAAGGGTGATCCCTGGTCGATGTTGGCAAAGTGGGCAGCGTGGCCTCCCTCATGCAGCAAGGTGACAAGGGCTGTCTTGCCAGAGCCAACCTGCAGGTAGCCAGTTGTGTGTGTCTAAGCAATGAAACGGTGCAGGAGCATGGGGGGGTTGGGGGGGGGGGGGGGGGGGGGTTTCTTGCCCTTTTTTCTTGTTCGTTTTCTCTTTTCTTTTTGTTCGTGTTCTTTTTCGTTTTTTTTTTTTTTTTTTCTTTCTTTTTTTTGTTTCCTTCTTCCTCTTATTTCTTTTTTCTCTTCCTTCTTCTTCTCTTTTATCCTTCTTCTTTCATTTTTTTTTCTTTTTTTCTGTTTTTCTCTCTTTCTTTCCTTCTTCTTGTCCCCCTTTCTCTCTTTCTTTCTTCTTCTTTTCCCTTTCTTTCGTTCTTTCCGTTTTTTTTCTTCTTTCTTTTCCTTTTCTTTCCCCTTTCCTCTCGCCTTCGATAAGCTCCCCCTACACACTAACACCATTTCCTCCTTTCTCTGCTTGCAGATTCGTCTTTGGACACTTTATTATGAAATCTACAACTATGGATTTCACTACTTACCTGGGTGCCCAATATACCATACAATATCTCCCTACCATCGTATACCATATTTATACAATATATGGTATATTAATATATCATACGATTGCATACGATACCTCATGTCTGTCTGTCTGTCTGTCTGTCAGTCGGTCGGTCGGTCCGTCAGTCTCAGTACGACGGGCTCTCTTAACACCACGCCCCACCAGGCGTTATCATTACCTTTTGAATACATTTACTACCAACTCCTAGGTTATCACAAAGTTTTCTGAGGTTCGCTGTTTTTAGGGATTGGCAGTCAATATATATTCGATTTATCTATATATATGATATATCTATATGATATACCTATAGGATGTATCTACATGAGGTGTCTATACGGTATCGTAATTGAAAACGTACATGGGATGTCATGAGGTGTCTATACGGTATCGTACTTGAAAACGTACATGGGATGTACATGAGGTGTCTATACGGTATCGTACTTGAAAAAGTACATAGGATGTACATGAGGTGACTATACGGTATCGTACTTGAAAAAGTACAAAGGATGTACATGAGGTGTCTATACGGTATCGTACTTGAAAACGTACATAGGATGTACATGAGGTGTCTATACGGTATCGTACTTGAAAACGTACATGGGATGTACATGAGGTGTCTATACGGTATCGTACTTGAAAAAGTACATAGGATGTACATGGGGTGACTATACGGTATCGTACTTGAAAAAGTACATAGGATGTACATGAGATGTCTATACGGTATCGTACTTAAAAAAGTACATAGGATGTACATGAGGTGACTATACGGTATCGTACTTGAAAAAGTACATAGGATGTACATGAGGTGTCTATACGGTATCGTACTTGAAAACGTACATAGGATGTACATGAGGTGTCTATACGGTATCGTACTTGAAAACGTACATGGGATGTACATGAGGTGTCTATAAGGTATCGTACTTGAAAAAGTACATAGGATGTACATGGGGTGACTATACGGTATCGTACTTGAAAAAGTACATAGGATGTACATGAGATGTCTATACGGTATCGTACTTAAAAAAGTACATAGGATGTACATGAGGTGACTATACGGTATCGTACTTGAAAAAGTACATAGGATGTACATGAGGTGACTAAACGGTATCGTACTTGAAAAAGTACATGGGATGTACATGAGGTGACTATACGGTATCGTACTTAAAAAAGTACATAGGATGTACATGAGGTGACTAAACGGTATCGTACTTGAAAAAGCCATATATGAATACGGACAGACCTAGTTTGGGGTAGCCCAAGAGGTGACATTTGTCTTGCTGGACACCCAAGATCCATCAGGATTCCACCATCACCACCACCATCATCATACTCACCACCACCACCATCATACCACCAACATCACCACCACCATCCACACCACCACCAATATCATTACCTGGTTTGGTGTAGCCAAAGAGGTGAAATTTGTCTTGCTTGGCACCCAAGATCCATCAGGCTTCCACCACCACCACCATCATATTCACAACCACCGCCATCAGCACCACTTTCCCACCATCATCTCCACCATCATCACCACCACCATCATTACCACCACCATTATCATTACCAGGTTTTGGGTAGCCAAAGAGGTGACGTTTGTCTTGCTGGGCACACACTTAAGATCCATCAGGCTTCCACCATCACCATCACCACCCCCATCACCACCACCACCACCACCATCATCATCACCACCACCATCACCATCATCATTACCTGGTTTGGGGTGGCCAAAGAGGTGAAATTTGTCTTGCTGGGCACCCAAGATCCATCAGGCTTGCGCCAAGCCACCTGAGGCCACTGTTAGTGGACGAGAAGAGAAGGGAGTGGAGGGTGGGTGGTGGTGGTGTGTGTGTGGGGGGGGTGGGTGGGTGGGTGGGGGGGGGGGGCAGTGGTGTAGAAACAGGTGCATTATAGGCGAGGGGGGTGCCGCAGGTGTACAGAAAAGGGTGCCAGAGACTAACTGAATTTGCAGTGGTATACAGTAAATTAAGTAGTTAATAGTAAATTTAAAGATAGTACCGTATAGTAAATTTAAAGATAGTACTGTATAGTAAATTTGCAGTGGTATACAGTAAATGAAGTGGTTTATAGTAAATTTAAAGATAGTACTGTATAGTAAATTTGCAGTGGTATACAGTAAATTAAGTAGTTTATAGTAAATTTAAAGATAGTACTGTATAGTAAATTTGCAGTGGTATACAGTAAATTAAGTAGTTTATAGTAAATTTAAAGAGCACTATATAGCAAATTAAGTAGTTTATAGTTAACTTCAAAGATAGTACTATATAGTAAATTTGCAGTGGTATGGGAGCCCACCAAAACATCTCATCAGCTTTGATCTATACGACAGATACCAGAGGCTGCCAAACAATTCCGATGCAGCCTATCGGGTACTGGGTGGAATCCAGGTGTCATCTACCTGCACCGAGCCAAAGAGGACGCGGCCTGGTGCAAATGATGTCTATTACTGAGCTGCTCAACATATTTGCGAACAAAAAATGTGTCTGTCTATTACTGAGCTGCTAAACATATTTGCGAACAAAAAATGTGTCTGTCTATTACTGAGCTGCTAAACATATTTGCGAACAAAAAATGTGTCTGTCTATTACTGAGCTGCTAAACATATCTGCGAACATATTTGCGAACGACGCATGTTTGAGCACGCAAGGGGGCGGAATGAGAACAAGTTCTATGCAGCGTCGCCTGGCAATGTCAAGTGCAACCATGACCATGCATGTGAATATGATGATGCCTTGGTAGCATGCAAATGAACCATAGAACAAGTTCTATGCAACATACCGCAATTGATTCCCATTCTGACCTTGAAAATGGCCCATTCCCATTATAAGCCATTTTCGAGGACATAATCGGTTTGAAGGTCGTTTCGGCGAGGTGAGGGGCCCCTGGTTTCGGCCAAGAAGCTTCCGGTCATTTTCGGGCCTGACTCTCAAATCGGCCCGATTGATTAATGCACCGGAAGCAACGTATCGAACAAGCTCTATGCAGCGTCGCCTGCGACGCTAAAAAATGGCGGAGAGTGATCGCGACGGAGCGACAGGTGGCAACGGAAGCGATTTAGTTACGAGACCGTTGGCTGACGTGTCAGGCTTCATCGCGGTCAGACGGATGGATGGTTGGTCCGTCGGACGGACACATATGTAACACTGGGGGCTCCCGCCCCCCAGAAGGGAAGGCTCCGCCAAAAAACACACTGAGTAATCTGAACTTTTGGTTCAAGACTTTGGACTTAGGAACGTTGGGCATAGTAACGTTGGGCATTGTAACGTTGGGCATTGTAACGTTGAACATGAAAACCTCACTGTAACACCCAAAACATTGTGACGTTGGATATTGTAACGCTGAACATGGTAACCCCAAACATTGTAACGTTAGATATTAAAACCTCATTGGTACCCCAAACATTGTAACGTTGAATATTGTAACCCCACACATTGTAACGTTGGACATTGTAACCTCATTGTAACCCCAAACATTGTAACGTTGAGCATTGTAACGTTGAGCATTGTAACGTTGATCATTAAATCCTCATTGAAGCCCCAAACATAAAACATTGAACATTGAAAACATGGATGTTGTACCTCGAACATTTAGGGGTCGGCTATGTTATATAATATTAGTGAATAAATAATATTAAATAATATATGATATATATAATGAATAATTATATTATTAGTCGGACGAGCCATCCCACCAGAATTTCGAATTTATTTGAAAAACTAATATTATTGTGACACTATAATGATATTAGTTAATATTAGTTTTTTTAACACTTACATTAGTTGCCGTTCCCTTCAAACATTGGAACGTTGTACATTAGTCAAGTAAAAGCATGTAGTGTTATTTAGAGGTAAGTGCTATTCTTAGACATTTCAATTCCTGGTTGATGCGATTTCAGGACGTGTTTGGCCCTTTCAAATCAACGTTGAACATTGGACAAGTAAAAGAATGTATTGTCATCAGTAGTGCAGTACATAACAATATTGGACAAGTAAAAGAATGTATTGTCATCAGTAGTGCAGTACATAACAATATTGGACAAGTAAAAGAATGTATTGTCATCAGTAGTGCAGTACATAACAATATTGGACAAGTAAAAGAATGTATTGTCATCAGTAGTGCCAACACAAATTACATAAACATCTATGGACAAGTAAAAGAATGTATTGTCATCAGTAGTGCAGTACATAACAATATTGGACAAGTAAAAGAATGTATGTCATCAGTAGATGCAGTACATAAACAATATTGGACAAGTACCAAAAGAATGTAATTGGCATCAGCGAGTGCAGTACTAAACAATATGGAACAAGTAAAAGAAGATTGTATTCAGTAGTGCAGTACATAACAATATTGCACCATTGTTTGGCAAATAATTAACTCGCTTACAGAACCGGGAGGTGTTTTACAAGAAGAACACTTAGGCATGGACGCCATCCAAAGACTCACGCTTCATTGAAACAAAGTAAAGTAAAGCTGAAAGTCCTTGGAAGTAGAATCAGAAATAATTTGAAAAGCACCTACGTGTCAGCAACACACACATATATCTACACACACACACACAAACACACACAAACACATATGTACACACACACATATCTACACACACACACACACACACACACACACACACATATTTACACACACACGCACACAAACACATATTTACACACACGCACACACACATATCTACACACACACCTTAACCCCATATCTACGCACACACACATAACTACGCACACAGGCACGCACGTCGGAGAAGCCATTGCTGTATTTCTTGACACAGTCGTTTAGTGAGCTTGAACACTATAGATCTTCCCCGTTGCATACAGAAATAATTTTAAAAGCATCTACATGGCAGAAGCCATTGATGCATTTCTTGTCACGGTCGTTTAGTGAGCTCTGGAGTACTTATGTTCTGAAATGGATGTATTGCCACAACCTAAAGATTTCAAGATTTCCCCTGCCAATGGCAGTTACCTCTTAGTTGTTCACCTCTTGAAGCTGCTTGACCACTGCAGATCTTCCCCGTTGCACACAAAAATCATTTTAAAAGCACTTTCATGGCAGAAGCCATTGATGCATTTCTTGTCACGGTCATTTAGTGAGCTTGAACAATTGAAATCTTCCCCGTTGCACACAGAAATCATTTAAAAAGCACTTATGTGGCAGAAGCCATTGATGCATTTCTTGTCACGGTCGTTTAGTGAGCTCTGGTATACTTATGTTCTGACCTGCTTGAACATAGCCCCCCACCCCAACCCCAACCCACACACCCACCCACACCATACACACACACCGCACACACATACCCCCCACCCCACACCACATACACCACACACACATATTCAACCCCACCCCACCCCTGACCCACACACCTACACACTGATCCTGCTTGAACACTATTACTTTCCCGTTGCATACAGAGAGAATTTAAAGGCACGTACGCGGCAGAAGCCATGGCTGTATTTCTTGTCTCTGTCGTTTAGTTAGCTCTGGTGTACTCATGCTGTGAACCTGCTTGAACACTATTCATGCTTGAACACACCAGCACACCAACACATGCTTGAACACTATTCATGCTTGAACACACCAGCACACCAACACATGCTTGAACACTATTCATGCTTGAACACACCAGCACACCAACACATGCTTGAACACTATTCATGCTTGAACACACCAGCACACCAACACATGCTTGAACACTATTCATGCTTGAACACACCAGCACACCAACACATGCTTGAACACTATTACTTCCCCATTGCATACACACAGAATTTAAGAACATACGTGGCAGAAGCCATGGCTGTTTGTTTATTTCTTGTCACGGCCGTTTAGTGAGCTCTGGTGTACTTCTGTTCTCATATGGATGTATTGCTAAGATCATTACTCAAGATTTCAAGATTTCTCAGGACACCTCAAGATACCTCAAGATTTCAAGATTTCTTAACATACCTCAAGATTTCAAGATTTCTCAAGATACCTCAAGATACCTCCAGACACCTCAAGATGCCTCAAAATTTCAAGATTTCTCAAGATACCTCAAGATTTCAAGATTTCTCAAGATACTTCAAGATACCTCAAGATTTCAAGATTTCCCCTGCCACTGGCAGTTACCTCTTAGTTGATCACCTCTTGCAGCTGCTTGACCATTATAGATACCACACCCAAGGACCAGGTTGGTTAGGCTGGGTTAGGTTGGGGTATGGTGGGGTAGGGTGGGGTAGGTAGGGCAAGGTTGGGTTATGGTGGGGTAGAGTGGGGTAGGTAGGGCAAGGTTGGGTTTGTCCCACACCACAGCTTTCTACAGCTGGTGTAGGGTGGTATCTTGGTGGCCATGGCTCCATTGTTCACCTCTTCAAGCTGCTTGACCACAATAAATCTTCCCCCTTGCACACAGAAATCAATTAAAAAGCACTTACATGGCAGAACCCATTTCTGCATTTCTTGCGTCGGTCGTTTAGTGAGCTTGAACACTATAGATCTTCCCAATTGCAAACAGAAATCATTTAAAAAGCACTTACATGGCAGAACCCATTGCTGTATTTCTTGTCACGGTCGCACCTGCAGAGGGGGGCAAAGAAGTTCATGAGTATCAGCACAAGAAGAGTTGAGCATATGTTGGTACAGCCATGCTTATAGAGTGCAAGATACCTTGCATTCCTCTACCCCTACACTCAACCCCACCAACCCCGGCTTCAAAACACACACATGACACACAAACACACTACCATCACCACCCCCCCCCACGCAAGATCCCACCACCACCCCACGCCCCGCCCCAATCCCCCCCAGTGCAACAGTCCGACCCCACGCCCCCCGAACCCCCACCCAACTCCCCAACTCCACCAACATGGCACACCTCCACTTCCCTCCCAACCACACCCCACTCAACCACCTGTACTTCCCTCCCCACCCCACTAACTCACAAGTCCAGGATCATGTGAGCCCATTGTATAGATGATCGGGAACGGCAAAGGTACGAGCCCCCCCCCCCCCCCCAACCCCACCCCCCACACTCCCCCCCACTCATCCTCACCATCAACGTCACCACCACCACTCCCATCACCACCCCACTAAGGTCAAGGGTCATGGTTTTAGCCGTTGTACTGATGTCTCAGAGCGGCAAAGGTACGAGCCAAACGTCCCCCCCACCCCCACCCCCCACCCCCACCCCACTCAACGTCCCCACCCCCCCTCCCCCTCCCCACCCCACTCACAGGTCAAGGGTCATGGTAGCTCCGTTGTACTTGATGCTCAGAGCGGCAAAGGTACGAGCCCGAACGTCCCCCCCCCCCCCCCACCCCCACCCAGCTCAACGTCCCCACCCCCCTCCCCTCCCCACCCCCACTCACAGGTCAAGGGTCATGGTAGCTCCGTTGTACTTGATGCTCAGGAGCGGCAAAGGTACGAGCCCGAACGTACCCCCACACCCCCACCCCCACCCCACCTCAACGTCCCCACCCCCCTCCCCTCCCCACCCCACTCACAGGTCAAGGGTCATGGTAGCTCCGTTGTACTTGATGCTCAGAGCGGCAAAGGTACGAGCCCAAACGTCCCCCCAACCCCCACCCCACCCCCACCCCACTCAACGTCCCCACCCCCCTCCCCTCCCCACCCCCACTCACAGGTCAAGGGGTAAGGGGGGATTAGCAGCCGGGGGGAGAGCGGAGGCGTAAGAGCCGGGTGAGGAAAAGCAAATGGGGACGAGGCAGCACCGGAAAGGCACAAGACCACAACCGCAACCCAACCCCACGCAATAGCATAGGCACCAACCTAGAAGCCCCGCCCAACCCCACGCAAAGGTCAAGAGGGTCAGGTCGGTGCAGGTAGAAGTTGCTGTAGTGATGCGAAGAGCGGGCCCACAAAAAACAAGTGTAAGAGACCCCACCCGAACGTACCCCCCACCCCACCCCCCCCCACTCAACGTCCACACCCCCCTCCCCATCCCCACCTTTACTCACAGGTCCAGGGTTCATGGTAGTTTTAGCTCCTGTTGTACTTGATGCTCAGAGTCTGTGCGGTAAGGGAAGAGCCGACAAAACGCCACCAACCCACAAACCCCACCCCCACCCACTCAAGTCCCCACCCCCTCACCTCCCACCCAACTCACCAGGTAAAGGGGTCATGGTTAGCTCCGTTGTACTTGATGCTACGAGCGGCAAAGGTACGAGCCCAACGTCCCCCCCACCCCCACCCCCACCCCACTCAAACGTCCACCCCCCTCCCCTCCCCACCCCACTCACAGGTCAAGGGTCATGGTAGCTCTGTTGTACTTGATGCTCAGAGCGGCAAAAGTACAAGCCCAAACGTCCCCCCACCCCCACCCCACTCAACGTCCCCACCCCCCTCCCCTCCCCACCCCACTCAACAGGTCAAGGGTCATGGTAGCTCCGTTGTACTTGATGCTCAGAGCGGCAAAAGTACAAGCCCAAACGTCCCCCCACCCCCACCCCAACTCACAGGTCAAGGGTCATGGTAGCTCCAATGTACTTGATGCTCAGTGCGGCAAAAGTAAAAGCCCGAACATCCCCCCACCCCCACCCCCAACCCCACTCAACATCCCCACCCCACTCCCCTCCCCACCCCACTCACAGGTCAAGGGTCATAGTAGCTCCATTGTACTTGATGCTCAGTGCGGCAAAGGTACGAGCCCATACATCAACGGCATCCTCAAAGGGGAAATACGGATCCATGGCCTTCTCAGTGTCGCCTTTGGAGGAAGGAGGGGGAGGGGGGTGCACACGCTTTCAGTATTTGTTGGGTTGGGTTGGGTTGGGTTGGGTTGGGTTGGGTTGGGTTGGGTTGGGTTGGGTTGGGTTGGGTTGGGTTGGGTTGGGTTGGGTTGGGTTGGGTTGGGCTGGGTTGAGTTGGGTCAGGTCGGGTCGGGTCGTGTTGTGTTGTGTTGGGGTGGGGTGGGTTGGGGTGGCTTGAAGGGGAAATACGATCCATGGCCTGATAATTGTCACATTTGGAAGAGTGTGGGGGGTGAGGAGCACACACGCTTTTGATATAGGTTTAGTAGGGTTGGGTTGAGGTTGGGTAGGGTTGAGATGGGGTGGCTAAAATAGGGAAATACGGATCCATGACAAGATGAGTGTTCCATTAGGAAGAGGGAGGGGGAGGGGGGTACACGCGCTTTGGATATAGGTTTAGGGGGCTGGGTTGGGTTGGGTTGGGTTGGGTTGGGTTGGATTGGGTTGAGTTGGGTTGGGTTGGGTTGGGGTGGATCGGGTTGGGTTGGTTTGGTTTGGGTTGGGAAATATGGATCCATGACATGATTAGTGTCGCTTTTGGAGGAGGGAGGGGGAGAGGGGTACACACGCTTTTGATATAGGTTTAGGTGGGTTGGGTTGGGTTGGATTGGGTTGGGTTTGGTTGGGTTGGGTTGGGTTGGGCTGGGTTGGGTCGTGTGGCTAGTGTGGGCTGGCTTGAAGGGGAAATACCCGCCCCTCCTTTTGTTTTTACCCTATCCCTTCTGCTCCTCCCACCCTGTTCCTGCCCCTCCTTTTGTTTTGACCCAATCCATCCTGCCCCTCCTGCCCCTCCTTTTGCTTTGACCCAATCCATCCTACCCCTCTTTCGTTTTGACCCAATCCATCCTGCCCCTCCTGCCCCTTCTTTTACTTTGACCCAATCCCTCCTTCCCCTCCTTTTGTTTTGACCCGACCATCCTGCCCCTCCTGCCCCTTTTTTGCTTTGACCCAATCCCTCCTGCCCCTCCGACCTTGTTCCCGCCCCTCCAATTGTTTTGACCCAATCCTTCCTGCCCCTCCTGCCCCTCCCACCCTGATCCTGCCCAAGTCCTGCCCCTCTAATTGTATTGACCCAATCCTTCCTGCCCCTCCACCCACCAGCCTGTTTCCGTCTAGATCCTGTCCTCCTTTTGATTTTACCCAATCCATCCTGCCCCTCCCACCCTGATCCTGCCCAAGTCCTGCCCCTCCAATTGTTTTGACCCAATCCTTCCTGCCCCTCCACCCACCAGCCTGTTTCCGCAAAAAATCCTGCACTCTTTTGATTTTACCCAATCCATCCTGCCCCTCCTGCCCCTCCCACCCTGATCCTGCCCAAGTCCCGCCCCTCCTTTTGTTTTGACCCAATCCCTCCTGCCCCTCCACCCACCAGCCAGAGTGAAGGAAATGTTCCACGGCTCCAGCGCGGCCTCCCCCTTGGACTGAGCTAGTGCCTTCCTTGCATCCTCCATAATAGGCCGGGTCTTGGTCTCAAGGTCTGCCCAGGGGGAAAATGGTGATAGTTAGTTTATGACTGGGTGGGTGGGTCGCTGAAAGGGTGGGTGGGTGGGTGGGTTGTTAGGTTGCTGGGTGGGTGTGAGGGTTGGTTGCGGTGAGGGTGGGTGGGTGGGTGGGTAGGTTGCTGGGTGGGTGTGAGGGTTGGGTGCGGTGAGGGTGGGTGGGTGGGTGGGTGGGTTGGTAGGTTACTGGGTGGGTGTGAGGGTTGGTTGCGGTGAGAGTGGGTGGGTGGGTCTGCCACTGGACTGAGCCAGCGCCTTTCTTGCATCTCCGTACTAGACGGGTCTTGGTCTCAAGGTCTGTCCAGGGGAAAGGTATGATTGTAAGTTTGTTGCTGGGAGGGTTGGTGCTTTGTTTGATGGGTGGATTGCTGGGTGGGTGGGTGGGTGGGTGGGTGGGTTGCTGTGTGGGTTGCTGGGTTGGTTGCTGGGTTGGTTGCTGGGTTGGTTGCTGGGTGGGTTGCTGGGTTGGGTGCTGGGTTGGTTGCTAGGTTGGTTGCTGGGTGGGTTGCTGGGTCGGTTGCTGGGTTGGTTGCTGGGTGGGTGGGTGGGTGGGTTGCTGGGTGGGTGGGTGGGTCTGCCCATTAGATTGAGCCAGCTGCTTCCTTGCATCCTCCATGATTGGGCGGGTCTTGGTCTCAAGGTCTGTCCAGGGTGACAGTGATGATAGCTAGTTTATTGCTGTGTGAGTGCGTGAGGGTATAGGGGTAGGTGGGTGGGTGGGTTGCAGTGAGGGTGGGTGGGTGGGTTGCAGTGAGGGTGGATGTGTGGGTTGCTGTGAGGGTGGGTGGGTCTGCCCTTGGACTGAGCTAGTGCCTTCCTTGCATCCTCCATAATAGGCTGGGTCTTGGTCTCAAGGTCTGTCCAGGGGGAAGGTGTGATAGCTAGTTTGTTGCTGTGTGAGTGCGTGAGGGTATCCGGGTGGGTGGGTAGGTGGGTGGGTGGGTGGTTGTGTGGGTGGGTTGCAGTGAGGGTGGGTGGGTGGGTGTGAGGGTATCCGGGTGGGTAGGTGGGTTTTGGTTGGTCTGATGGATTGCTTCTTTGTTTGCTCGTGTGTGGGAGGGGAGCGAGGGACAAACGATTGACTGACTGACTGACTGACTGACTGACTGACTGACTGTCCATTGTAAAATTGAGTGATCACTGTAGCACAAACTCAGGGCCCCTGTCGGTAAGACAATTTTGGGGGGTTCAGTTCATCAATGCTTTTTCTTTGAAGCCCTTCCTATCATGGTTGGGCATGTCCCATTTGGCCTATCCCCTGGACTGAAACATACATGAGCACAGACTAGAGCGTGAGGCCGTCA
This sequence comes from Chlamydomonas sp. ICE-L, assembly GCA_013435795.1. Lineage (NCBI taxonomy): Eukaryota > Viridiplantae > Chlorophyta > Chlorophyceae > Chlamydomonadales > Chlamydomonadaceae > Chlamydomonas > Chlamydomonas sp. ICE-L. Next base: position 2,046,208 of record JACBWV010000347.1, on the reverse strand, counting down.
CAAATTGAAACAAACAAATAAACATATTGAGAGCGACAATTTTTGGCGGAGCCCCCCCTTCTGGGGGGGGGGGGAGCCCCCAGTGTTACCCATCTGTCCTTCCATCCAACCATCCACCCATCCGCATCCGTCTGACCGTGATGAAGCCTGACACGTCAGCCAACGGTCTCGTAACTAACTCGCTTCCGTTGCCACGTCGCTCCCTCCCGATCACTCTCCGCCATTTTTTAGCGTCGCAGGCGACGCTGCATCGAACTTATTATTATCAGGATTATTTTGAGCAGCATTACACGATTTTGTTTTCTTCAGGAATGTGACTCACCATCCAGGACGCCAAACAGCACCTTCTTGCTAAAGCCTTCCGCAGCAGTGACCTGGAGAGTGGTGTGTGTGTTTTGAGTGGTGTGTGTGACCTGGAGAGTGGTGCGTGTGTGTTTTGTGGGTGTTGTTGTAAAAAGAAGAAGAAGAAGAAGAAGAAGAAGAAGACGCAGGAGAAGAAGAAGAAGAAGAAGAAGAAGAAGAAGAAGAAGAAGAAGAAGATGATGATGATGATGATGATGAAGGGGTGTACAGCTAGGTTTTAGGGTACAGGGGCACCAAAAATGAGAGTTGATCACCTTGAGGTCATAGAAATCCTCAAAGCCCAGTCCCTTTGATTTAGTGTGTTTTGCTTGAGTGTGTGTTCCTCTAGTCAAGCAGGCATAGGTATAGGGGCAACACAAATGAGAGTTTTGATCACCTTGAGGTCATAGCAATCCCCAAAGCCCAGCCCCTTAGCCAGAGCAACAGAAAAATATGGTGATGATGATGATGAAGATGGAGAGGGTGCACAGCTAGGTTTCAGGGTACAGGGGCACCAAAAATGAGCGTTGATCACCTTGAGATCATAGAAATCCTCAAAGCCCAGTCCCTTAGCCATCTTGTTCCTCGCTTTCACAATTCCAAGGAAGCGCTCAGCAACAAAAGGGCCAATGGTGCAAACTCCCTGCATACATGGGCACAGACTAGAGGGTGAGGCCATCATGATTGTGTCTATGTGTATGTGTATGTGTGTGGGGGGTGTGTGTGTGTGTGGGGGGGGGGGGGGGGGGGGGGGGGGGGGGGGGGGGGGGGGGTGGTAGCATACATGGGCACAGACTAGAGGGTGAGGCCATCATGATTGTGTCTATGTGTATGTGTGTGCGTGTGTGGGGGGGGGGGTAGCTTACATGGGCACAGACTACAGGGTGAGGCCGTCATGATGAAATTGAAAGAATTCCTAGGCGCGTGTCGCAAGCGACACGAAAAAACGCAATGAAAGACTGCAAGAGAGGGCGAGGAGCAGGTCTCCGGTGAGGAGAGAGGCTGGGAGTTTTGAAAGTAGCATACATGAGCACAGACTAGAGGGTGAGGCCATCATGATGAAATTGAAACAAACGGATCAACAAATTAAGAGAGAATATATTTGAATTCAGGTTTCAGATTCAGCAACTAACGGGCCAATGGTGCTAACTCCCTGCATACATGAGCACAGACTAGAGGGTGAGAGTATGTGTTTGTGTGTGCGGGTGGGATTTGGGGTTGGGGGTTGGGGTTGGGGTTGGGGGGGGGGGAGTAGCATACATGAGCACGTGCTTGAGGGTGAGGCCGTCATGAAATTGAAACAAGTCCAAAACGCGTTAGCAGTCACGGGCAGGGTAGGGGGCGACTAGTTAAGAATCCTGATCTGCAGGCTGCGAGAAAGGGCGAGGGGCAGGTCCCTGGCGAGGAGAGAGGCTGGGAGTTTCAAAAGTAGCATACATGAGCACAGACTAGAGGGTGAGGCCGTCATGATGAAATTGAAACAAACGAATCAACAAATTAAAGAGAAAATATATTTGAATTCAGGTTTCCAGTTCAGCAACAAACAGGCCAATGGTGCGAACTCTCTGCAAACATGAGCACAGACTATTGAAATTGAAATTGAAATTGTTACATCCGAGTTATGCGCCACTCTCAGGAATGAGCACAGACTACTAATATTGTAGAAAATTATATGATCTCTGTAGATCTCAGGGCCCCCGTCGGTAAAACAATTGTTTGGGGATCAGTCCATCAATGCTTTTCTTGTTAAGCCTTTCCTATCAGGGTTGGGCAAGTCCCTTTAGGCTATTGGGCCTAACCCACTGGGACTGTAACATACATACATGAGCACAGACTAGAGAGTGAGGCCGTCATGAAATTGAAACAAACGAAAAAAACAAATTGAGAGTGTCAATTTTTAAATTCAGGATTATTAGGAGCGGCATTACCGCGCTTAACTTGAAGCTTCATGAATTTTTGAAGATTCTTTGGAGCGACATTTTTTACTTATTTTAAGTTTCTGTGGAGCGGCATCTTTGATTTTTAAACGTTTCTCTGGAGCAGCATTTTTGATTTATGATTTTTCCTTGGAGCGGCATTTTTGTATTCAGGTCTCTTAAGAGCAGCATTACCGCGCTGAACTAACAACTGGGGATATGCCCAGAGGGGGGGCAAAAATATATTTCTCAGACCGCATCATAGGAAGTTTTTTTTTCACCCCCCCCCCCCCACACACACACACACACTTTGAGGCCTCAAACCCGGACTCCCAGGCAAGAATTCGCAGTGAAAGGGGATTCTATAAGCATCAGCTCATCAAGGCCTTTCCAACCGTCCATACTCGCCTTTGGTCGACATCATATGATATGCCTGTCCCTAGATATGTGACCCACCTCGTAGCATGCCTTGCGGATTGCCTCATCAGGCTCTACCCGCAAAGTGTTTCGCAGCTGCACAGATCTTGCACTGTTCCATTTTTTCATGCATGGCAGCTCCCAGCCAGCTCCAGCAGCCAGCCACTAAGTGGATGAGGATATATAACCCACCTCGTAGCATGCCTTGCGCACAGCCTCATCAGGGCCCGTGTACCCTTGTACTAGCATCACACAAGCTGCAACATTTCCAACCGCTGCAACCTACTGATCCACCCACCTCGTAGCATGCCTTGCGGTCTTGCGGACTGCCTCATCAGGCTCTACCCGCATGGTGTTGCATAGCTGCATAGAGCTTGCACTCTTTCATGTATAAGCTACGCATGGCAGCTCCCAGCCAGGTCCAACAGCCAGCCACTACATGGATAAGTAAATGATGATATGCGGATGAAGATACGTGACCCACCTCGTAGCATGCCTTGCACACTGCCTCATCAGGCTCTACCCCCATGGTGTTACATAGCTGAACATAGCTTGCAGTGTTTCTGGGCTATGCATGGCAGCTCTTAGTCATCTCTTACAGACAGCAAAAAAAAAAAAGATAACGCCTGGAGGGGCGTGGTGTTAAGGGGACCCTCCCGTACGCCGCAGCTGGGGAAAGTCACCATGGCAGACATAGTAAGTGTCACCCTCCAGGCGAGAGGGACTCCTTCATGTGGACGTGTACAGACAGCCACTATGTGGATATGGATATGTGGATGAGGATATGTGGATGGGAATATGTGGATGAGGATATGCAACCCACCTCGAAGCATGCCTTGCGCTCTGCTTCATCAGGGTCCCCCCTCATAGTGTTGCGCAGCTGTACAGAGCTTGCACTGTTTCATTACTGGGCTACGCATGGCAGCTTCCAGCCAGCTCTAACAGCCAGCCACTATGTGGATGTGGATATGTGGAGATGGAGATGTGGATGAGGATACGCAACCCACCCCGAAGCATGCCATGCGCACTGCCTCATCAGGGTCCCCCCTCATAGTGTTGCATAGCTGTACATAGCTTGCACTGTTTCTGGGCTATGCATGGCAGCTTCCAGCCAGCTCTAACAGCCAGCCACTATGTGGATGTGGATATGTGGAGATGGAGATGTGGATGAGGATACGCAACCCACCGCGAAGCATGCCATGCGCACTGCCTCATCAGGGTCCCCCCTCATAGTGTTGCATAGCTGTACATAGCTTGCACTGTTTCTGGGCTATGAATGGCAGCTTCCAGCCAGCTCCAACAGCCAGCCACTATGTGGATGTGGATATGTGGAGATGGATATGTGGATGAGGATACGCAACCCACCCCGAAGCATGCCATGCGCACTGCCTCATCAGGGTCCCCCCTCATAGTGTTGCATAGCTGTACATAGCTTGCACTGTTTCTGGGCTACGCATGGCAGCTTCCAGCCAGCTCTAACAGCCAGCCACTATGTGGATGTGGATATGTGGAGATGGATATGTGGATGTGAATATGTGGATGAGGATATGTGACCCACCTCGTAGCATGCCTTGCGGATTGCCTCATCAGGCTCTACCCGCATAGTGTTTCGCAGCTGTACAGAGCTTGCTTTCTTGAACTCCCCACCAGCCGTGGGGTCACTGTAGCCAAGGGCCATATCGTTACGAGCAGCTGACAATTCAGCCTCCAAGGTGTTCAGCTTTTCCTTCAAATCCTGGGAGGAGGGGGGGGGGGGGGGGGGGGGGGGGGGGGGGTCAGGGTATTGTTTAAGGAAAGGAACCACTGTCTTTCCGTAGCACCATGGTGCTCCTAGTAACCTTGTACAATGGTCGTCATCATGCAAATCCAGCACACACACACATGCGGGTTCACAGCACGATGGTTGTCATCATACAAATCCAGCACAAATACACACACATGCGGGTTCACAGCACGATGGTCGTCATCATACAAATCCAGCACACACACACACATGCGGGTTCACAGCACGATGGTCGTCATCATGCAAATCCAGCACACACACACACACATGCGGGTTCACAGCACGATGGTCGTCATCATGCAAATCCAGCACACACACACACACATGCGGGTTCACAGCACGATGGTCGTCATCATACAAATCCAGCACACACACACATGCGGGTTCACAGCACGATAGTTGTCATCATACAAATCCAGCACACACACACACATGCGGGTTCACAGCACGATAGTTGTCATCATGCAAATCCAGCAGACCCGACTGCCCACCATCATAATCACGCATTCTGCTGTGCCATAGATACAATAACATCACAGCATCCCGCTCAACCATCAACTGAGGGAGTGCTTTTAGGGACCCAAAATGTAAATGCAACCCCGGAACGGCCCCCCACCCAAATGCCAATGCCACAGCAACCCCAAAATGGGGACCCCAAAAGGCAAATGCAACTGCAAAACGGTGACACCCCAATATAAATGCAAATACAACCCCAAAACGGCGAACCCAAAATATAAATGCAACCCCAAACAGTGACACCCCAATATAAATACAAATGCAACCCCAAAACGGCAAACCCAAAATATAAATGCAACCCTAAAACGGTGACACCCCAATATAAATGCAAATGCAACCCCAAAAGGGCAAACCCAAAATATAAATGCAAGTACAACCCCACAACGGTGACACCTCAATATAAATGCAAATGCAACCCAAAAACGGGGACCCCAAAACATAAATGCCAATACAACCCCAAAACGGCGAACCCAAAATATAAATGTAAATGCAACCCAAAAACGGCGACTCCCCAATATGAATGCAACTGCACCCCCAAAACGGGAACCCCAAAATGCAAATGCGACCCCAAAACAGCCCCCCCAAAATGCAACTGCAAGATGCTACACAAAGCTCAAAAAGAAGATGCTACGCGATTACACGAAGATCAAAAAGAGAACAGAGTCCAGCAAGTCATTACTGTCATTTTTTTTTTTGGTGGTTGGCTTTCTAATTATAATCAACTCTCCTAAAATATAATTGGGGTACTTTTTATAATTCTAAGTGCTCTGGGTTGGTGGTTGGCCCCAGTGAAAGCAAACAGGCTGGCCCCCTCAACCTTATGCCCAGTGATAAGGCGTACTATTTATGTATTTATTTACTGCCATCCACAGAGCTATTTACAAACCATTGGTGGTTGGCCCAAGTGAAAGCAAACAGGCTGGCCCCCCTCAACCTCACGCCAAGTAATAAGGCACACTATTTCTTTATTTATCTACAAACCTGTACAAACCATCATTTGGCCCTAATCCATACGGGTCTAGACATGATTTCAGAAATCACAACACAAGTACACACATGTCTAGACGTGGTTTCGGAAATCACAACGCAGGTACGCACATGTCTTGACGTGGTTTCGGAAATCACAACGCGGGTAGACACATGTCTTGACATGGTTTCGGAAATCACAACGCGGGTAGACACATGTCTAGACGTGGTTTCGGAAATCACAACGCAGGTAGACACATGTCTAGACGTGGTTCCGGAAATCACAACGCGGGTAGACACATGTCTAGACGTGGTTTCGGATATCACGCGGGTACACACATGTCTAGACGTGGTTTCGGAAATCACGCGGGTACACACATGTCTTGACGTGGTTTCGGAAATCACAACACGGGTACGCACCTTGGCCATGGGGTCCTCAATGATGTACGTTTTGAAGGTACGCTCCATAATGCTCAACACCTTCTTCTGCTCCTCACTCAACCCAGGCTCCTGTGATCAAGGGGAAGGGGGGAGGAGGAAGTGAAAGAGGACGAACAGAGGGAACTGAATGGGTTGCTTCCCTCGTGCCTGGGAACAGGCTTTATGTTGGACCCCATACTGCAACCAATGCTATGTGGGTGGAAAATTATAACCATGATGTAAGGCAGGGTGGAGTCGTGTACTTGTAGTATTCGTTTACAACAAAAACCATGTAACACATCAAATTCGAATTCGAATTAGGATGTACCTGGCTGGCCTTCTTCATTTATGTTGGACCACATACTAACACAGAACAACTGAAACCAATGCTATATGGGTGGAAAAACATAATATAACCACGATGTAAGGCAGGGTGGAGTCGTGCACTTGTAGTACTCGTTTACTACAAAAACCATGTAACACTTCAAATTCAAATTCGAATTAGGGTGTACCTGGCTGGCCTTCTTTACAGCGTCCAGGCAAACCCACCCACCCTCCAGCCATATAATTCTCTAACTACAGAAACATGTAACAATTCAAATTCAAATTAAGACGTACCTGGCTGGCCTTCTTCACAACTTCCAGGCAAACCCACCCACCCTCCACCCCTATAATTTGTTTACTACAAAAAATATAGAACAATTCAAATTCAAATTAGGATGTACCTGGCTGGCCTTCTTCACAACTTCCAGGCAAACCCACCCACCCTCCACCCCTATAATTCGTTTACTACAAAAAAATATATAACAATTCAAATGTGAATTAGGATGTACCTGGCTGGCCTTTTTCACAGCTTCCAGGTTCTCAGGATTTCCAAGGAAGTTCTCGTAGGCGGTCTTGTTCTTAGCTAGCTCCTCGGTGTTGCCAGTCTGTTGGGCAGATGAGGCAGGGGGGCGCGGGTGTTGGTGGGGTGTGTCAGGCAGAGGGGGCAGGAGTAGGGTGTGTGAAGGGGGGGGGGGGGGGGGGGGGCTAAGTGGGGTTGGGTGGGTAGGGTAAAAGTGGGTGGGTTGCGTTGGGTTGGGTTGGGTTGGGTTGGGTTGGGTTGGGTTGGGTTGGGTTGGGTTGGGTAGGGTAGTTGTGTTCTTTAGCTCCTCAGTGCTGCCGCTCTGTCGGGCAGAGGAGGCAGAGTGTGTGTGTGTGTGGTGGTGGTGGTGGTGGTGGTGGTGGGGTGGGGTGGGGTGGGGTGGGTCAGGCAGAGGAGGCAGGGAGGGGTGGGGGGGATAGGTGGGGGGGGTGGGGGGTGGGGGGTAGGGTAGGGGGTGGGGGGGGTGGGGGGGTGGGGTACTCATAACCAGCAAATCCTTATGCAGTTTAGTGTACCTGGACGTTGATGTCGTCAGAACTCTACACCTGTTGAAATCCTTGCATATAGCCCAGGGGATGAGTCAGGGAGCTGTCTAGAAGCTGCTGCTCGTGGCCCAAAAAACAGCTATGGCACGCTCTGACAACCACCCAAGAAGAGACCACGCCAAACTCTAACAGTCACCCAGAAAGAGACCACGCCAAACTCCAACGGCCACACAAGAAGGGACCACACCACCCCAATGGTCACCCAAGAAGAGTCCACTCCAAACTCCAGCGGCCATACAAGATGAGACCACGTCAAACTATAACAGTCACCCAAGAAGAAACCCCGCCAAATTCCAACGGTCACCCAAGAAGAGACCACGCCAAACTTCAACGGTCACAAGAGGAGACTACGCCAAACTCCAACGGCCACCCAAGAAGAGATCCCGCAAAAATGCAACGACCATCAAAAAGGAGACCACGCCAAACTCCAACGGTCACCCAAGAAGAGACCACGCCAAACTCCAACAGTCACCCAAGAAGAGACCATGCCAAACTCCAACAGTCACCCAAGAAGGGACCACACCACTCCAATGGTCACCCAAGAAGAGACCACTCCAAACTCCAACGGTCAAACAAGAGGAGACCACGCCAAACTCGTACTGCTTGTAGCTGAAAAGAAAAGGACTGTGCTGGATGAGTGGCTCAAGGAGCTACCTAGAAGCTGCTGCTCGTAGCTGGAAAGAAAAGCACTGCGCTGGATGAGTGGATCCTACCTTCAATGCCATCTGTGAAGGTGTGAGGGTCAGGTGAGTGTGAGTACATTTGCGTATGTTCAGTTGCGTATGTTCAGTTGCGTATCTTCAGTTGTGTATGTTCAGTTGCGTATGTTCATGTGCGTATGTATGTGAGTCAGTTGAGTGTGAGTCCGCGTATGCTCAGTTGCGAAGGTATGAGAGTCAGTTGAGTGTGAGTTCGTTTGCGTGTGTTCAGTTGCCTATGTATGTGAGCCAGTTGAGTGCGAGTTCGCGTATGCTCAGTTGCGTATGCTCAGTTGCGTATGTATGTGGTCATTGGTGTGTGTGGGGGTGCGTGGGTGTGTGGGTGTGGGTGTGGGTCATCGGTGTGTGTGGGTAATTGGTGTGTGAGTTCAGTTGCGTATGTTCAGTTGCGTATGTATGAGGGTCATTGGTTTGGGTGTGGGTGTATGGGTGTGTGTTGGTGTGCTGGTGGGTGGATGTGTGGGTGTGGGTCATTGGTGTATGTGGGTAATTGGTGCGTGAATTCAGTTGCGCATGTCTATGCTCGTGTGTGTTCTGCACGCCTTAAATAGCTGTGTGTGCAATCCCTACCACCTAACCACCCAACCACCCAATCTCTACCACCTGCCACCGAACCACCAACCACCCAATCTCTACCACCTGCCACCTAACCACCCAACCAACCAATCCCTACCACCTGCCACCTAACCACCAATCACCAGGGTTGGACAAAGGCCTTCATGAAATGTGCTGTTTTTACCCTTCTGGCGCATCTTTTGGGCCATTTTTGAATACCGCACTTTTTCTTTTTCCCCCCCAAAAGCTCCAGTTTTGCCAACAATTTTGTTTTTTAACTTTCTTTGTTTTTCACTTTGGGCAGCTTTGGGGGCACATTTTGGGGGCATTTGTTTACAAAAATTCGAACCAGAAGTGGGGGTGTCCAACTGTCCACTGATAGGGGGGGGGGGGGGGGCTGTCTCTCTATAGAAAACAAAAAGTCGAGGGCGTCTTAAGCCCCTTGAGCAGTGTGTTGGTAGCATGAAAGTAAGTTGGGTGATTGAAAGTGGGATTCAGGTTTTTTTGACGTTGCAGTGTTGACCGAGTCTGAAACTATTACTACAAGCAAGGTCTCGATGTTCAAGAGGGGTAACGATACCACCTAGTTGTTTCAACAAACGCGAAGAGCCAGTGAAGCTCGAGTGCGCAGGCCATCAAATACCTACGCTTTCAGCTATAATTTCCATGGCGAATAGAGTCCTAAGCTAAACCGGGGGGGGAGGGGGGGGGGGGGGGGGGGGGGGGCTAAAAAGGGAGGGAAGTGCTTTGATCTTCGTCTTCCTCGAAGGGCAATTGTTGGGAAGGTCAAGGAAGATGAAGTTCCAACTGTTCAGAAACTAATGGGCACGAGTCACCATGAAAGCTACACAGCTACTCAGCTACAAAGCTGAGTCGGATATAGGAAACCCAGGTCGGATTCCAGTCGTTCTAACCGGAACTCGCTCTCAGAATTGGTCGGTGCATACCGGAAGGCACTCGCAGAAAGTTCCGGGCAAACCGACTATGGGATTTTGGACTTCGGTATACCGACCATCAAATACCCCAATACCGTAATACCGACCTGTTTGTTCTACCCTGCCGACCACCCAATCCCTACCACCTGCCACCTAACCACCAACCACCTAATCCCTACCACCTAACCACCCAATCCCTACCACCTACCACCTAACCACTAACCACCCAATCCCTACCACCTGCCACCTAATCACCAACCCCCTCCTCGCCTACCACCTCACGCACCCATCCCCTACCACCTACCCACCAACCACTCACCACCCATCCCTCACCCCTGCCACCTCCCCCCTAATCCCACCCCTACCACCTTCCCCCTAACCCACTCACCCCACCCCCCTTCCCTCCCTCTGATCTCCCCTTTCCCCCTGTCCCATTTACCACTAACCCCCCATCCGTACTATCTGCCACCCTAATCCCCCCCCCAAGTCCCATCCCCCGTTCCCCCTAACCCCTCCCCCCACCCCCACCCCTCACCATCCCTCCCTCTTCCCCCTAACCCCCTGCCCTCCCTCCCCCAGGGATGCCACTCCATCCACCCACCTCACCCCCCCCTCCCTCCCCTCGCCACCCATCCACCCCTCCCACTCTCCTCCTCTCTTCCACCTACCCCCCCCTCCCTCCCCCACCTTCCCCCCTACCCCCTCCCCACTCATTCCCGTTCCATCTACCACTTAACCACCAACCACCCAATCCCTGCCACCTGCCACCTGCCACCTAACCACCCAACCCCTACCACCTGCCACCTAACCACCCAATCCCTACCACCTGCCACCTAACCACCCAATATCTACCACCTGCCACCTAGCATGAGCACTAAGCATGACCTCCATGAGCACCATAAGCACCTAGCATGACTCCCATGCAAGACCACCCTGACCACCATGGCCAGCTAGCATGACCACTGTGCCCAGCTTCATACGACCAGCATCCTGTACTTAACACCACGGGCCTCTTTAGCAGGCTTGATGGCAGGCTTCTTTTTGATGGGAAAGTGGAAGCACCAGCAGGCTGTTGAGCCAGAGTTTTAAGTTTAAGTTTTAAGTTTTTTTTAAAGGAAATGAAGCAGTGCCTTAACAGCCCCATAGTGCCCCATAGCCCCATAGTGCCACTAGCAACCTTTGGAGTGCTACTAGCAGCATTTTCTAAAAGTTTTTTTAGTTTTTTTAGTTGTTTTTGAAAGTAAATGAAGCAGAGTCTCTAAGTAGAACCTTAATGCCACCAGCAGCAATTTTGGCCCACGAAAGCGACCCCGAAAGGCTCAAATGTAGCACCCTCACTACACCAAGGTGCATAATTTAGCACTTGTGCTACAATAAGCACCTGAGAGAAAAACCTGGTAGTGAGCCCTTGCCCAACCCGGATGTACCAACTCTAACGGGCAACCCGGGTCCAACGGATGGAGCGGATGTTTACCTGTCTGCATTGTGTGACTTATAGAGTGAGGGCATGCAAGGCAGGTGGTGTACTGGTTTCAGATCTCCCTGTTTGTCCTCAGATTCATGAGGCAAGGGGTTTCACCACAGAAGGTTCCAGTGCTGCCCCCTATGTAAGTGCACTCTCAGATCTGACCCCTAGATTCATCAGCTGTGTTGGGGAGTGTGGATGGTGGGAGTGGTGGTGATGGTGGTGGTATCTCTCATGCCCCGTCCTGGCCATGCTACGCACCTTGGTCGCCCAGAACTGGTCCTCGAAGGCCTTGTGGAACTGCACGCATAACAAAAACGAACAAGTTAGATAATGCCGCGTTCGCAACGATCGCGACCAAAGCAAAGGGGACTTGGGCTCGATTGAGGGTAAATCCATGCAGATCTTTCGTGTTGCATGGGTCTGGCTGTCCTGATGAGTTCTGTCGACGCTTAAATGCCTTAGGGCGTTAGAGTAAAGCAACACATATTCTTCTTTTATGTCTTCTTTATTCATGTTGCATGGGTCTGGCTGTTCTCATGTGTTCTGTGGACGATAAAACGCCTTAGGGCGTATAGAGCCATGCCACACATATTTTCCTTCTCCTTCTTCTTCTTTAGGAGTCCCGATACAAATGCAGCACCCTGGATCACCTCCTCGTACGAGTCATTCAGCTTGTCGATTACGACTTGCGCGGTAGCTGCCATGGTACGGCCTCGGTTGAAAGTTGGAGCAATCGGTCTGCAGGGTCGATTGCACGCGCCCTGTCGAACAATAGAGCGCATAAGGAGGGGTTGCAGGGTGGGGGGCGGGGGGCAGGGGGCGGAACGAGGTTGGCAAGGGGGAAGTCAGACTATATCTGAGAAGGGATTGTGTTATAATAATTGGCGTGGCTCAAAGTTGCTGAGGAGGGTGGGGTGGGGGCACCGGGGTGGGGGTCCCCTGTGGCCACTGCAGTGCTACTGACACCTGCCTCTGCCACTACTTTCGCTTCCCCAAGTTGAAAATTGTGAGCTATCACCGGTTATCACTGCTGTTTTACTGTGACTATTGTTCTACCAAGTTGAATTTTGTGAGGTCTGAAACCTTGTTTCGCGCAGTCGCCCTGTAGCACTTCTTTCGCCTGTGCGGGATACGCTCCTCGCGTTCACGACTCTGGATAGGCAAACGTATTGCGAGCGCTCGAAACCCAGATCGATACCTCGAGAAATATGTCATCAGCAGACACTGAATGGGTGTTTCTTCAATGCCTGGAGCCTCTTTACCCTCTTCTGGATGCTGACACCAAAAAGGCAGTGCGGCTCGTTCATCCATCAGCACGCAAGATGATTGAAGCGCGGACGCTGTCACTGAAATGGGAAACAGAACTCAGCCTGGTTGGCAGGGGATTGGTGACTTTCTTTCAGAAGGGGATGCCCTCAACGCAAGATTTCTGCATCATGCGGAAGTGCCCCATCCTCCAACACGTGAAAATCGAGGGAGAGCACAACTTGCCACCGGAGGAGAGCCTGTCCCTGTCTCTGTTTCCCAATACCCTGAAATCTCTGTCCATTTTGCTAGTTGGCGAGGCCTTCGATTTTGAGCTTGAATTTGAACATGGTCCGTATGATAATACGTACCCGCGCCTGGCAGATTTGTCAGCGCTGGGCAGCATGACCAATCTAACGGTCTTACACCTCCAGAAGTATTCAGGCTTGATCGATTTCTCTTTCTTAGGGGTTTGCCCTACACTGAGAAGCATCAGATTCGTGAGGTGCGATCTTGAGAGTCTACAAGGAGTGGGAGCCCTTACTGATCTGACATCTTTGGTCCTTCAGAAGTGTGAAAAGCTAAGAGACATTTCAGCCTTGTCAGGGTCACAGCTGTCAGTCTTCACTCTATGGGGGTGTCAACAAGTTGATGATATCTCCGCACTTGCCAACTGCCCTGCTCTAGAGGAAGTCTCTGTGGCGCAGAGCCTGATGGTAACCGATGTAACAGCTTTAGCAAGATGTAGTTGCTTGATCAGGCTAGATCTGTCTAACTGCCAGGACCTTGTCGACATCAGTGCCTTGGGCTCCTGCTCTAGCTTGCAGTGGATAGACCTCGGCCATTGTTCCCGCATCCATGATGTCGCACCCCTCCGTGCGTGTCCTGATCTTCAATTTATTTGCCTGTCGTACATCAATCCTGCAGTGGAAGGTGCACACGAACTGTTGCAGGCAAATCGTCACTTGCTAGTGCATTGCCTTGATGGAAGGTATGCTGAATACGACGACTACGAGCATGGGTATGAAGATGATGAGTACCAAGATTATGACGAGTACCAATATTGGGATGCGCAGGCTGATGGATTTTACGACGAGGGGGCTCCTTTTATGGAGGACGACGAATGGAATGTGCAAGAGCATGAAGAATATGTGGAATCATATGGGATTGATGTGTTGCAGGAGGATCCGTTCGAAGTCGAACCTGGGAACAATCAAGTTGAGTGAACAACCTGGGGGACATAGAAGGCTGATGATATATATATATAAATATATGTATGTATGTTTGTATATATATCGAATCAACGACTGCAGGGCCTTATGAAGGCTGATGAAGTTGCAGCTGTCTTCAGCTCTGATCTATATGGTAGCGTAGGAACAGAGTTTTTATTTTCAGCTATTAGCCGCAGCTTCTGTATAGCTCCCCTGTCTGCCTATCTAGTCAAACCTATCACAGTCTTTTGCACCTGGACGCTGACATCATCAGTATTCTAACCTATTGCAATATTGGCACCCAGCCCAACAGATGAGTCAGGGAGCTGCCTGGAACGTGCTGCTGGGCTAGGTGCCAATATTGCAATAGGTTAGAATACTGATGATGTCAGCGTCCAGGTGCAAAAGACTGTGATGGGTTTGACTAGATAGGCAGACAGGGGAGCTGAATAGAAGCTGCGGCTAATACCTGGGGTAAAAAACTGCGTGGATGGTAGAACCCATCGAGCCTCTGGCTGCCACAGTACTGAAAAGCGTGGTTTAAAATGGGATCAATTATCCTCAGTGTTTTATTTCCGGCTTTTCTTTGCAGCTGCTAGGCAGCTCCCTGAGCCATTATCTAGGGTCCACCTAACTATTTCAGCAGTGCTGGGCAGCTGATTGTGTCCGCTTCATTTTGCACTTCACTGCGCCAGGTTCGGCTGAATAGACAGTTAGGGAAGCTGCTGCTGCAGGTAGAGCAAGGGGTGGTAGCATGATCCGTCCCATGTTGTCTCAGCTGCATGCGAAGCAGGGAACCGCGCGTGCTCAATGAGGCGATGGGCGACTATCAGAGTTGAACTGAGGGGGGCATCAAGAATTGCGAAGAATTGGTTCAAAGACAAGTCCTAGGCGCGTGTCGAAAGCTAATAATTGAGAAACTTCAACTGAATAAGCCTGCGAGAATGGGCGAGGAGGGAAAAGGAGCGAAGAGCGGGTCCCTGGCGATCCTAGGCCGCCTGCCAGGGAGGGGTGACGTATGGCGCGGTGGCGTGGTCCATTTCGCCTCGGCAATACAAATGGGGGCGGCTTGGCCCGTGCGAATGATGGTACCTCCATAGTTTGCAACTCGAAAGTCGCTGGTGCTTAATTCCAAGCTCCGCAAGTGTGTGAGCTGGATATGTTATCGTTGCCCATTTAATTGTTCATTGTGCAAGCTCGCGAGGCTGGAAACATGAACGTTACATGATTTAGAAGTACACAGTACATATCCGTAGGCCCACCCCACGCACCCGTCCCACCCCACGCACGGCCCTGCGGCTGAGTTGTGGGTGAAGTCCGTGCTAATAATAGCTAAGTGCCCTAGGGGAATGTTTCGTCCATTGTGATGCTTACATGTTTCGCCTCGATTTTTTGACGACAATTTCATTCCCAAACCTATGTATGCGCACATGATTGGATGGTACGAATTTGAAATGATAACAAATGTTACCCAATAATTGTCGCTTTTGGCCCAAAAAGCACAAACCTTAGCTCCTTTTCTTGAATTGCGATGCTCATATGTGGTCTTGTGAGAAAATCTCCGGTATCAATAAGTCTTATATTTGGGATATCTTATATAATGTTTCGTTTTTTTGTGATTTGAAGTGAAACCTGAAAAGTAGGTTGTGACGGACACACACACACACACGGACATTTTTGACAGGCTAATCCCTCAACAATCAAAAAAATTGTAATTTTTTTCTCGTAGCGGGGGGAAAATCACTGATCATCCTACCACATCTATCAGCTTGCTGATGAAAAAAGCTCTGGCCCATGAAGTTTTAAGTATGACAGCCTTAGTAAGGTAGATGTGCTACGTTGCTGTTGTCGTTGGTCTTGTTGTTGTTATTTTCAGTGTTTTTTTTTAGCTAAAAGCAACAGCTTCTAGGCAGCTCCCCGTCTCCCTTGACTGGCTATTCAGCCAAAGCTAATGCAACCTAGTGTGACTGGAAGTTGACAAAATCCGCTGTCCAGAAGTGTCAAAATCTTGGTGCTTAGCCTAGTGGATGGCTCAGGCAGCTGCCAAGAAGCTGCTGCTCGTGGTTGAAATGTAAACAACTATGTGAGTGACACAAGCGAACTACCGAATACACCTTCTGTAAAGGCAAACGGTTTGGCAAATTGCCCTTTACCACAGCGGATTTGGCTCGAACCTGAGTCCACTCTAGCTGGTTTGCCATTGCCAAGTCACTGATTTTAATGTAATCCTTACAGACTGAATGTTCAGCCAGCCAACCTCTGGTCCTGATTTGAATTGTTACATGCATACAATATGGCTAGGAACCGATTGTTTACATGGTTTTACAGCAAGCCTGGGCAGACTTTAGGACCCAAGTAACAAACTCTGCAATCTTCAACTCGCTGTGTGAACATGTAATAAGGAAATGTAACACAGGCAAAATGACCCTTTGACAACTGGTTTTAAGATCTTAACATGAGTTGTTTCCAGCCATGGACCCTTTCACTAATTTAATGTTGCCATGCTTTTCTGAGGTCCCTTGGGCACGTTCGGAGGGTCGTCGACCGGCACGGTAACTGGTATCTAGATGCGATGTTGGCTCGAGCAGCGCATACTTACGATCCGGTTCCCTTAATCCCACTGGGCACGTCCTTAGTGGTCATTGTGTCATTGTGACAAATCTTTGATTTTTACATTTTCAATTTTCTGCGGCCCCTTTTAAAAACAAGTTCCATGCCGTCGCATGCGACGCTAAAATACTGTGGGGATTGCTCACGTCGGAGCCACATGTGGCAACGGAAGCGAGTTAGTTACGAGACTGTTGGCTGACGCGTAAGGCTTCGTCTCGGTCAGACAGATTGTCTGACGGACAAATAAGTATCTATCAGCTTGAATACACTCCAGAGAGTGGACAGAGATGCTTGCGTGAAGCAGACGCGCCAATCTATATACACGGAGACGAGAATAGCATTACAAGCACAGGAGACCCATCAAGGGGCACCAGTGGGGAAAGGGGCGGCAGCCTGGAACCTAACAGGGTACAGGCTATACAGCGCGTGTCAGTGGAACCGGTGACATAGCCAACAGGAAGCTGTCACTGAGTCATGAAGGATGACACAGTCTACGGGAAGCTGGCACAGTACTGGCAGAGCCGATAGTTCTAAGGAAGTACATAAGTAGTCACCAAGTCATTAAACGCGTGAGAACACCGCAATTCATGCTGACAGTAACCCTGGGGGCTCCCATCCCCTTGAAGAGGGGGCTCCGCCAAAAAAATGTCCCATTTACCAATACATGTGCTTGCCATTAAATTAAGGTGTTTACGGTATGCTTGTGCATAGTATGAGGTTGTTGAGGACTGAAGTCAACCAATATTTGTTTCGGTTCATAAATGTTTGTATTTGTCATGGTTGGGCAAGTCCCATCATCCTATATTCCTATTTTAGTTATTTTATTTTATGTATTTGTCTCCAGGTCCTGGAGGGCCCCCTGATGAGTACGACTGTGAGCGAGATCAACCTCAGCGACAACGTCAGCGCCAGGTCAGCGAAGTGGCGCCTCGGGTATTGGGAATTCGAAACCCCAGCAGTCCCCCTGTATCGATTTCACCCGAGAAACCAGACCGTTGATCCGAGTCAGACGGACTACGGACAAGGTCGGACTAGGTCGGACTCAATACTAGAACCTGGCGCAGCATAATATCGTGCACGTTCGGATATCTCCAACACAATAAGATACCACTTGCAGCGCGAAATTCCATTTTACTTGCAACTCTACCTCTCGCCGTCTCCTCTCGCACATTTCTTGACACCTTACCTCGGTTGTATCTCCAGTTTTTTTTGCCGAAACCCACTTGGTCGACCAAGGTCATAGCTTCGAAAACCAATTCACGCTCTTGCCTGGACGAACATCTTGACCCGAAATCCAATCGCTTACCGAAAGGTGAGAGCTCCACCTGCCCACGCTCCTGACAGCCTATCATTTGCTTTGGTCGGATTCTTCCTACATCCAAACCCTAGTAGTTCAGGTCGGCGGTTCGCAAGCAGCAACGCAACCAATCAACATTCTGACACTCCGGACAGGAGGCCATAGCACAGACCTGCCCCCCACCCACCCACCCTCCCTCCAACTACAACTCCAGCCCCTCCCTCCCCCCAGCCCCACCCCCATCCCCACCCCACCCCCACCCCCACCCCCACCCTCACCCTCACCACCACCACCAACACACCACCACACCAACCATCACACCACCCACCCCACACCACCAACACCACCACCCCCACCCCCACCCACCCCCCCACACCCCCCCCTCCACCAACACCACCAACACCTACACCACCACCACCACCACCAACACCACCACCAACACCAACACCGAACACACACCAAGCACCAACACCAGCACCACAGCCAACACCAACACCAACCCAACACCAACACAACACCAACACCAGACCAACAACACCAAACCACCAACACACCACCAACAGACACCCCACCAACTACCTAACACGCATCCCAACCCACCAAGCACCACCACCACATCAACCACCAACACCACCACCACCACCACGCAGCCACCACCACCACCACCACCACACGCACCACCACACCACCACCACCATCCCACCACCACCAACCTTCCATCACCAGCCAATTCCCGACCACCACCAATCCCCCACCCGACCAACCATCCCACCACCAACCAATCCCACCACCACCAATCCCCCCGACGCTACCACCCAAATCCTCAATCCCACGCACCCCCCATCCCACCACCACCAATCCCATCCCACCCCCACCACTCCCCCTCCCCCCCAATCCTCCACCGCCCAGAACCTACCAATCCCACCCCCCAAGTCCCACCAGCCCTCCCACCCAATCCGCCCCAAGGGGAAGTACCCAGCCCCTAGGGGAACCACCAGAGGCGGGCTGAAAGGGGCAAAGGCGAGGGGAAAAAGAGAGAGTGGGACGAGGGAGGGTGGTGGAGAGCGCGAAGCCAGCAAAAAAAAGAAAGCCACCACACCAATACGTCTGGGAGCGGGGAGGTGCGTACGAGAAGAGAAGGGGCCGGCCGATGCGCCCGCCATCTCGCCACCCCTCCCCCCGGCACCCCTCCCCCCCTCGCGCGTCCCCCCGCACCCCCCCCCAACCCGCCCTCCCCCCTTTCCCCTCGCCTCCCCCCTCCCACCGCCCCCCCCACGCCCCGAGACCTCCATCCCCTCCCGCCTCCACGTCACCATACCAGACCACTACCACCCCATCCACCAACCCCGCCACGCCCTTCACCTCCCTCTGGTCTGAAACAGATAGATGCAGCCAATCCGAATGCCATGTCCCGTCCCAGCTGGCACAGTGGTTGCATCTGTGGCAGCAGTTCGAGCTTCAGAAGGCAGTCACCACCGGCCCTCTCACCTAAACACGCACCACGCATCGCCACCTAAACATAATGCGCTCGGCCACTCCCCCCCCGCCCAAGCCCACATCCATGCCCATGAGGTAAGCCTGATGGTTTCTATTTGGGTAGGTTTAAAGCAGTGCTTTGAGAACAAATCCTTCTGTAAGGCAGCCTGCACCCTGTTTAGGTTGTTAAACAGGTGTTAAGGGTGTTAAACACCTGTTTATGTACATCATTGGTAAAACATGTAGTTGCTGAACAGGTGTTGAACACCCTGAACACCAGTTTAACAACCTGAACCAGTGCAGGCTGTAGTAGGGTGGTAAGCTTACCACACACACCAATGCACAATGAACCTTGATTGTAAGAGGTTGTATAGCTTTTCATTTTGGCTAGAAGCAGCAGTCTCTAGGGGTAGGGGGAAGCTAGCCCGGAGTTTGCCAGCCCCGGGTCAACCGGTTAACCCTCAACCCTAAACCCCTCAACCCTAAACCCTCTAAACCCTAACCCCCTAAACCCCTATACACCCAACCCCGGGCTGGCTAACCCCGGGCTAGCTTCCCCCTCCAGCTTCTAGGCAGCTCCCTGAGGCAGCCTCTGGACCAAGACCCAAGATTTCAATGGTACTCAAAAGCTGATTCTGTCAGCTGCCAAATGCACTACATTGCTTCAGACGTGGCTGGGTAGCAAACCAGGGGAACTGCCTAGAAGCTGCCATTCGTAGCCGAAAATAAAAGCTATGTGAGGTTGTGGAAGTCCCTTCAGCCTGATCGTTTACCCCTAGTCTGTAACGTACATTCATTGTGTGGGCAGGTTGCAGAAAATACAATGCGAACATGTATGTAGCCAGGCCTCATTGATGCAAGCACCTTGGGTTCATACCTGCTTTGTTCACTCTGCTTGTTGCACTGCCTGGTCTTGCTTGCAACTTGACACCTAAATGTATGTATGTAGGCTTCTTTGCATCCTGTCTGTTTTTGTTCCCTTTTCCTGTCCTCCTGCTGTTTGATTATTTAAATGTATGTAGGGAACGGCAAATCATATGATGTTGACCAAAGACGAGTATGATATCATATGATATCATACAAAAATCGTATGATTTAATATCATTTGATATGTTGGCCCAGGCCAGTTACCTGGTCAGACCATCGGTATCATATGATATCATATGATGACATGATATCATATGATGACATGATAGCATATGATATCATATTGCCGACCCCTAAATGTATGTGGGCTTCTTCCCTCGGTTTGGGCCCCCCCTTGGGGATGTGGTAGGATCTGTGTGTCAGTCTAATCCCCCTAAACCTACTACTCCCTGGTTAACACCTCTTTAAGTAGCTAACACCGCCGTTCAGCTACTCTTGCGTGAGCTTTTTCTCGACGCCACCCACCTTGTCCGAGTCACTAGTGTTCAAGGACCTTCCTTTCGGGATATCCCCGTTCGACAAATGGCTCAGCGGCAGAGCTCCTAGAACGACGAAGGTGCCAGGTTCGAATCCCTACGGTAGCTCTTTAGTGTTCGCGGTCGCTGTCAACCGCCATGGTAGCTTTGTCCAGGTAAAGTAGCAGCCCGTTCCCTACCGCCGTAAGACGGGGCTCCCTTAATACCACACCCCACCAGGCGTTATCATTACTTTTCCTTTCGGGATCTTCTACCTAACCCTAGTGTATCACCAGGCCCCGATCCCATCATGCGCTTGAGACGTGGACAAGCAAGCAACCACCAGCACTGACACCAACCAAACATCAAAACTTAAACCAATATAACACTAACACTAAAACTTGCACCAATCCAATCCAATCCAACACTAACACCCCCTCTATCACTGTACATGCATCACTGTTCCGTGTATCACCAGGCCCTGATCCTGGTATGCACTTGAGACAGGGACAAGCAAGCAATCACCAGCACTAACACCAATCAAACATCAACACTCAAACCAATATAACACTAACACTTGCACCAATCCAATCCAATCCAACACTAACACCGCCCCTATCACTGTACAGGCCTCACCGTTCCGTGTATCACCAGGCCCCGATCCAGGTATGCACTTGAGACAGGGACAAGCGAGAAACCTGGGAGAGGATGATGAGCTGGATGCCGGCTCGTCCCGAGGAACTGCAGTTGAGGCTGGCCTCCAGGCCAAGCCACTGTCAGAAATGGACCCCAGGGATCCAAAGAGCCCCATACACAAGAGGGTAATCCCCTCATTTTTGAGCAACCCCATAGCCATAAAACCTTCAAACTAAAGGTTCGCTGGCAGTACCATAAAACCTGCAAACTAAAGGTTCACAGGCTGTACCATAAAACCTGCAAACTAAAGGTTCACAGGCTGTACCATAAACCTGCAAACTAAAGGTTCACAGGCTGTACCATAAAACCTGCAAACTAAAGGTTCGCAGGCAGTACCACTAAATGTTCGAAGGCAGTAAGTGCAAACAAACCATAGCTTTTATTTTTGGCTACGAACAGCAGCTTCCAAGCAGCTTTCCTGGTTTGCTCCCTAGCCACATCCTAAGCAACGTAGTGCCTCTGGAAGCTCACCGAATCAGCTTATGAGTGCTGTTGAAATCTTGGGCTTAGTCCAGTGGCTGGCTCAGGCAGCTGCCTACAAGCTCCTGCTGGTAGCCGTAAATAAAAGCTATGCTAACCAGTGCCCCTGAAATCTAGGGGGTTAGCCCTGTGTCTGGCCCAGGGAGCTGCCTAGAAGTTGCTACGAGTAGCCCAAAAGAAAAGTACTGAGTTGTCTATGGGCTATGGCCTTATCCTTGCCAGTTGCCTTGACTGCTGCTCCTATTTTGTTTATGGATCGGGTTGGATGTGTGCGCCATGGTGACTCTCCCCAGCTGCGGCATATGGGAGGGTCCTCTTTAACACCTCGCCCCTCTAAGTGTTATCTTTTGGGGGGTGGGGGGTGGGGGTTGTTACATCTTTTTTTTAGCCACTCTTGGCTGCGCACTGTCTTCCAACTCGAAGTCCCCAAGTGCGATACCTACAAAAAACAGGGAGCATACTTAGTGCATTCGACTGAATTGTTGATGGTGACGAGTATTCCTGTTTGTTGTCTTATGACCTGATATTTACCTGGGCTGTTCAAAACGTTACGTTTCACGTGTCCCCTACTCCCCTGGTGACCTGGTCTGTAAAAATACATACTGTTCAAAACTTTATGTCTCACATACCCCCTGGTCTAATGTCATGTTATGTTTTATGTCTAGGCTTGGCATCCAATGGTACGCTTTTCCTTGTAGAACTTGGAGAACTGTGGGAGAGCCTTCATGTATATATTGGTCGGCCTCCTATGGGGGACAGAGCTATGGGATTCTTAAGCGAAATCGGTAGATCTTCAAATCTTCACATTTGGCAAGGACGCCGTTCAAATTCGCAGGCCAGTCAAATTTACAGGCCAGTCAAATTTGCCGAGTAATCTGACTGGCCTGTAATCTAAGCGACTCGTGTTCGATTCCCGTCGGGGCCGGATCACCTCGGAGGGCATTTTTTTGCGTATGTATCTCAGGGTTCCAGACTGCGGACGCGGCGTTTTCATTTGTCGTTTCCCTACTGTCCTGTGGACTCAATCTAGGGACCTGGAGCATGTCGAAGATTTTCCCTTCAAAAAATCGCTTCTTCGTGCCTCTCGTAGCTCATCGCATCAGCGCATTGTGCTTGACAAGGAAATCTGCTCGGTCGCACTAGCTCCTGCAGTTTGCACTGTAGCCTCGGGAGTTGCTGCACCTGCCTCCATGGAACTTCGGGGATTCAGTGAGTTAATAAGTTCATTAGCCTTATAGGCCACCAAGTTGAATAATAATGCCATGCCATGCTATGCTATATTGATTCTTGACCCCCCAATATTAAATTGTACGGAGAACTAAGCAACTGCCTGTGCATCTATCACCAAGGAGGCTGCCACTGCTGCTTGACGAACATTACACCACCCCCGGGCCCGACCTCCAGGGGACCCGCCAGGGCACCCTACTACCGGTATCATTTATTGTTCCAGGTGTGTGAATGCAGTTGAGGCGGACGCCTTCTTTCTTGGGCTCTTTCTGATGGATGTGGAACATGTTTCGACAGCAGGTTGGTTCCCATTAAGTGCACCATTTTGCCGCAGGTACAGCAACTCCCAAAGAAGTTGAAAAGCGAAGTTGCTCTTCGACCATTGGAGTTGCTTTGCGGATATTGAACTTGCTTTCAGACTATCCAAACTGCTTTGCGACTATTGGACGTGCGAGGCTTTGCATGTACTGGTGTTGCGACTATTCAACTTGCTTTGCGACTTTGGAAATCCGCAGCCCTGAGATCCGTTAGCGATCAAGTGCCCTCAGAGATATTTTTTTAACACGGGTCGATTCCATGCGAAAGAAGTGAGTTTAACCGTTTCTTGGGAGATGTGAAGATGTGAAGATTTGACGATTTGGCTTTAGTATCGCATTGGTCTGTCCCCCATAGGGGGCAACAACTGCCCGATACCTCAACATGGGCCATGCCGGACTTTCTATGGCTCCTGGCATCCTCCTGCCTGGGACTTAAAATATATGACGTTTGCTGATAGCCTACATGCCTAACAAGCTCACAAGCGTAATACATTCGTTTCCTCTCTCTCTCTCTCTCTCTCTCTCTCTCTCTCTCTTCTCTCTCTCTCTCTCTCTCTCTCTCTCTCTCTCTCTCTCTCTCTCTCTCTCTCAATCTCTCTCAATCTCTCTCAATCTCTCTCTCTCAATCTCAGAGCACCACGAAAAGCGTGTGTGGTGATCTTTAAATGCATCCTAATGCTGCCCCATGGGATGAAATGTATAGAGCTGTCAAGCTTTATACCGCCCGGTATTTATTTTAGAAAGATTACAAGGGGCTCATGTCCTAGCAGTGAAACAACACCGCCCTAAAGTCGGACTCGAGAAACCACCCGCCGTCTTCCGGCAGCGGGGGTATTATATATTATATAATAAATTTATTTTACCGTGTACCGTACGAGAAACCGTACGGTATTTTGGGGATCCATCGTACGGTAAACACGATATATCATGTTTACTGTACGATATATTGTGTTTGGTCCAAATCGGCTTTGGCTTGGGCTTGCGACTCGGCAGGTCGGCGGTTCGTTTCTCGTCAGAAGCACCTGAGTCTGTGTCAGGGAATGAATACCGTACTGTATATCACGATATATTGCACGGTAATAGACCACGATATTACCATGGTTTTCTATCTCCCTCAGTATTGGTCCATTTGACTTGATTTTAAGTGTATAGACGTGTAAACGGTATTTCCTGTTATATCCCCTTGGTCTTATACTGATTTTCCCAAAAAAGGGTATAAAAATATCGTACGGTATCGATACCACGATATCACGATATATCGTACAGTAATTGAAAAGACCGTTCGGTATTGACAGCCCTAGAAATGTATCAAAATGTATAACCTGTTCCAACTTTATTCCCCCTCCTGTCAGAAAACAGAACTATGTCTTCAGAATTCAACAGGGTACTTCCATTGACCAAATTGGCCAGCGCTTTAGCGCACCCGAAAACAAAAAAACTGCGCTCTGTAGTGCAAAAAGCGCAAAAATTGCTTGCTGCGCTCATAGGGGGTTGCAAAAAACTGCGCGAATCGCGCAGTGGGGCTCAAAAAGGCAGCGCGCGCTTGGAAGTACCCTGGTACACAAACGTCACAACATCCAGACTTGAAAAACAATGTTTTACAACTTTACCTAGGTTGTGATCAAAGCAAAATCGGATCACATTTTTTTTCTCAACCAGATTTTGCTTTTGGTGGGGCCATAAATCAGACCAAAAGCAAAAGCTAAAGCGATAAAAAAGTGTGGCCCACCCGGGACTCCCTTGATACCACGCCCTACCAGGGGTTATCATAACTTTTTCTGGGTGCTTGCCAGGATCAAGGAGGTGCATGCCATAGCTAACACTTCCAGTTTTCGAGGATACGCGGTGTGCTCAATGTTCAATAGGTTAAATTTGAAGTTGTGGTGTTCAAAAACACCGTTTGTTTGTCGCTGTGGAAGATTGGATATGGATGAGCTTATCCACCGAAGCCGTACAGGGTGCGGCCCTGGCGCTTGAGGGCATAGACAACGTCCAGAGCAGTGACAGTCTTACGACGAGCGTGCTCAGTGTAGGTTACAGCATCACGAATGACGTTCTCCAAGAAGACCTTCAGCACACCGCGGGTCTCCTCGTAGATGAGGCCACTAATACGCTTCACGCCTCCGCGGCGAGCTAAACGACGGATGGCAGGCTTGGTGACACCCTGGATGTTATCACGCAAGACCTTGCGGTGGCGCTTGGCTCCTCCCTTTCCGAGTCCCTTACCGCCTTTGCCGCGTCCAGACATATTGAATTTGATAGAGTAGTGGGGTGTTGAGAGGGGAAGAGGTTTGATGGAAGAGTCGATGAGCTGCGTATTTCTACGCTCGAATGCAGGGTATGGTCGGGTATGGTTTGAATTCACTCAACGACAGACCGCGATAGGGACGGTCTGCTGATCCGCATATCTTGTCTGCTGATCCACCCCTCACCCCTAAATCCTCATATATTGGCTGACTATTTAAAGCTTTAGCGACAGCACCCAACATACCTCGATCTTTCTAACACACCAGTAACTCCCTTTACTCACAATGGCCCGTACAAAGCAGACTGCCCGCAAGTCCACTGGTGGCAAGGCTCCCCGCAAGCAGCTAGCCACCAAGGCGGCCAGGAAGAGCGCCCCTGCCACTGGCGGTGTTAAGAAGCCTCATAGATACAGGCCCGGAACTGTCGCCCTGCGTGAGATCCGCAAGTACCAGAAGTCCACCGAGCTGCTCATCCGCAAGCTGCCTTTCCAGAGGTTGGTCCGTGAGATCGCTCAGGATTTCAAGACCGATCTGCGGTTCCAGTCCTCTGCCGTCCTGGCCCTCCAGGAGGCTGCCGAGGCCTACCTGGTTGGCCTGTTTGAGGATACCAACCTGGCTGCCATCCACGCCAAGCGTGTAACCATCATGCCTAAGGACATCCAGCTCGCTCGCCGCATCCGTGGAGAGAGGGCTTAAATCCGATCAGCTGCATCCCAGCAACAAACCGGTGTTTTTAAACACCACTATGATAACCAATCAAACTATCCTGCTGTTTCGAGATCCCAGCCATTTGTATTTCCTGACTCCACTATCTAGAGATATGCGGCACCAAACGCAATATGTTGCCCCATAATACTCACAGACTCTTATTTCTTCTAAGCCTACCTAGTAGGCGACAGGATCTTCTACCTGTTGCGGAGTCTTTTAGATGATTAGATGTCGGGACCAGAGATGGGACCCGCACACAGCGCTAATAAGTGCACTCTTATATTTTACTAATATTTAGGAATGCACACATAGCACCCTCACATGCTGATCACATCGTTTGTTTCCATTAAATAAAGACCTTTCATGTGCAGCTCTTGATATTGTTGCTTTTGCACCGACAGGGCGAGAACAATAACTGCAGCCTGAATCCACGTAACAAAATCCTACTTATTCTACTCCACCAAAACCATGCAATTGTTATTATATATGCCGGTGCACATAATGTGAACAGTTAACACATGATACAAAATATTACAGTCAAAGCCATACAAACGGAGGCAGTGCACATCCCCACACTAATCTCCTGCGGTCACTTGTGTGCCATCTATTTATACCACATTACGTTTAGGGTATATTTTCTGGTACAAAACTACGTAAGTCGAACCTTGTTGATTTAGACAACTCGAATTATTTACAGATTGCCTCGGGAGGAGTAAAAAGAATGGTCACACCACGCCTAAAAAACCTGAGGAGGGCAGGCAGACCCCCCCCCCCCCCCCCCCCCCCCCCCTAAATAGAAACAACATGTGTGTGTGTGTGTGTGTGGGGGGGGGGGGGGGGGGGGGGGCACCACCACACCACACACCCATACTCCCCCGTATTACTCACCCATATTATCAACCCACACCCAGCCATACACCCTCTCATACTCTGGGCTAGGGGGGGGGGGGGGGGGGGGGGGGGGGGGTAAACATTTATTGCACGAGGTCCAAAGTGGTGCCAATACCCTTACCAAGGCCTAGTCATACGTGGTCTCAGAATTTCATTTGGAGGTCTGAGAAAAAGGTTAGCAACAAACCAAATGAGGGCTGACCCCCCCCCCCCCCCCCCCCCCCCCCTAAATGAGGTGCTCAGAAAAAATTGCAGCCCCGTTCTCAGAAAAAATCGACCGGCCTGACTGAAAATGCTGTGGCCTGGGCTCCTCCTGATTGCCTGGAAGGTTTTTAACGAAGTCTGCTTCTCAAAATATTTGCTGGATTCAAATTAAGCTTGTAGCATTGGAAGTTGTCCAGAGTTGAGCTTGTCAGTGCAGTGGGGCACTTACCAATTTGTCTGAATCATCCCCGACCAGGGCACCAGGCTGGAATTATATCTGAGACATCAGCAGGGAATAATAAATAGCAGGGTGCCCGGGGCCCCCTAATGGTCGGCCCCGGTGCGTGCATGATGGGACTTAAGGGGTCCTGGCGTGATTAGCGAGACCAAGGCGGATATCAGGTGGAAGGTTGCGGCCGATATCAGACGACAGCTGCACTTTGTTCAGGTTGTTAAACAGGTGTTCAGGGTGTTAATCACCTGTTTATGTACATCATTGGTTAAACATATAGTTGTTAAGCAGGTGTTCAACACCCTGAACACCTGTCTAACAGCCTGAACACGTGCAGGCTGCCATAGGGCCAATGAAGATTCGACTTCAACACAACATCCGTACCAGGGTACTTCAGGAGGACCCCCAGCTCTGCTGCCTGAGACACAACCGATTGTAAACCCTGTGGCCTGCAACGCAACGGACCCTCCCCACGTTGCGTCCTGCGACGCAACAGACCCTTCAGCGTTGAGTCTGCGACAGAGGGCGCAGCGTCATGAAAAACCCTGACCCGTACTACTGGAAGCGCCGGGGGAGTCGTCTATACTTCAGAGTCCGACATCAACCGAGGCCTTTGTCCCACGCCATCTACGCATGGGCAGGTCACCTCTGGTTTCATGCCCAACTAGACTACCCTGGACAAGTCTTTAAACTGTATCAACCGCTTAGTGTGCACCCTACTTTCCGTGGGTATCGCGAGGGGGAGACTTAGAATTGGAAGTTGGTTTGCAGCGCAGGGTTGGCTGAAAAACCATGTGACAACTAGACTGACCCACGAGTATAGCACGGGGGGACTTGAAAGTGCAGCAGTACTTCGTGGAGGTATAGCTCTGCGGACCAGTAACCTATATTCTCAGAGAAGAAGGTCTGCTATGTCGTACTATCTGGGCCACCCCAGCCATAGTCTTCTCCGCTGCTACCTGGTTTGTTCGAAACGCTGCGTCTTCAGTCTTGGAGGATCTGGAGGGTCTGTTGCAGTCTTGGAGGATTTGGAGGGTCCGTTGCAGTCTTGGAGGATTTGGAGGGTCCGTTGCAGTCTTGGAGGATTTGGAGGGTCTGTTGCAGTCTTGGAGGATTTGGAGGGTCTGTTGCAGTCTTTGAGGATTTGGAGGGTCCGTTGCGACTCAGTTGCAGATCTTGGAACTGGGTGCGTCTCAAGATGCAGATCATGGAGTCCCCCTGACAACCACAGCTTTCCCGCCCCTACCAGTAGTGCTTGCTACACACACCAAATAGCTTTGAGGATGCAGGGTCGGGGGTTCAATTCCCCCTACGGTTGCCCTGAGCGTTGCAGGTCGTTGTCAACCGCGATGGTAGCTTGTCCAGTTGAGGTAGAAGACCGCTCTCTACCCGCGTACGGCGGGTTCCCTTAATACCACGCCCCACCAAGCGTTATCATTACCTTGCTACACGCGACCCTGTTTTGGCCAAATCTTCTGTTACCACAAGACTGTGATCTCGGCCCCGCCTACTCAAATCACTACCAGGAGCCCAACCTTGAAAGCCACCAAACCCCATATTGCTACAAGATCCCTTTCTGAAACGAAAGAAAATTCTGTGAACAACCCTGGTTGCAAACTCCGCTCGTTGCCTTCTTGTTGCCTTCTCTACATGGTACTTGGATGCGTGCTACCCCTATGGGGTAGACCTATTGCTCACCCCTTGGGGCAAGACCCCCGAGGAGGTCGAGTCAGCCTATTTCTTGGGGCCTACTTGCTGCCTTCTCCACCTTCAGCCTATTTGGCATACCCCTGGACTGTAACGTGCATACGTAGTCCACAGCGTTTGCTGCGTCATACTGATTGCAAATATACAACTGGTGGTTGGCCCCAGAGCAAGCAAACGGGCTGACCCCCTCAACCTCACACTTCGTAATAAGGCCAACCAATT
The DNA here is from genome assembly GCA_013435795.1 of Chlamydomonas sp. ICE-L. NCBI lineage: Eukaryota > Viridiplantae > Chlorophyta > Chlorophyceae > Chlamydomonadales > Chlamydomonadaceae > Chlamydomonas > Chlamydomonas sp. ICE-L. The sequence continues at coordinate 2,016,610 of JACBWV010000347.1, read as the reverse complement.
ATTTAGTTATTCTTATTCTTATTTAGTTATTAATATTATTTAGTTCTTTATGAGAACTACGATTAATGCTTGGGCCTCTTCCTGCTCTCTTTGCTCCTTGGGAGCTCTGTCTTCCGCTTCTTGACCCTGCTGTACTTCATAGACGCTTCCTGCATCTTGGCGTACCGCTTCTTGCGGTTCTGCATGATGGGGAGGTGGTGTGGTGTGGTGAGGTGAGGTGTGGTGAGGTGTGGTGTGATGGGGAGGTGGTACGGTGTGGTGTGGAGGTGGTGCGGTGTGGTGTGGTGGTGAGGTGGTGTGGTGTGGTGGTGGTGTGGTGTGGTGTGGTGGGGAGGTGGTGTGGTGTGGTGTGGTGTGGTGCGGTGTGGTGTGGTGTGGTGTGGTGTGGTGGTGAGGTGGTGTGGTATGGTGTGGTGGGGAGGTGGTGTGGTGTGGTGGGGAGGTGATGCGGTGTGGTGTGATGGGGAGGTGGTGTGGGGATTGTGAGGTTGTGCATTGCGTGTGTGCATGTTGGGTGGAGGTGGTGTGGTGTGGGGCTTGTGAGGTTATGGAGGTGGTGTATTGTGTGTGTGCGTGATGGGGAGGTGGAGGTGGTGTAGTGTGGGGCTTGTGAGGTTGTGGAGGTGGTGCATTGTGTGTGTGCGTGATGGGGAGGTGGAGGTGGTGTGGTGTGGGGCTTGTGAGGTTGTGGAGGTTGCGCAATGTGTGTGTGTGTGTGCGTGTTTATGTGTGTCTATGTGTTGGGTGGAGGTGGTGTGGTGTAGGGCTTGTGAGGTTGTGGAGGTTGTGCATTGTGTGTGTGCGTGTTTATGTGTGTCTATGTGGTGGGTGGTGGTGGTGTGGTGTGGGGCTTGTGAGGTTGTGGAGGTTGTACATTGTGTGTGTGTGTGTGTAAGTGCGTTTTAAATTGAATTCAAACAGCACAGCACACTCAAAAGTGCAGTCCGTCCTGACATTGTGTGTGTGTATGTGTGTGTGTGTTCCAGATTGAATTCAAACAGCACAGCACATTCAAAAGTGCTGTCCATCCTGACATCGTGTGAGTTTCAAATTGAATTCAAACAGCACGGCACATTCAAAAGTGCTTTCCGTCCTGACACTGTGTGTGTGTGAGTGTGTTTCAAATTGAATTCAAACAGCACAGCACGTTCAAAAGTGCTGTCCATCCTGACATAGTGTATGTGTGCGACAGTACGGTGACTTTAGCTAGCTCCGGCTTACGCTGTGGTGTCCTTAACATCACGTCCTGTGAGTAACTGTATTACACGGATGTAACAATTTCATTTCAATTTCATGTGAGACAGTGAGAGTGTGTTTCAAATTGAATTCAAACAGCTTTTCCAGGCCTTACCTGTGTTATCTTGGGGTCATGTAACAGCTCTTCTGTCATTGACTGCTTGCGCTGGGCCTTGGTCAGTCGGTTGCTGTAGAAGTCTAGGGGAGAGTCCATCACGGTGCCAACTTGGAAGTACTTGGGGAATTTAGTCACGTCAAAACCCTGCACAGTGAGACGATACAAAATATTTCATATTAGTATGAATTCAAGTAAAAAGATCTTCCTTTTGGGGGGCAGAAAGACAGATTTTGGACCGCACCTTCGATATGGTGTCCGATTCAGATGGGAGTTGGAATTGTGGACGTTTCATACAAAAAGAGGGGGGAAATAAAGTTGGCTAAAAGGTTTTTTACCCCCCCCCCCACCCCCACCCACCCCCCTCCTAAAACCCAATTACCTCACCCTACCCCCCCTAAAATGGCGGTCATTCGAAAGATCTTTTAAAGCCCATTTCAGTTATGCTCTTACATATTTTTTGGGGTTACCCAAACGTGATTTATCGCGAAGTTAAGATTTGGGCCGCTTTGGTTGAAAACAACTTTGGACCCCTCTAAGTTTTGTACAACTTTATTTTGGGCTCAAAAAAAAACTTTGTTTTTTATATAGTTTGAGGATAGGCTCTATCCAAAGCGAAAGTGCGGTACGGCAGCTTTTTTCTTGCCCCCCCCTCGCATGTATATATATTATATATACACACAAACACACACACATATATATGTATACTAGTACGGTAGCCTGTGTGGCCGGTGGCCACACCTACTCTCACGAAGACCCCCCCCCCCCCCCCCCCCCCCCCCCCCCCCCCAATCATAGTACGTTGTCCGTTTGGCCTTTGGCCACACCTATTTGGGGCTGGTTACATAATGGTTCACACTTGAAGCCCCCCCTCATTCACACACCAGCACCACCAAACCATTATCCGCCCCCTCCCCCCTTCTCTCCCGTTGGCCACACCTGTTTTGGGCTGGGTTGCAAAACGGTTTTCTCTGAAGTGCATGCAACTTAATACATTGACGGACGCATATCCCTTGCAATGGTCTCCCTTGTGCACCCACAAGCACCCACAAGCACACAAACACCACCGTTCTCCCCCCCCCCCCCCCCCCCCCCCCCCCCAGTTATCTCCACCCCCACCCCCACCCAACCATGTACATCCGCCCACAAACATATTCCCTTACTCTTCCTGACATATTTCCTGACTCCATACCTTCCCCCACCCAAGCCATCTCACCAGCCCCCACCCTCTCCCCACTCTCATCCCTCCCCTCCCTCCTACAAGCACCCACCAGCACACACATACTCCATATCTGCCTCCCTCCACTTCAGCTGTGGGCTTTGCCATAGCTGAAAGGCAAACGGGACGAAGAGCATCGACAACGTTTGCGCATCATCCGACTCCGCTAAAAGCATCGGACCTGCTTCCCTGCCACCTCAGCTGTGATCGATAGTCGACCCCACTGAAAAAGCTGAACCTGCGCAATCGCAACTGTACATAACTAAAGCTTCTTCTTAGCGAGCATGTATTCAGTTCGGCCGAAGCACAATCCTGTTCACCGCAACTGCTCCCGAAGTCAACTCGATCTGAGACTTGGAAACATCGCTATGTTCATCCATTCACCTTTGCCGCGTGCTCGCTATAGCACAATGCACAGCGACGACATGTTTATCGATGCAGTGGGAAGAAGTTGCAGCCAAGTTGCTGGTTTGAGATATTCGGTCAAGTTAGGGCGAGAATTCTCAGCGAGATTTTTCATTCGGTCAACTTTGATGCGTACTTGCTAAGGCACAATGCGGAGCGACATGTTTCTCAATGCAGTGGGAAGAATTTGCAGTCAAGTTAGTGACATGGGATGGATGCAATTCGGACATTTCTGACAGGTCAGCTGACTCACCACGTCACCTCCCGTTGTGCGCAGCGACAGGTCTCTTGACGCAAGGGAAAGGTCTTGCAGAGATGCAGGGGGAAAAGCTTCTAGGAAGACGAACTGTAGCGCTACCGAAATCAGGTGGATGAACTCAGGCGGGAAAAGGAGAAATCGGGCGGGATGCGCAACAGGTAGAATACGCAGGAGGCGAAGGTTGCTTAAGGCAGAATTCGCAGGAGGCCAATCAGGCAGAAGTTGAAGCAGCAGGGATTAAAAGCGTGACTTGGCTGAGCGGGAATTGACTGGTCGGGAAGTCGGTTAAGTCGGTTACGCGATGACACCACCACGACCACGACCATGATTTCTTTATATATATAGATATATATACTAGTACGGTAGCCCGTGTGGCCCGTGGCTACACAGACACACATCACCTCCACCCCAATCATAATAGGGTGCCCGTGGGGCTGGGTTACAGAATGGGCTACACATATGTCACCACCTCTTCCCCTCTCATAAACAGTCATCATGTTTCCCCCACTTCAAATGCTGACGCATATGCCCCCCCCCCCCCCCCCCCCCCCCCCCCCCCCCCCCCGGAACCAACAACTACCCACACACTAATCCCTCCCCATGCATCCCCCCCCCCCCATATACACACACACACACAGTCCCCACTCTGCCCAAACCTCGACCCAGGCCCAATCTCAAATTTGCCTCCCCCCTTTACCCGCCAACACACACGTACTTGCCTGCTTCTCCGTTCCCAGTAATCTGATCTTTTCTAGGCCACTTTAGCAGATGGGTTTAACAGAGGCGATTATGATGTTTCCAGCTGAGCTCGAAATCGCGCAGACGTTTGGACTGGACGTTTCGTCAGACGGAAATACAAAGACTTTTGGAAATTGCAAACGAACGTCTGCGCAGTTTCAGACTCAGGTTGAAACAATGGAATTGCGCGAGAGCAACCCTGTAGCTTTCTCTCCGCTCATAGATACCTGGTTGGGCGTGCAAGCTCTTTCCCGAAAGGGCCTTCGTTCGGTCAACTCTGTCACGCACTGATACAGTTCAGCGCGAAAATAACCTTATCGTTGCAGGGTGGGAGTGGTGTGGAGTGGGGGGGGAAGATCTTGAAGAGGTATTGCACGCGGTGCAAGGAGCACGCAGCAAGAAGGAAGTCGGAAGTCGGAAGAACGTCACAGGGTTGCAGGGTATTAGATCGTGCAGAGATACCATGAGCCGTGCGAGTATCTTAGCTCGCAGCAAGCTGAATGTATCAATAGAGCCTGCAGAAAGGCTGGAGAATGGAAGTCAACTACCTCCAATCACGAATCAGGCGATGTGATAGTATAATGAGATGACGGATGTAATGCTGAGATGAAGAATCAAGTGCGCATGCGTGAGCCAAGTGAAAGTCAAGGGCCAGCCGAATCATGAGCCGAAGTGAAAGTTCAGGATCATGAGCCTGCGGTCGCTCCGTGAAGAAGCAATACACTGAAAACTATTATTCCGAACGCCATGCAAAGCGATCTGAGGGTCAGCAAATGACCTCCGAGGAGAGGATCTCCTCACTAATTTCATTGCAATTCATTGCAGTCACAGTATGGGAGGCAGTTGTAGACTTGAAATGAGCGCGCGCGCATCGCTTAGCGCATCTGCTGTTTCGGTAATTGAAAATGTTGCTGGGCGAAGACTTGGGTGTACGGAAAGTCGGTTGCAAGTCGGTTACACTTTGCACGCCCATAGCACGTGGGTACGCGATGATGACACCACCACGACCACGACCACGATTTCTTTATATATATATATATATATATATACAATATAATATAATATAATACAATATAAAGTCTAGGCAACGCCCGGAGCAATGAGAACATGTTCCATGTTGCACGTATCATCACATGTCCATGTACTTCATTATGTCCATGTACTTCAGTATGTCCATGTACTTCAGTATGTCCATGTACTTCAGTATGTCCATGTACTTCAGTATGTCCATGTACTTCAGTATGTCCAGGCGTTCCCCACCCCCACCCCCCCACCCCAAACCCCCCACACACAATCGCCACCACCAAGCATCATTGTGGTGAAGTCTGATCCAAACAATGTTTGTAGATACAGAAAGTTAAATCAGAAATTTTTAATACAACGAATGCAGATTGAAAATAAACGAACAACAGGCCAGACTCGGTCATACCAATTTGAAAATTTAGCAAAGCTGAGCGAAATTAAAAAAATAGTAAAGTTGAATGGATTTTGGCGGAGCCCCCCCTTCTGGGAGGCAGGAGCCCCCAGTGTTACCCATTTGTCCGGTCGACCATCCATCCATCTGACCGTGATGAAGCCCGACACGTCAGCCAACAGTCTCGTAACTAACTCGCTTGCGTTGCCACCTGTCGCTCCCTCGCAATCACTCTCCGACATTTTTTAGCGTTGCAGGCGACGCTGCATCGAACTTGTCTTAAGAAGTTGAGGGAGCACCTTACCTTGTAGAATCGCTTGGGGTCGTAAGCTCCCCTCAGCCTCAACAGTCTCAACTGCATCTTCATCTCCGAGTCAATCTGTGTAGCCGGCAGGTCATACCTGTGTTGTGTTGGGGGGTCGACATTCAGTGGGTGGTGGTGGCAGGTGGTAGCAGGTGTTGTGTAGGGGGGTCGACATTCCGTGGGTGGTGGTGGCAGGTGGCAGGTGGTAGCAGGTGTTGTGTAGGGGGGTCGACATTCATTGGGTGGTCGTGGCAGTGGTGGTGGTGGCAGGTGGTAGCAGGTGTTGTGCAGGGGAGTCGACATTTAGTGGGTGGTAGTGGCAGTGGTGGTGGTGGTGGGTGGTCGTGGTAGCGGGTGGTGGTGGCAGTGGTGGTGGTGGTGGTGGGTGGTAGCGGGTGGTGGTGGCAGTGGTGGTTGTGGCAGGTGGCAAGTGGTAGCGGGTGTTGTGTAGGGGGGTCGACATTCAGTGGGTGGTGATGGCAGTGGTGGTGGTGGCAGTGGTGGTGGTGGTGGGGGTGGGTGGTGGTGGTGGTGGCAGGTGGTGGCGGGTGGTGGTGGTGGTGGTGGTGGCAGGTGGTAGCGGGTGGTGGTGGTGGTGGTGGTGGGTGGTGGTGACTTGGTGGTGGTGGTGGTGGTGGTGGGTGGTGGTGGGTGGTGAGACACAGGAAGAGCAGCAAATGGAAGTGCTACAGTAACATTTACTTGACAGAGTTTTTTTGCAGATTAGGTTCTTGAGCAATAATGCGTATTTTGTAAGTCATACTGACAGATGGCCAAACCCTCCCATACCATGCACAAGTGTTTATCTTTTCAATTAAACGCAGCAGCTTCTAGGCATCTCCCCTAGCTGGCTATTCAGCCCAAGCTAATGTAACCTAGTGTGTTTGGAGGCTGACAGAACTGTCAAAATATTGGGGTTTAGCTCAGTGGCTGTCTCAGGGAGCTGCCTAGAAGCTGCTGCTCATAGCGGACAAGAACAACTATGCCATTCACATTCCATTTGCTGCCAGTCGTCTCCCAAAGCCAGCTGACCCCTTCGCCCAGTTTTTTTTTTCAAATCTGCGAGTGGGTTTTTCCTAGCTTTATGGTTTTAGGCCTCTTCCAGGGACAGCGTTTGAGTGCTTTCTAGAGCTTTTTATAGCTTTTTGTAGCTTCTTGGGGCCATTTAGGGCAACAACAAAAAAACAATTTTTTCTTTTCTTTTTTATGGTGATAATTTCGCTGAAACGGGGTCGAAACTAGCGATCGCTATATATAGCGGAAATCAAAATCCCTGCTTTCACCGCCTTCTGCATCTAGCGAGCGCCACGGGGCTACACATACCCAGACCTCCCTAAGAAAAAAAGGCGCTTCAAGCTAAATAAAGCTACCAGGACGCTGTTCTTGGGGGAGGCCTTGACCAAGAAAGCTACCAGAAACCCACTTTCTGAACTGAAAAGAAAAACTCTACCATGCACATACCATTTGCTGCCGGCCGTCTCCTTAGCAGCCTTCTTCTCCGCCTTCTGCATCTTGCGAGCGTCACGGGGTGGGGCCAATATCTGAGTGGGAAATATAACGAAATACAAAATTCAGGAACGGAGAGTTGGAATCTGCACCAGAGATTTGATTTCACTTTTTTTCAATAAGTGGTTGGCCTGGTACCTTCAAGGGTTTAGGCCTCCTCCAGGTAGAAAGTGCACAAAGTGGTTTAGCTAGTAGCTTCAGTAGCGAATTGTGTTGATTTGGGTTCTAGGAAACAGTTGGGGTCTGGGTGCTGGGATCACGATCCGGGTCTCAGGTAGCGGTTTAGCGAACATTTTCCCCAAACAGGGTCTGGGGTAGCGATCGGGATAGGTCATGGATCAAAATCTCTGATCTGCCCATTATTATAGCAATTCAGTGGATGATTTGGGTTTGGGTTTTTGTAACACTTCTTAGTTTGCTGTTAGCAACTTGTACTTGAACATTTGACCCGAGAATTCTGGAATTCTGGCCTGAGAATCGAGAGTTCTGAGAATTGTCGGAAATTTGGCACTACAAATTGGAGGTGTGAAATATTACGAGACCCAAATCCAAATCATGCCCTGAATGGTTATCTGACTATGTACAGTGTTATACAACTATACTAAGTTATACAACTATGAGCCTACTGCTGTACTTAGTTCACTCAAGAGCTAGCTCTTGATCCAAGCCCATTTCGCCAAGCATCATTTGGGAACAGAAGTCCACAGAAACGGAAGAGGGAGCGATTGTCACCGCCTTCATTGGGTATGTCTAGGGAACGGCAAATCATATGATGCTGACCAAAGACGAGTATGATATCATAAGATATCATACAAAAATCATATGATTTAATATCATATGATATGATGCCCCAGGCCAAAGCTACCTAGTCAGACCGCCGTCATCATATGATATCATATGATGACATGATATCATGTGATATCATACTGCCGACCCCTAATCATTTGGGGACAGAAGTCCACCGAAACGGATTTAAAGAGGGAGCGATTATCACCGCCTTCACTGGATATGTCCTACCTTGAGGTCGAATGTCCATTTGAGGGTGTACGGTTATATATGATGTATGATATCATATGATGCCGGCGGTCTGACTAGGTACCTTTGGCCAACGACATCATATCATATGATATTAAATCATATGATATTTGTATGATATCATATGATATCATACTCGTCTTTGGTCAGCATCATATGATTTGCTGGTCCCTAGTTATTACTAGCTTAGTCACCGAAAGTATGCATGACCTGTTTTTGGCGGAGCCCACTCTTCAAGGGGGCGGGAGCCCCCAGGGTTACCCATTTGTCTGTCTGTGAGTGCGACCGACCGACTGACCGACCGTTTGATCGAGACGAAGCCTGACACGTTAGCCAACGGTCTCATAAGTAACTCGCTTCCGTTGCCACCTGACGCTCCGTCGAGAACACTCTCCGCCAATATTTAGCGTCGCATGCGACGCTGCATAGAACTTGTCTTTATTGAGGTACCATAGGTTCCTTTTTGGCTTCAAGCAGCAGCTCCTAGGCAGCTCCCTGAGCCAGCAAGTTGGTTAAGCCCCAAGATTTCAACAACACTGGGAAGCCGATTCCGCAAGTTTACAGATGCACTATGTTTAGTGAACGGCAGATCATATGATTTATGCCAAAGGTGAGTATGTTATAATATGATACCATACAAATTGCATCAAATGATGTTGTATTTAAATGGTAACTTTGGCCTAGTCAGACTGCCGGCATCATACGATATCAAATAATGACATGATATAAAATGATGACATATTGCATAAGCTCTGGCTCGGTAGCAACAGGGCTTGTTTTTAAATCTGCAAGTGGGTTTTTCCAGCTTTATGGTTGTAGGCTTCCTCCAGGGGACAAAGAGTCGGGAGTTCGATTCCCCCTACGGTCGCTCTTAGCGTTGCAGGTTGTTGTCAACCGCGATGGTAGGTTGTCCAGTTGAGGTAGAAGACCGCTCTCTACCCACGTACGACGGGTTCCCTTAACACCACGCCCCTTAACACCAGGCGTTAGCATTACCTTTTTAAATATCATGTTCACAAACTATCTACTAAGCTCACCATCAGTACAAACAGAATATTGTTTCCTCGCAGTGAGGATTAGGGACCTAAGTTGAAATTTTTGACCAGAAATTAATGGTAAGAGGAGACCAGAGAAAGAAGGTGTATACAAGGTATATAAGGTAATCAGGTTGCAGGCAAAAAAAGGTAAATGCAACCCTGAACGCAACCAGTGCTTTTAATTTCGGCTACAGCAGCAGCTTCTAGGTAGCTCCCCTGCCTGGCTATTCAGCGAAACTGAATGCAACCTAGAGTACCTTGCAGCTGACACAATCAGCGGTTCAGAACTGCTGAAATGTGCGGGTGCAGCACAGTTGCTGGCTTAGGGAGCTGCCTAGAAGCTGCACAGAAGAGCCGAGAAGGATAACCTTGAATGCAATGTGCACCTAACAAAGCAGACTGCGCCTGATGTGCAATGTTTTTTAGTGCGAAGCGTTGCTTCTCTGTTGCTGCGTGGCAACGCATGGGACCAGCTAAAGTAGTCATAAATGCCAGGCAACCCCCCCCGGGCTCTGCGCTTTGGGGTGCGGGGGTCAGCGCGTCGCACTGTGGTTGCACCGAGTTGCTCAATTTGTGACGCGTTGCACGAGAACAGACAGTGATGGGCAACAGAGCTTTTCTTATTGGCTACCAGCAGTAGCTTCTAGGCAGCTCCTTGAGCCAGCCACTGAGCTAAAGATGAATACAGCAGTTGTGGACAGCTAATTGTGTCTGCTTGTGCACTAGGTCACATTTGGTTAGGCTCGACAGCCAGTCAGGAGAGCTGCCTAGAAGCTGTTGCTTGTAGCTGGAAAAATTTATGGCATGGTTTTTGATGTTAAGTCAATTCGGGTTCTGGGTTGAGATTTGGGTCTGAGAGCTGGGATCTCAAATTGAGTCTCGTCTTCAATATTTTTTGGCCAAAACGGGGTATCATATTACGATCGTAATACAACACGGGTAAAAGGTATGGCATGGCTTGAGCCTTCAGGCTGCTTACTGTCATTGGAAGGTTCATTCCACCTCTTCTTATCTTTCTGTTTTTGTTTTCGTTGCTTTTTTTGTTTAAGTGACAGGATGGGCATGTCTCCCACCTGTAAAAGATGTGAAATACTTGTTAATATAGTTTTCAGTGGCCAGGGAGCTAGGACAAAGATCACCCCAGCCTCCTCACATACCGAATTGAATTGATCAGAGGGTCCTTTTGCCTCCTTCTTGTCTTTAGGTGGAGCAAAGATGGGTTGTATAAACGCTACAACTACACACTTCAGGATACATCACATGCATATGTAGGGAACGGCAATGTAATATCATATGATGATATGATATAATCTCATCATGTGATGCTGGCAGTCTGACTAGGCTAAAGTTACCATTAATATACAATATTTTATGCAAGCAGTATGAGAACATACGATATCGTACTCGCCTTTGGTCAACATCACAGGATATGCCGGTCCCTAAATATAAGACCGGCAAACATAAACAAGTATATTCATAAATGAATACATACAATCAATGGTGCACCATCTTACGAGGGTTGCAATTGAGGGGGCCAGTATGTTTGCTTGCACTGGAGTCAACCACCAGTAAGACAAGCATGTGCACATTCCAACCTTGCCTGTTTGAATGGACTATTCTCCTTCTCGCCCTTAAGCCGAGCCGCCGAGTCAGTTCAGGTTTTATCCTAATTGCAGTTTTTTAGTGATGTGTGCTGGGTAAGGAGGAGCGGTACGGTGCACATCCCAAATATCCGCTAATGTACATGCCGCATTCCAACCTCGCCTGTTTGACCAGACTTTCCTCCTTCTCGCCCTTAAGAGGAGCGGTACGGAGCACTCCCCCAATATTTGCTAATGTACATACTGCATTCCAACCTCACCTGATTGACCAGACCTTTCTCCTTCTCACCCTTGAGGGAAGCGGTACGGTGCACATCCCAAATATCCGCTAATGTACATGCCGCATTCCAACCTCGCCTGTTTGACCAGACTTTCCTCCTTCTCGCCCTTAAGAGGAGCGGTACGGAGCACTTCCCAAATATTTGCTCATGTACATACTGCATTCCAACCTCACCTGCTTGACCAGACCTTCCTCATTCTCGCCCTTGAGGGGAGCGGTACGGAGCACTTCCCAAATATTCCCTAATGTACATACTGCATTCCAACCTCACCTGATCGACCAGACCTTTCTCCTTCTCACCCTTGAGGGGAGCGGTACAGTGCGCTTTCCTAATTGTTTTTTGTACATGCCGCATTCCAACCTCGCCTGTTTGACCAGACTTTCCTCCTACTCGCCCTTAAGAGGAGCGGTACGGAGCACTTCCCAAATATTTGCTCATGTGCATACTGCATTCCAACCTCACCTGCTTGACCAGACCTTTCTCCTTCTCGCCCTTGAGGGGAGCGGTACGGTGCGCTGCCCTAATATTTGCAGGAAGCTTTGGTATGGCCGCCTTGGGTCTCCAACTGGTGCGCTTCTCCATCTCATCGTTCTCTTCATCACTGCCATCCGCTTCATCAACGGCCACCTCCCTACTCGCTTTCGCCTTTTTACCTGGAAGCATGAAGTTGGTGTCAGTGTAGAGACTATAGATTTGTTTACAATTTAACACATATGCTCTACCTAGTATAAAACTGTTGCTTTTATGGTGCTGCCATACTTCAAAATAGCCTGAAAGCATGAAGGTGGTGTCAGTGTAGAGACTAAATATTTCACTCGAAAGCAATATCTACATCTGTTGACTCGTTACAAAATATGTTTATCTAGTTTAAACTGTTGTTTTCATGGTGCTGCCAAACTTGAAGTTAGCCTGGAAGGATGAAGGTGGTGTCAGTCAGTGTTCTTAATTTCAGATTTCTGTAGTTCTGGTTGAGTAGCTACCTGGGCTACTCAACCCTCATTTCAGGATAGTTGCGTAGCCATCGCATCGCAGTGAGCAAAGCGCGGAGCCTGAGGTGTCCAGGGGCAGCGCTTCCTGATATCGGGGCGTCCGGTGGGAGAAGCATTCGTCAAAATGGCGACGGAATGGCGACGCGTTGTCGAAAAAAGAAACACTGGTGTCAGTGTAAGGACTGGGCAGTGTATCAACACCTTATCAAGCATGACCACAGACACCAGAACAACAATCTCCACTTTTAATTTGCTACCAGGTCAACTAACAGAGCTATGCTACATCCATGGCGACTTCCCTACTCACAGGGCTTTTTTTTCAAATCTGAAAGTGATTTTTCTAGCTTGGGTTTAGGCCTCCTCCAGGGACAGCGTTTTTGCACTTTCTATACCTATTACAAGCTTTTTAGGCTTTTCAGGGCCATCCAAGGCAAATAAATACTTTTCCTTTACTCTTGTATAGCGATATTTTTTCTAACACGGGGTCAAAACTAGCTATCCCTATATATATATATATATATATATATATATATAAATATATATTTATACCGGTAAAAAAAAGCCCTGCCTTCTCTCCTTTGTCTTTTTTTATTGCCAAAGACAGGAGGTGTCAAGGCCTCCAAATGTTTCCTTCTCCCGATCGATTCTTTCTGATAATGGGGCTGTAATGGCATGTATCATGGCGATATTATGAGACATTTATCAGGTCATTCTTAGCACCTCATTTAGGGGGGGGGGGGGGGGGGGGGGGGGCCTCCTCAGGTTTTTTCTAGCTTTTTACTCAGACCTCCAAATGACATTCTGAGACCACCCATGAGTAGGCCTTGGCAGAGCAGTCCATTGGCACCACTTTGGAACTCGTGCAATAAGTATCTACCCCTTGGGTGGGTGGGTGGGTGAATGGGGTGGGAGGCTGGGTGAATTAATGGGTGGGTGGGTGAGTATGGGTGGTATGGCCCCTGCCCTGTGTGTGAATTCTGAGGATGCCATTATGTGCGACATATTATTAACACCCAGAATCCATATCTAAGTTTTCAAAAAAGGGGTATCTCTATTTTAGACGCATACTAAAAATTTGAGACATGATCCCCAGATGAGGTTTAAGGTGGTGCAGGGTGGTGCCAGCGGGGGTGGTGCCAGGTGGTGAAGTGGTGCATGGACCTACATGCTTGCCACAAGTAGCATGCAGTGTGGTTCACAAGGAGCAACACTAGCATGCAATATATGCACCACACGCATGCAGTTTGGTGCACACACGCAAATCCATACTTGCAATCCGCCTACCTGTCTGTTTGTCTGAACTCGACTTGGACATGAGTGCCGAGCGAATCGAAGACGCTAACTTAGCCATCACGTTACCCCCAGCAAAGACATCATCGTCCGAGTCACTGTCTTCTAGGTCGCTCTCGCCAGTCTCGCTGCTTGCATGCGCATGCTCTGCCTCAGCTTCATCTGTCACTGTTACTGTTACTGTTGCTTTGGCCGCTACTGATGCTGTTTCTGCTGCCAATTCTTCAACTGCTTCTTCTAACTCGACTTCAACTTCTTCTTCGATAACCTCGTCGAAAGCCGGCTGCTTGACACGAGCTCTCGGTTTGGGAGTGGTATTGGGTGCTGCTTTTTTCTCGCTTGAAGCCCGAATCTTCTTGCTTGCAGAAGCAGGTTGGGATGCAACCTTCACAGGGGTCGAAGCCTCAGCTGGGGCTGGTGCTTCCACGGCCGCAGTTTCTTCGGGGGCTGCGGCCTCGACGGGCGGATGCTCCTCGATCGCCCCTCGTCGTCTAGTACTTACCATACCGCACGATACGGGATGGGGAAGAGTGCGTTTGGGGAAGGTTTGGAAAAGATGTTGCGAGCAGATTTACTAAAGGCTGCGCGACAGGTGCAGGTGTGGGAGCTGAGACAAAAGCAAGGAATGGAACCCTCGTGGTCGGTACATGTGTACATCTAGGGCGTACCAGGATTACCCGTATGGTTACGCTTGTAACCAACCCCATCGACGTTTCTGGCGAATTTCATCTTCCATACCGCACCATTTCTGCACAACCTAGGCTGAGCGTGTCCTCTACCCTCTCAGTAATCTCCATGTCTAAGGCCAGCAGGCACGGTGGTCGCGTGAGATCGGCACTAGAGCCGGTCCGGCTTGGTGATCTATAACCGGGATGCGACGTTTAAATGGTGAAGTCATCGTACCAAGTTGAAAGGTTGGTTTGGGTAGCCACAAGGCATACTTGGGAGGTGCATTGAGTACACAAAAATGTGGGCGGGGAGGTCTGGATATGCCTCATGGACACCATGTGTGATTATAATCTTGGTATGCCAAAATAGGGCTGCTTAGGTAGGGTAATCTGGCACATACTAAGTAGCAAGTGTGTGGCCCAGGGCACACATCTGGCAGCTCTACCTATCTATCATGTAGGTGTACTCCATGCATGCCCCAAACATGCCATGTGGCTACCCAAACAAAGCTAGCAACTTGGTCCGTTCACTTTCATTTGTATAAGCTATAATCTAGTGGCGTGTGTGCAATGTCAATAGCCTATTTACATTCCATTTGGGGCATGGGGAGAGAAGGCTCAGCTTACAGAAGGATGGACATGCAACACGACATTAAATTACTTGTAAAAGGTCCTAATTGCAAATCATATCCAATGGGATGTATCCTTCTTCACATAGGACATACAAAATTTAATAGAAATACGGGTAATCCTGGTCCAGCCTAATCTCTAGGTAAGAGTCCTGGGTATTGGTATGGGTAGTGGTGGCCACCACTATGGTGGTGGCTTGGCTTGTTGGGCTAGGCCCCCCAAGACCTCAACGAGTACCAGGGCCAGGGGGGGGCAGGGGCTGACTAGCCCTGCTGACTAGTACCGCGCCCGCGCACGTCACCGACAGGGACGGAGCCCACTCCTTCACCCGCCTTCACCACCCTAGACACAGAGAAATACACCAGAGAGAAATACACTAATCCCCCTCACCCCCTGCTTACAATCCTTGCCGCTTCTTTCTAAGCAGAAGAATTGCTTCCAGTTTGTTTCTAAAAAATAATGCGTTCTGCTCACCCGATTGAGCTTACACCCTTCAGCGTCCAGATGTCCAGTTGTCTTTCGGCCTTTCGGTTCGGCCGATTATGTCCTGATGACCTGGTCGTTGTTTCAAGACCAAAGTTTACTGCAGCCATCTTCCGCCCCATTGCGATTGCACGCGCATACAAATAACCCTTAGCACCTCGTATCCGTGGTCTGGTCCAGTCATATTGAGCCGTGGGCCTACAGACGCAGACGTTGCGTCCAAGGCGCAGTGTTACGTGCCTCTGAGCGTGCGAGCAAATCAACATCGAGCGGGCTGCCCCCATTCCTCTTGACCAGTGTTGGAGGGCGAAGGGTCCGTTTGTGAGAGGCTACCGATCGGAGGAGTTGACGGATAAAGTAAGTATGTTCATCGGATGCAGATGCGCCTCTACGGGTCGGTATAGCCGTTGGCCTTGGAACGCGAGCAACAACAGCAGAGGATAGGTGGTGGGGCGGTCAGGCCGTTTGGGTTCAGTCATACCGGTCCAGATGTTTGGAACAGCAGGTATGCATGTTTCCTCGTGTATGGGTGGGTTGGGGCGTGTAGGCGGAGCGTAGCGAGTTGCATGGCAATGCGTATACGGCATGGGTCTACTTGCTAAAGGCCAGCACTGATAAGATATAGGTAGTTGCAGGGGTGATAGTCCTGTACATATGGGTCAGTATGTATACAGCATGGTTCTATAAGATCTAGATACTGGCGCAGAGGTGATATTCCTGCATATATGGGCCAGCATGCGTCAGTTTGTATACAGCATGGTTATGTTAGATGTAGGTAGTAGCAGGGGTGATAGTTTTGAAGCTGCTACTTTTATCAGGGCTACATTATGCACCTTGATTTATCGTCAATTAGGGCGGAAGTTATGTCCTACAGAACTACGGTACTACGGAATTCATGTATCTTGATGTATCAGCAGTCAGTGCGGAAGCTATGTACCACGGTACAATGGTACCTTCATCAATCGGCAGTTAGGGCCGAAGTTATATGCTACATAACTACGGTATTATGACTTGTTTTTCAATAGAGCGGTCGAACAACTTAGAGACAGGTTACGGGGTACAAAAGTACGGGTAGTACATGGAGACAAATCAGTACGCCTTGCCTTGGTGGCTTTGGTGGCCTCGGTGGCGCGTTCAATCGATGGATGGATAATCTGACGGCTTGCATGCCTGCATTCCTGCTAATGGGAATTGCTCTGCGATTCAACTAAGTTAGTCGCGCTCTGCCATTCTGCTGAGGTTCTTGCGCTCAGCAATTCTGCTATGGTTCTTGCGCTCAGCAATTGTGCTAAGTTCGATGCAAGTGGTCACTTGTTACGTGTGCAAGTGGTCACTTGTTTTTCAATCTCGCAGTTTGGTAACACAATGTACATCAGTACTGCAGTTCATCTCTTGGCAGAACATCTCACTGGGCTGTAATTTTGTAATGTTAGAGTACTTTTTAGATTGAACTCACTGGTAGCCTTCTGCAAGGCACCCGTACGTCGCAAGCTCGAGACCGACTGTGGGCGAAATTGTGTTTTACATGATATCCGCAGCATGCCAGCTCAGCAACGATCTACGAAGGACGGTGTATGAGTATGTAAAGTCGACAAGTGTGCAAGTGGTCACTTGTTTTTCAATCTCTATTGGCAGTTAGGACATAAATGATGTTTTACGGAACTACGGTACTACGAAAGTTATGTACCTTGGAGTATTGGCAGTTAGGGCGGAAGTTCTGTACCACGCAAGTATAGAACTACATAATTTATGTTCGAGATTTATCGGCAGTTAGGGCGGAGGTTATGTACGACAGAACTACAGTACTACGGAACTACATTAGTACGGAAGTTGTGTACCTTGATGTATCGGGAGTAAGAGCGGAAGTTATGTACTGCAGTAATATGGATTGACGGTGCCTTAATGTATCAGCAGTTAGGATGGAACTTATGTACTACAGAACTGCGGTGCTACAGAAGTTATGTTCCTTGATGTATCTGCAATTAGGGCGGAAGTTATGTACTACACAAGGACAGTATTACAGATGTTATGTTCCTTGAGGAATTGGCAGTTAGGCCAGAAGTTATGTACTACAGAAGAACATTACTAGAAAAGTTATGCTCCATGATGTTTCGGCAGTTAGAGTTACGATACTGCAGATGTTATGTTCCTTAATGTATCGGCAGTTAGGGCGGGAGTTATGTACCTTGATGATTGTACATCATGGAGCATAACTTTTCTAGTACTGAACTTCCATAGCACATAACTTCCGCCCTAACTGCCGATACATCAAGGAACATAACTTGTGTAGTACCGTACTTCTATAGTACATAACTCCCACCCGCATCTTGCTCCTCCCCCCCCCCCCCCCCCCCCCCCCCCCCCCCCCCCCCCCCCTCCCTAAATGAGGTGCTCAGGAAAATCTAAAAAATCTTTAAAAATCGCAGTATTCCTGTCATATAATTCTTAAACTTAGAATAAATCGATCGGCTTGAATCAATTTTTGGAAGGAGAAGATACTTCCTAATACAACACAAAACATTCATTCGTGCTGGACAAGCCGCCAGGCACCCTTCGTTTGGAATTAGGGATTGTCGTATCTAACATGTCCGTCCGTCCAAATCCCAGAAGACGAGTGTGAAGATTGTGTCGCAAGCAACACGGACTACCCCTTCAGCAGTCACAGGCAAGGAGTTTCGAAAGTAGTGGAGAAAGTACCTACTCACAACCGAATAGAGAATTTTTGCAAAGGATCTTGAACAAATTTTGCAAAGGATCTTGAACGCTGCAATGCTCTTTTCATGAGCACTCCAACTATGAGCAAAAATAGTGGTTGTGGAGGTGGTTGAACTTGTTCAAACGCCTGGACATCTGTCGGACAGCAGACAGGCAGACAACGGAGAGAGACACGTGAGGAACTTCCGGTTTCAGCCCCTACACTTCCGGCTTCAGACCCTACAGAGAAAAAGACACATGCATGGGAAGTAGATCGAGAATTCACAGTATATAAGTCCGCACTATTCTTTACACACATCTAAAGGAATGCACACAGCTTAACTGCGTTGGCGCGAGGGATAGAAAATACATCAATGATAGGAACTTACCCAGCCACCTCTCCGGAAAACTCCAATTATCATCCATGCTCAATAAAATGCTCCCCATCTCAAATTGCAACAGGAGCATGTGGACATACACATACTCATCACAGAGTGTGTGTACACACACATACATCATAGACGCAGCAGGTCAGGATGTGGCCACGACATCTTGTACCCTACCTGCTAGTTTAAACACCTAGACCAGGATGACTGACCAGGATAAGTCTTTAAACTGTCTAATTCGCCTATTTGCCCCCCTGCTTTCCGTGGGTGTCGCACAGAGCTTGGACTTGGAAGAAGGTGAACAGCCTAATGTTGTCTGGAATACCATGTAACAATTCAAAATTCAAATTATACACCTAGCTGCAATATCATGAGTATTTCATCTTCTCACTACTGCGATCGACAAAAATCAATGAATAGGAGGTATTCCTCCCCACAAATCAATGAATGAAAGGATTTTTAGGAGGTACAACAACCTAAACAGACCAGCGCCACAGAGGATTCAGAAGGATGGGCCATCATGTCTTCGGCCTGAAGTCCTAGATTAGGTGGTAAATTGGCCATTTTAACTTGGCCCCATTTCTGGTTGATATGTCACCTTGCTGTCCTAGAAAACAGCTGTCTTCTTGCAACACCTCCTCCATGTCTCCTTACACATTGCCCTCAAAATACAGCAGTCTCCTTACAACTCAATGTCTTCAGGTCGTAGCCTTGGCCTAGATGCCTCTGAAGAAATGAGTTCTGCGAAGTGTGAAATTGCAGCTTGCTAACCATGTTCAAGCACCAAGGTAACAACGTCTTCTTGATGACCCAGAACCCAGGGTCGCTCTCATTCACTGCCTCCGCCTTACTACACGAGACCACAGCGACGACCTTTCCAGCCCTAGAAAACAGCGTTCTCCTTACAACACCTTCTTGATATCCCAGAACCCAGGATCGCTCTCGTTCACCGCCTTGGCCTTCTCAGCAGAGGTCACAGCAACGACCTTTCCAGCAGGACCGCGCACGCACTCTAGAACCTCAGCGAAAGCCTTGAAGTCCTTGCCTGTGGTTCCAAGGATCTCTTCACGCCTAGCCTGTCGCTCCCCGTCTGTGATGCCGAGCATGTATCGAGAGAGAGCGGAGAAGCCCTTAGAGTCTGGCAGCTGGTAGGAGTCAACTTCGCCAATGGTTCCGATGATGGCCTGGGGTGGGGAGTGGGTGGGGGGGCGGTGAGTGAGTGGGTGGGTGGGGGCGGTGAGTGGGTGGGGAGTACTTCACGCGTAGCCTGTCGCTCTGCGTCTGTGATGCCTAGCATGTAAGTAGAGAGAGAGCGGAGAAGCCCTTGGCTCCAGCACCTGGTTCGCCAAGGGTTCCGATGATGGCCTGGGGCGGGGAGTGGGTGTGTGTGGGTGGGGGGTTGAGTGGGTGGAGTCAGCCAATTGTCCCATAACTAACTGGCTTCAGTTCACTCCATTCCGTTGCCACCTGGCGTTCCCATAGCCAAAGCTCATCGGTCGGTCGGACAGACGGACAACGGGGTGAAATTAGGGGCTTTCGTCCTGCAGAATGGGGGGCCTCCGCCAAAAAATCACCTCGGTTGGCTCATCCTCGATCTTGTCCAGATTGCTCCTGGGGTTTCCCCGACCCTTCTGGCTACTTGAACATGGTCTTCGACTACCCTTCTTGGCTTGGCCTCCTTTATCTTGGCTACACTTCTTGGCTACCCTCCGGTCACATAGCGGAAACCTACTTTGTACTTACCCTACCAACCAACCAACCACTCAATGACTAGTGAGGCCAACCAGGGCATTGTAAAAACATAAGTAATGATAACGCCTGGGTTTGGTATTAGAGGAACCCCATCTTTCGACAGAAGGATGGTAGAGAACTGGCTGCTACTTACTACAGCTACCTGGACAAAGCTACCATGGCAGTCGACAGCGACCGTGAACACAGAAGCGCACCCGTGGGGATTCGAACCTGGAACCTTCTTCGTTCAAGGAGCTCTGCCATTGAGCAATTCGTCGAAACGGGGATAGATGTGAAAACCTACCTTGGTAAGCTCATCTTGGTTCATGTCCAGTTTGCGAAGGAAGATTGGAGATCCATCTAACTCCCTAGGCTGTCATAAAAAAACATATCTGCCACCATCATGGGGTAGGCGCGACCCTTCTGGCTATTTGAACTTGGTTTTGGCTACCCTCCGCACATTCACACATAGCTGAAACCTACAAACAGCTCAATGACTAGTGTGGCAGACCAGGGCCTTGTGCAGGGATCCCCCCCCCCATCCCCCCACCCCCCACGCGCTATTTATAGCTAGTTTTGACCCCGATTTGGCACCAAAACGCAGGAGGAGGCCTGAAACCATAAAGCTAGAAAAAACACTCAGATTTGAAAACAAATCCCTGGCCTTATGAAAAACTACCTTGGTTAGTTCATCCTGGTTCATGTCCAGCTTGCGCAGGAACTCCGGTGAGCCGTCGTATGCCGCGATGGTGTCCTTCAAGTTAGGGTCCCTGTAGCTCAGATACATCATGTTACCGGACTGGGGGTCGAAGGAGCAGAAGCCTCCATAAGCGCCTCCTGAGACACGGACCTTATCCCACAGCCATGTGGTGCCAAGGTACTTTTCAATCACGTATGCACTGCCGCTGAGCTCGTAGCCAGCATCCTGGTAGAGGTTGGCGGCCTTGCCCACGTAGTTGACCTGGAGTGGGCGGGGTGTGGGTGTGGGTGTGGGCATCCTGGTAGAGGTTGGCGGCCTTGCCCATCTAGTTGACCTTGAGTGGGCGGGGTGTGGGTGTGGGTGGGTGCATCCTGGTACAGGTTGGCGGCCTTGCCCACGTAGTTGACCTGGAGTGGGCGGGGTGTGGGCGGGGTGTGGGTGTGGGTGGGTGCATCCTGGTAGAGGTTGGCGGCTTTGCTCACATAGTTGACCTGGAGTGGGTGTGGGTGGGAGGGAGAGGGAAAGAGGGGAGGGGAAGGGGGGGGGGGGGGGGGAAGGGAGGCAGGGGGAGGGAGGGAGGGGGGGGGGGGGGAGGAGGGTAGGAGGGGGGAGGGAGGGAGTGGGGGGAGTGGGAGTGGGAGAGAGGCAGGGGGAGGGGGGAGCAGGATGTGCCCTGAAGTCGATATGCGCATAGTCGCGAGTTGGTGGTGAGCATTATCCATTGGCGATGGCAAGTGGCGATATGGTTTGGGAAACGCTTACAAGCCATTGTCAGAACCCTTCAGCCCAACAACCCTTCAGCCTAACAACTTACCCTTCAGCCCAACAACCCTTCAGCCCATTGTTTGCGTATAAAACAACTCACTGTTGTGCCCAAGTTAGTCAGGCTTGGACAGTATGTATGCGCGGCATGTTGAGCATTCCGAGCATACATAATGTCCAACCTGACAAACTTGGGCACAACGGTCAGCCCAACAACCCTTCAGCCCATTGTTTGCGTATAAACCATCTCACCGTTGTTAAGCACAACACCACTCAGGATACCCATATTTACTATTCATTTTAATATTTGTTTTGTACTGTCCATTTTCATTTATTTCTAGTGATTGTATGGGCTGCACCCGCTGGAGGAGGTACGAAAAACCAGACGCCACCCGCAGCACCCCCCTGGTCCCATCGGCCCAGGGCAGACGGGAATGATCTAGCTTCTTATGGAAACTGCACATGCCATAGTATTTTGGCGATAGAGACCTAGAAGGAGCAACTTGTGGCTGTGATGGTAGCTGTTGTGTGGATGTGGGTGTGTGGATGTGGGTGCAGTGGTGTTAGTGGCGCCGGTGTTGATGTTGGTACTGGTAGTGTAAGTGGGTGGGAGGAGAGAGGCAGGGAGAGGGTGGGAGAGAGGCAGGGGGTGGGAGGAGGGAGGGAGAAGAGGGAGGGGGAGGATGGGAGGGAGGCAGGGGGAGGAGGGGGGGCAGGGGGGGCCCTATACCCATAACACAACACCACTCTCGACACACATATTTACTATTCATTTAAATGTATTTTCCTGTCAATTTCGTTTATTTCCAGTGATTCTATGGACTGTACCCGCTAGGGCACTCAAGGTGGTATCAGGTAGGAAAAACCAAACGCCACCCGCAGCACCCCCCTAAACCCATCGGGCCAAGGCAAACGGGAATGATCTAGCTTCTTATGGAAACTGCACATGCCATGGTATTTTGGCAATAGAGACCTAGAAGGAGCAAATTGTGGCTGTGGTGGTAGCTGTTGCGTGGATGTGGGAGTGTGGATGTGGGTGCGGCAGTGTAGGTTGTGCCGCTGTTGCAAGTGGTTGTTCTGGTGGTGGTTGTAGCGGTGGTGGTATAGGTGCTTTTGGTGGTGGCGGACGCTGTGTAGAAACATGCAAAGCGTAAGTAAGCAGAGAACTAACATTTTTACATCAGGCATTACTAATCCTGATGCAATACCTGGGTGGGGACGGTGAGCGCCTCATTAATGGAGGGCAGGGATCCAGCCCAGGGGGTGGCAGTAATGGCGGAGGTGGGAGGTAGAGAAGCCAAGAAGTCAGCAACGTGGCGGTCCGCCTGGGTCATGGTGGCCTCGTCTGCTGTAATGTTCACGACAGCGCCATTCCTGCGGAGGAGAACGGGGAGGAGAGGAGTTTGATGGGCAGGGCAGGGCAGGGGAGGGGAGCATTTGTGTGTGGAGGATAGGGGGTGATCAGATGCTATTAATGATTCCGGTGAGAAGGGGAAGAGAGGAGTTTGATGGGCAGGGCAGGGCAGGGGAGGGGAGAATTTGTGTTTGGAGGATGGGGGGTGACCAGATGCTATTAATGATTCCAGTGAGAAGGGGAGGAGAGGAGTTTGATGGGCAGGGCAGGTGAGGATTATGCAGAGCTAGGGAATCTGGTGGCGAGGTGAGGATGGGAAGAGTTCTCATATGCAGCAATGTTCACGAATGCTCTAGCAGTGTGCAAGATGATGAGGAGGGGTTCAATAAGCTAGGGAGGGGTGGAGTTGGATGAGCAGGAGGGTCAGTTGGCGAGGTGAGGAGAGGATAGGGATGTGGAGGGGGGGAGGGGAGGGAAGAGGGGAGAGAAGGGAGGGATGGGAAGTGTCCTCGTCTGAATTGACGTTCACGACAGCGCCATTCCTGTGGAAGAGAGCGGTGAGGGGCTGGGTTCGATGAGAAGGGGAGGAGAGGAGTTAGATAAACAGGGAAGGGGGGGATTTCGGTGAGCAGGGGAATCGAGTGGCGAGGTGAGGAGAGGTGGAGTGGAGACGGGAGGGATGGGAAGTGTCCTCATCTGCAGCGATGTTCACCACAGCTCCATTCATGTGCAAGAGGATATGGAGGGGTTCAATCAGCATGGGGAGGGGTGGAGTTGGATGAGCAGGAGGATCAGGTGGCGAGGTGAGGAGAGTAAGGGGATGTGGAGGGAAGGAGAGGGGAGGGATGAGAAGTGTCCTCGTCTGCAGTGATGGTCACGACAAGTGTATTCATGTACAAGAGGATGAGGAGGGGTTCAGCATGGGGAGGGGTGGAGTTGAATGAGCTGGAGGGTTAGGTGGCGAGACAAGGCGAGGATAGGGATGTGGAGGGGAGAGGGGAGGAAACAGAGGGGGTCGAGGACGGAGGGATGGGAAGAGTCCTTGCTACATAACAGTGCTTTTGGAGCCCAACTGCGCGATTGTTGCAATTTTTTATAACCCCTCTGGGCGCAGCACGCAGATTTCCGTTTCGCAGTCAAAAGCGCAATCCAAAATGGGGCAGTTGCGTCAAAAGCATTACCCAAAATGGCAAAATGTAGCACCATGGTGTAGACCCCATCCCTTTCTCCCTGTCTGCCCTACCTGGATAGAAATTAGGTGCTAGGTTCGAATCCCTCCAGGAGCGCTTTAGTGTTAGCGGTCGCTGTCAACCGACATGGTAGCACAGTCTAGGTTGAGTAGCCGCCCATTCTCTACCGCCATAATACAGAGCCCCCTTAATACCACGCCCAACCAGGCGATATCATGACTTTTTCTCGACCCCACCCCATTCTCCTTGTCTGCCCACCTGGAAAGCAGGGCACTCCTAATGGTCTCCAAATCCTTGTTCACGCCCTCCCAGTCAGTCTCCACACGCTTCGCCAGGGTGCGAATGTATTCCAAGTAGGTATATCCACCCATCAGCTCTCCCATCCAGCCAGCGATGCTTCGCTGGGCAGACAGTCGCTTGGCGGCATAGCTGTGGCCACTTCCAACAATACCTGAGGATGTGGAGGTGGTCGTGGTGTGTGTGTGTGAGGGGGGGGATGGGTTGTGGTGGGCAGGGGTTGTGGTGGAGGTGGTCGTGGTGGAGGTCGTGGTGATGGTGGTGTGTGTGGGGGGAGGGGCTGGCATGCGTGAGGTCACAATACTTCTGCCCCCACAAAAATACTTCTGCCCAACACACAGCACACCTGCCCTTCAACCCTCTTTAGCCTCAAGCCCAGCCTTGGTTTCATGCAGCCCCCTTACTCCTGCCCCAACCCCTCCTTCCCCCCAACCTCACAAGTCGCAATAGCCCGGCTCCCCAGACACTACTGCCCACAACAATTATGTCCCCCAATCTCATCCCCCCCTCCCTAACATGTTGTGGAGTGGGCTTGTCATGGGCCAACAAAAGCCTGCCGATGACATTTTAATGTAATACTCACCAGCCTCCACATTTTTATGTAATGCTCACTGGCCTTGGTCTCCTGCGCCTCACGATCCCCTGCACCCCCACCACTCCTGCCCCCCATTACTCACCACCCTCCAACCCAGGATAGGTCTCCCCTGCCTCACAAACCCCTGCACCCACACCTCTCCTGCCAACCACAATATTTACCCCAATACTCACTAGCCTCCATTCCAACCTTGGTCTCCTCCGCCTCCCATACCCCTGCACCCCCACCACTCTTGCCCCCCAATACCCAGTAGCCTCAATTGTAGCCTAGGACTCCTGCACCTACCATACCCCTCCACCCCCTCCACTCCTGCACCCCAATACTCACTAGCCTCCATTCCAGCCTTCGTCTCCTGAACCATCTGGGTGAATCGAGTCTTGTCATCCAGACGAGCATTGTGCAGTAAGTCACACACCAGCTCGAACATATCACCAGACTTGTCTCCCATGGCCTTGCCTCGTACCATGACATAGGCTAGGGGCTGCTCCTGGCCGCGCACTGAGGTGGTGTAGGGGGACACACTCAATCCGCCGGTCTTGCAACCGATCCTCTCGGTCAGATCGATGAAGCTCTCCTTCTGGGTGCCCATCTGGAAGACGGAGGAGTAAGGGGCGGTTAGTGAGAGTGGGGGGCAGGGACGGTTAATTAGAGGGGGGGAAGGGGCGGCTAGTGAGAGTAGGGGTAAGGGACGGTTAGTGAGAGTGGGGGTAAGGGGCGGTTAGTGAGAGTGGGGGTAAGGGGCAGATAGTGAGAGTGGGGGGAAGGGACGGTTAGTCACAGGTGGTGTAGGGGGACACGCTCAGTCTGCCGGTCTTGCATACAATCCTCACTGTCACATCGATGAAGCTTTCCTTCTGGGTGCCCATCTGTGAAAGGGAGGGGTCAGGGGCGGTTGGTGTGGGGAAGGGACAGAGGGGTGAGGAGCGGATGGGTGCGAGGGGTGAGGGGCGGTTGGTGTGGGGAAGGGACGGAGGGGTGAGGGGCGGATGGGTGAGAGGGGTGAGGGGTGGATGTGTGAGGGGTGAGGGGTGGATGTGTGAGGGGCGGTAAGTGAGAATGGGTTGTTGGTGAATAGGTTGTTGTGATGAGGGGTCAAAGGGTTGAGGGGTCAAGGGGTTGAAGGGATACGAGTGGCTTACCAGGGTGGGGGATCAGCAGAAGAGAGGGATCAGGGGCAGGAGGCTAGCGGGCAAAGGCTTTATGCCCAGTAGCGCCGCGACATACACGATTGCTGTTGGTGAATAGGTTGTGGATGAGAAGGGGTCAAGGGGTCAAGAGGTGGAAGTGATAAGGCTTACCTGGGTGAGGGCTCGGCAGAAGAGAGGGATGAGGGGTAGGAGGCTTTAGGCACTGGCTTCGTGCCGAGCAGCGCCTCGAGGAGATGACGTTGTTGGTGAATAGGTCATGAGTGATAAGGGGTCTAGGTTGTGGGTGATAAGGGGTGGAATGGTAAAACATACCTGGGTGAGGGATCGGCAGAAGAGAGGGATGAGGGCAAGAGACTTCAGACCGTGAAGCTCGTTCTCAAGGTATTGGTGGCGAATTAATCTGTGAAGTATGGTAAATGTAAGGCACTGGCTTCATGTCCAGCAGCGCCTCAACGCAGATGACGTTGTTGGAGATGACGTTGTTGGTGAACAGGTCGTGGGGGACGAGGGGTTGAGGGCTCAAGGGGTTGAGGGGTCAAGGGGTGGAAGGGATAAGGCTTACCTGGGTGAGGGACCGGCAGAAGAGAGGGATGAGGGGCAAGAGGCTTTGTGGCACTGGCTTCATGTCCAGCAGCGCCTCAACGTAGATGACGTTGTTGGTGAACAGGTCGTGGGTGAGAACAGTGGAGCCGTCGTCCTTCTTGGACACCGCAGTGGGGATGGACTTGATCTTCTGGGGGATGTCGGTGAGTTGCAGGGATGGCATGCAAGACAGGGCCTCGGCAGTGTCAGGGGTCTCCTGGCGTAGCTTCAGGCCTTCGGTTTCGGCAACAACGGCCTCCAGATCCTGTGAGATGCAGGAAGTTGTTGAGAGATGTCTAAATTAGTCATTTTCAGTCAGTGGATTCGAACCCCACACCTCATCATTCAACGAGCTTTACCTTTGACCCATTCGTTGGATCGAGGTATAGGGTTGTAAATGAATAAAGAAATATTATGAGGCGTGAGGTTGAGGGGGCCAGCGCGTTTGCTTGCACCGAGGCCAACCACCAATCAGGGCTGTATACAATGCTCTTTTCAGTTCCGTGCTGGTATCAAGCTGTGGGAAACTGCCTATGATAACCAGAAACATGTCTACCTACTTACAAATGTGCTTCATTCACCGCATTCAACACACTTGTCATTGGTAGATGCAACAGCATACAATGTTAGTTTCAGTTTCTTGCTGTTTTAAGGCTACAAGACCTGCCCATGATAACCAGAAATATAATAAATCAACCTACTTTGAAGTACGTTTTATTCATCACATCCGATACACTTGTCATTGGTAGATGCATCAGCACCAGGGTAATTCGGAGGTTTTGAGTGCTGACTTTTTGAACCCCTCTGCGCTTTCTAAGCGCAGTTTTTTGCAAACCCTTGTGGACGCAGCAAGCAATTTTTGTGCTTTTTGCCCTTTAAAGCGCAGTTTTTTTGTTTTCAAGTGCGCTAAAGCGCTGGCCAATTTGGCCATTTGAAGTACCCTGATCAGCACATTCAACTCTTTCATGTCTTGATATCTCTCCCTCCCTCCCTTCCTCCCTTTATCTCTCCCTCCATCCCTCCCTCCCTCCCTTATCATGTGGGAGACGCACACCATACAAAAACAGTCCGCATAGCATACCTTGGCCTCCATCTTCTTCTTCAGGCTGTGGTTGATAAGGGGTGGAAGGGATAAGGCTGGCATGGGTGAGGGATCGGCAGAAGAAAGTTATGAGGGGCAGGAGGCTGGCAGGCACTGGCTTCATTTCCACCATAAAAAAACGGTCCGCAAAGCATACCTTGGCCACCATCTGCTTCTTCAGGCTGTGGGTGATAAGGGGTCTAGGTTGTGGTTGATAAAGGGTGGAAGGGATAAGGCTGACATGGGTGAGGGATCGGCAGAAGAAAGTTATGAGGGGCATGAGGCTGGCAGGCACTGGCTTCATTTCCACCATAAAAAAACGGTCCGCAAAGCATACCTTAGCCACCATCTCCTTCTTCAGGCTGACAAGCCTGTTCTTCTCCTCTCCCTCGATCTTTGCACCCAGCTCGTTGTCGGGCAGCAGGGTCATAGTCACCCTGTGGTTGTTCTTGAGCAAGTACTTGTCGATCAGAGGTCCGAACACATCCTGGCCAGAGGCCATCTTGTCCTTGAAGGTCTTCAGGTCAGACTCCCACTGAGATTCAAATGTGTGTGTGTGGTTTAGTGGGTAGGTGGGTGGTTGAGTGTAATGTTGACTGTTTGGTTGAGTGGTGGTTGGGGATTCAAATGTGCGAGTGTGTGAGAGTGGGTGGGTGGTGACCGTAACAATGGTGTTGGTGGTATGGGTTGCGGAAGTGTGCTGGTGGCCATGGCCATGGTGGTGTTGGTGGCGACGGTAATAGTGGTACAGGCGGTCGAAAAGGTGATGGTGGTGGCGGTGGCAGCAGTGGTGGCATAGGTAGCGGTAGAATGCATGTGGCGTTGGCGGTGGTGTTGGTGAAGGTGTTGGTAGTATTGGTGTTGGTGGTGGTTTTAGGGGTGTGATAGTGTGCGTGTTGCAGGGGTGCGTGTTGCAGGGGTCATTGGCCCTTGGCCATCCCGCCACCAATCTAACTCAGGATTTGGTGAAGGCCCTCCTACAAAGCTGACTCAGCAGCACGTGGACAGTTGGTGGAGAATGGGGGTACTACTCTGACGGTGAGTCAGAGGCCTGAAGGGGTTATGGTCGTAGACCCACCCTCTACCTATCCACCCTGTGTGTGTGTTGGTGTACATGGGTGTGTGTGTGTTGGCCAACTTACCACCAGAGGCCTGACGGGGTCACCTTCGTAGATCCACCCTCCGCCCCACTAACCATCCACCCCCACAATCGTAGATCCACCTTCTGCCCCTCTTTGCCATCCACCCTATACCCATCCACCCTGTACCCATCCACACCCTCCACCACTCTACCTATCCACACCTTCCACCTATCCCACTGTGTGTCTGTGCTGGTGTTAATGGGTGTGTGTGTTTGCCCTACTCTCCGCCAGAGGCCTGAGGGGTCACGGTCAAAGATCCACCATGTACCCACCCGCCTCTCTACCCGTCCACACCCTCCACCTTTCCAACAAGTGAATCTTGGTGTAAATGGGTGTGTGTCTGTGTTGGTGTACATGTGTGTGTGTGTGTTGTCCTACTTACCGACAGAGGCCTGAAGGGGTCACGGTCATAGATCCAAGCGCCCATAGACCTGAGCATGAGCGACAGGCCGCGAGGGAATGAGCCGGTGTTGTTCTCGCGCAGGGAGAATTCGATGGTGTTGATGGCAGCCTCGATGGCAGAGGCACTGAAGCCATTGGTCTTCAACTTCTCTAGCTCCTCCAGCACGAGGGCCTCAACCTGTGTAGCAGGGTGCAGGGGTGAATGAGTTAAAGGGGTGGAGGGGTGGAGCTTGGGGTTTGGCTGTTGGTCTTTAATTCATCCAGCCCCTCCAGCACAAGGGCCTCAACCTGTGTAGCAGGGTTGAGGGGTGGATGGATTGAGGGTTATAGGGGTTCCAAGGAGTGATAGGTAGGCACTGCTACCCCTACCTAATCCCCGTTTCGACAAATGGCTCAATGGCAGAGCTCCTCAAACTAAGGTGCCGCGTTCCATCCCCACGGGTGTGATTTAATGCCCGCCGTCGCTGCCAACCGCCATGGCAGCTGTCCCAGTAAAGTATAAGATAAGTAGATTTTTTTGGGGGGGGGGGGCCTTAGAAAACAAGCATTTTTACACATGGATGTTATTACTTACACTGGTTTATGACAACTTTGTCAAGCCTCTAATTGTACAGAACAGTCAAAACTAGTCTAGTACTACAACCTAGCCCGGTAAACCTAAGATCCATACCTGCTGTACTTTGGTCCAGGGGTCACTTTCAGTCCTTTCTGACTAGGTGATTAGGTAACTTCCACCAGGGGTAGGCCTGAGCTAGCTTCCTGGGCTGGGCCTGTGTGACCCAGGGCACAAATCACTGACCTGAGGGTAGCCATCGTGGCGACCAAGCGCCCATTTCGACCGAATTTTGCACACCTGAGGGTCGCACGGGGTGGCGACCGCGCGCCAGAATGTGCGATCGGTCGCACAAATAAAACACACACAAACCTAACTGACTTTGGGCACCCTGACTAAATAGCCCCCCCCCCCCCCCCCCCCCCCCCCCCCTCCCACACACTAACCTAACTGACTTTGGTCACTTTGCCTAAATAGCTCCCACACACACACACAAACCTAACTGTCCTTCGGTCCAACACTCATTACTCTCTACTGGCAGGGTCCACACCCTTGAGTCTAACATCGACTACTATCTACACCAGCTCATCATCAATACCGCCACCAGCAACGGCAGATCCCATCCCATACACTCTTCGACACCCTGCCTTAATAGCCCCCACTACCACTACCACACACACATAACTGACCTTAGGCACGTTGGCAGGGTCCACATCCTTGAGTCCAACACTCAATACTATTTTCTCCAGCTCATCATCCATACTGCCACCTGCAACGGCGGATCCCATCCCATACACTCTTCAACACCTTGCCTTAATAGCCCCCACAACCACTACAACACACATAACTGACCTTAGGCACGTTGGCAGGGCCCACACCCTTTAGTCTAACACTCAATACTATCTACTCCAGCTCATCATCAATACCACCACCAACAACGGCAGATCTCATTCCTTACACCCAGGGTCACCTTGCCTAAATAGCCCCCCCTCCTCCCCCCCGCCCTCCCCCACACACACAACTGACCTTCGGCACGTTGGCAGGGTCCACACCCTTGAGTCCCACACTGAACACTGGCTGCTTCAGTTCATCATCCATGCCGCCACCGACAACGGCGGATCCCAGACCAGAGTCGTTCAGGGCCTGCAGCAGTGTGTGTTAGTGCATGCGTGTTGATGTGTGTGTGTTAGTACGTGCGAGTTACTGTGGGTGTGTATTAGTGTACGTGTGTGCTAGGATGTGGTGGGGGTGGCGGGGGTCGGGTGTTGGTACTGGGTTGGTGGCAACGGCAGATCCCAGACCTGAGTTGTTTAAGGCCCGTAGTAATCCGTGTGTGTTAGTGTGGGGTGGGGTGGAGGGGGAGGGAAGGGGGTCTGGTGTTGGTGGTGCATTTAGATTGTACAATAATTCAACATATGTACTCAGGATTGTACTGAAGATAAAAAATTGTACAACATATTGTACAACATATCAACAAATTGTACGACATATTGTCATTATATCAACTGATTGTACGACACATTGAACAATATACCAACAAGCTTTTCGTCATTTTGTACGATTACTAAAAACGTTATGACATTTATATGAACGTACTGATCGTTTCTTTATGATAAATCACACAATAATTTTGGAACCAGGACAATTTTGGCAACCCTCAATGTGGGTTTCTTCAGAAGGAAACCAAGTGCACCAAATCGCATGAGCACCAAATCTCATGTGCAACATGCTGATTAACCTGCTAATAACATGCAAGCAACAAGTTTATGACCTTATTTTAACATGCATTGACCATAATTATAACCTTATTAGAACATGCTAAGAACATGCATAAAACAAGCCAATGACCTTATTTTGACATGCATTGACCATAATTATAACCTTATTAGAACATGCTAAGAACATGCATAAAACAAGCCGATGACCTTTTTTTGACATGCATTCAACATGATTATACCCTGATTATAACGTGCAATTCACATGCTTACAACCATACTCTCGACAACTCATGGCCCCCGTTGGTAAAACAATTGTTTGGGGTTCAGTTCCTCGATCCTGTTTCGTTTGAGCCCTTCCCGTCATGGTTGGGCAAATCCCTTTGGCCTTCTTGGCCTACCCCTGGACAGTCACATCCACAAATTTAGATGCTCAAACAACAGGAAGACAGAAAAGGGGACAGAAACAGACAGGATGCAAATGCACAGGCCTATGCCAAGATGCAACCTAAGAAATGCTAGAGTGAGAACACACATGCGTACATACACACCTTCCTGAGGGGGGAAGCACTAGTCCCCATCATGAGGAAGTCGAGGAATCCAAGGGCAAGATCAGTCCCAACAATCAGGGGCTCGTCAGTGAGAGAACCCGGAGGACCCCTGGACCGCAACATACATACACACCTTTTTGAGGGGAGAAGCACTAGTCCCCATCATGGGGAAGTCGAGGAATCCAAGGGCTAGATCAGTCCCAACAATCAGGGGCTCGTCAGTGAGAACCCGGAGGACCCCTGGACCGCAACATACATACACACCTTCCTGAGGGGAGAAGCACTAGTCCCCATCATGAGGAAGTCGAGGAATCCAAGGGCAAGCTCAGTCTCCACATCCAGGGCTTCGTCAGTGAGAACCCAGTTGACAGCAGCGTAAGCCTACATGGTGGCGGAAGTGTGTTGGTGTTGGTGGTGGTGTGACGGTGGTGTTGGAGGTGTGGTCTAGGTGCTCATATGATGGCGGTGGTGGGAGCACCCAGTTGACAGCAGCGTACGACAGGTTGAGGGCAGATGGGAGAGCAGTTACAGACAGTTTACATCTTTTCGGATAATGTGGAAGTGTTCTCTGGGGCTTCCAAAAGCTATTACTTGCATGATGTTTAACCAAGGGGATCCCTGGTTATTGATTTTTGAAGTTACTTCGGGGTTTACCTGAGACAGTTGGAAGGCAGTTAGAGACAGTTGGATGAGGTTAGAGGCGGTTGGGGGGCTTCAGGGGGCACTGCCTCGCACTAGGGTCAAACAGAGTTACTCAATTTGCGACAAGTTGCACACACAAAAAAAATTATCATCATTCCAATTCTTTCAGCTGCAGGTTTTTTCTTCCGGGTAGCTCCCTGAGCCAGCCACTTGGTTGCACTGACCTATTTCAGCAGGTCTAGGGAAATAATTGTGCCAGCTTCGAGGTGCTGTAGGTTGCGCCAGGTTAGGCTAAATTGCCAATCAGGGGAGCTACCTAGACACAGCTGCTTGCAGCTAAAAGAAAAGCACTGTTCTGTTGTGAGACTGACCGTAGCGGCTCTATCCCTAGCATACTACCCATGCCTTCAATATCATACCATACCTGCCTGTTTTTTCTGAGCCCCCCCCCCCCCCCCCCCCCCCCCCCCTCTTTAATATCTGTCCGTCTGTCTGTCTGACCTACCCCCCAAGACGAAGCAAACAGTTTCTTACTAACTGGCTACGATCCACTCAATCCCATTGCCAGTACTATTTGCCAATTTTTCGCGTCGCTTTCACCGCTGCCTAAGAATTGTTTTAATGAAAGCACCGGGAAAGCAAATGAAAGGATTTACCATGGCTGAACGATTTGTTGCATGGATGGATGGATGGATAAATGGATGGACGAACGGATAAATGGATGGATGAATGGATAAATGGATGGATGAATGGATACATGGATAAATGGATGGATGAAAAGATTTGTTTGTGGACGAATTTTTCAACCCTGAAAGTAATCATGGGTTGAAGTAATCATGGGTAAGTTATCATAGTTGGCAATCGTTTTATTTCATTGCTCTGTTGGATCCATCCCACATCCTTCAGCTGCTTGACTAACCTTGGCCTCTCCATCCTCGGCATCTCCAGCAGCATAGTACTCAACCACGGAGCGAGGCTCTGTCTTCAAAGGCTGTGTTTTGATAGTGCTGTCCACCTGCGGAACGAGACGGGACAGGGAGGAGGGTTGGATTCGGTTGGGCTGGGTTGGGTTGGTCCAACCACTGATCAAGGCTCTGTCTTCAAGGGCTGTTTTTTTTTAGTGCTGTCCACCTGAGAAAGGAGACAGGACAGGGATGAGGGTTGGGTTGGGCTGGAAAGGGTAGGCGTGGGTCGGGTAAGGTAGAGCAGGGTTGGGCATTAAGACCACATGTACATCAAGAGTGTGATTACACATGCCATCATGCTCCCACATATACAAGAAGACCAAATGTACAATAAGACCACATGTACATCAAGAGTGTGATTACACATGCCATCATGCTACCACATATACAATAAGACCACATGTACATCAAGAGTGTGATTACACATGCCATCATGCTCCCACATATACAAGAAGACCAAATGTACAATAAGACCACATGTACATCAAGAGGGTGAACGCTATACTGCTCTGATTTGAGGTTGGCAGTTTACATATGTCTTGAAGCTCATATTCCAATTTACTGACCGCCCATGTGCTCGTTCCATTGACTTACATCTGTCCTGGCGCTGAACTCATTTAAGTACTCATCTAAGATGCGAAGACGCTCAACAGGCTCATCGTCACCATAGAACCAGAACCTTGGGGGAGGGATACAAATTTTGGAAATATTTAGCATTTCAAAAAGGGAGTGAGGGTGTTGCAAGATGCGCAGACGCTCAGCGTGCTCAACAACACTATGTAATTAGGACCTTGTGTGTGTATGTGTGTGTGTGCGAATATTGAAAATATTAATAATGTTAAGCGAGGGTTGGGGTTTGGGGCAGGTGTGTGAGTGGTGTGTGCGTGTGTGTGTGTGTGTGTGTGTGTGGGGGGGGGGGGGGGGGGGGGGGGGGGGCAGGAAGTTTGCCTGGATGACGGGACCCAGAGACGAGTATGAGAACTTAGGTTTTAGGTTTTCCAGATTTATTCAACCTCCAGAGGATGATGCTCTCTGTTGCCTAAGTACTTGCGAACGATCACAAGTACTGAGGCAACAGAGAGCATCATCCCCTAGAGGTAGAAGAAGTTAAGATGATGATAAGATGGTGGGAAGATGATGGTGGAGTCTGGAAAGTGTGTGTGAGAGAGAGAGAGAGAGAGAGAGAGAGAGTTATTGGGATCAATATTATGAGAATATGATGTGCAAGCAAGACAGCATACGTCGTACGATCACAAGTACTGAGGCAACAGAGAGCATCATCCTCAAGAGGTTGAAGAACCTGCTGTCATTAGCGCACAGTAAGATCCGAGGCGAGCGCAGGCGCCATGAGGACTCCCTACCAAATGAGTGCAGTCTTAATCGGGTGCTGTTTGGCCTGATATGTCGTGGATAAAGCGTGCATGTGACCATATGCACTTTATAATGTCGGTACATCCCTGTTCTGTACCGTACAGACAGGCCCCACACGTGCAACTGACCACCAGACACTACCACTTCACTATCCCACCTCTATTATCCCCAACCCCACCCATCACAACCCCCACCACAGCCGCCATCACCCCTTGCACTTTGAAGCGGATTGGCTGGCAGGTGTTCACAGATCAAATCAGCAAGATCCAACTCTAACCAAGACCCAGTTACCACCATCAAGACTACCACCTTGACCACCTTGACTACCACCATCAGTACCACCATCACCACCACCATCACCACCACCTCCACTACCACCTTGGCCACCACCATCACTACCACCTTGACCACCACCATCACTACCACCTCGACCACCACCACCACCTGTCACAAGGGTTCCCGCAGTCTTACTTGAGATTGCTAGGGTGGTAGAACTCAGCATATGAGTCCTACTTGGCATGAAAGTCATACCTGGGATGGAACTTGTTCGCGTGCTATCTGTGCCTACATACTATCTGTGCCTTCATACTATCTGTGTGTACATACTATTCCGCAACCATGATACAGGCACCTCCATCACTACAACCACCTTGACCACCACCAGCACCCCTCCCTCTTACTTGGCGTTGCTGGGGTGGTAGTACTTGGCATGGAAGTCCTTGAACTGGTCATACGTGAGCTGAGGGATGACGGTGGGGTCACCTCCACTGTCGTGTTGGTAGGTGTTGTCGGGGAAGAGGGACTGCTGGATGGCCCTGTAGAATACGCTATCGGGGGAGCTGTACACACCTTTCATCTCGTTGAACACAACACCTTTGTAGGTGATGTCCTCCTGTGTGTGGTTGTGTGTTTGTATGTGAGCGTGTGTGTGTGTTTGTTTGTTCTTCTATGTGTGTGTTAGTGAGCTTGTGCGTTTGTGTGTGATTGGGAGCGAAGTTATGAGAAGATGATGTGCATGCAAAACAAATAATAGAAGGAGCTAAGCGCAAGATGATCAGACGCTTTACATCTCGATGAACACAACACCCTCGTAGATGATGTCCTAATGTGTGTGTACGTGTGTTTGTGCCTTTGTGTGTGTTCGTTTGTGTGTGTGCGTTTCTGTGTGTGTGATTGGGATACAGGTTATGAGAAGATGAGAGTTATGAGAGTTATGAGGGATCGCAACGAGTTATGACAGTTGTGAGAGTTATGAGAGATCGCAGAGGCCGGGAAAGTGTGCGTGTGTGTGTATGTAATCTGAATCAATGTTATGAGAAGATGATGAGCATGCAAAACAACATAAGGACGCTCAGCAGAAGATGATCAGACGCTTTGCATCTAAGATTGTGGTAATAGTTGCTTAGTAGTTGGTGGTGGTATCAGTTGGGTGCAGTTGTAGATTAGATGCTTTTAGAGAGCTACTATTGAAGTGCACCTTGGTGGAGTTGTGCTCCAGATAGAGTCAACAAGTGGTTACAATTACTGGCTCAAGAACGTTGTGGGAATGGTTGCAGGGTAGATGGATGGAGCAGTTGCGTGTAATTGTAGATCAGTTACTATTACAGCGCTACTCAGTACTATTAAAGCGCACCTCAGTGGAGTTGAGCTCCAGATGCCAGCCCTCCTGGTCAAACACCTTGGGGTCAGTCAGGCAGCGAGGGTGCAGCACGGCGTCGAGATACACATCCACCAGGTTGTAGAAGTCCTGGTGGGGTTGGTGAGTGGGTGGTGGTGGGTGGTGGGTTGAGGGTGGTTGTTGGTGGTGGGTTGATGGTGGTGGTGAGGTTGGTGAGTGGTTGGTGGTGGTGGTGAGTGGTGGGTTGAGGGTAGTGGTGAGGTTGGTGAGTGGGTGGTGGTGGTGGTGAGTGGTGGGTTGAGGGTGGTGGTGAGGGTGGTGAGTGGGTGTTGGTGGTGGGTGGTGCTGGTGAGGTTGAGAACGCAATGGGAGAGAGGGCACATTACATTATGCATATGCGGCATAGGCAGGCCATGATTAACCCAAGTGCAGCACAGCATTAAGGTTCACATCCTCCAGGTTGTAGAAGTCCTGGGATGCAATGGGAGAGAGGCCGAATCACATCACATTGCATTACATTGCATTACATTGCATTACATTGCATTACATGACATTACATTAAATTACAGGAATGTTAAAAGCAGGCCTTTGTTGACCCAAGGCACACCCGTTCCTATCATGCGGAGGGGTCTTCCAAATATCCTCGCAAAAAACAACAGTGTAGATATATAAATCATACAATTTCATAACTCGGCGTTGCATGGCACTGCATAACACTGTCAGAAGCAAACATTGGTGACCCAAGGCAAACTGAATCATATCACCTCAGGGTCTGCGACACATTATTCGGCAAAAAGGCAAAAGGCAAAAGGCAAAAGCAAGACCCAAGACTAACCCGATCCAATCATCCTAACCATTATTCAGCAAAAAAAACATAAGGCAAAAGGCAAAAGAAGGACCCTAGACAAGCCTGATCCTATCATCCTAACCATTACACAGCAAAAACAAGAACAAGGCATAAGGCAAAAGCAGGGAACTGTATAATTGAGTAATAAAATAGGCAAAAGGCACAAGGCAAAGAGCAAAAAAAGGCAAAAGCAGGGAACTATGAACTATGTGTGAGCATAGAAAAAGGAATTAGAGAGCTGTCCAGCATCGAGAGAACAGTATCACATCAAACACCATGCCTGCAAGGGTGAAGCTATAGTAATGATAACGCCAGGCGTGGAGTGGTATCAAGGGAGCCCTGTCTCACAGTGGTACAGAACAGGCTGCCACTTACCCTGGGCGGTGCAACCGGTTGACAGCAAACGAGCAAGGTCTTCAACTACTCAATACAATGTGTAACTTGCCTAGGGCCAATTGTGAGTCAATCGGATTGCAATTCAAACTGTGAGTATATAGACTTGCAATTCAAACTGTAAGTGAATAGACTTGCAATTCAAACTGTGAGTAAATAGACTTGCAATTCAAACTGTAAGTGAGTAGACTTGCAATTCAAACTGTGAGTAAATAGACTTGCAATTCAAACTGTGAGTAAATAGACTTGCAATTCAAACTGTGAGTAATTAGACTTGCAATTCAAACTGTCAGTGAATAGACTTGCAATTCAAACTGTGAGTAGATAGATTTGCAATTCAAACTGTGAGTAAATAGACTTGCAATTCAAACTGTGAGTAAATAGACTTGCAATTCAAACTGTGAGTAAATAGACTTGCAATTCAAACTGTAAGTAAACAGACTTGCAATTCAAATTGAGAGTACATAGACTTGCAATTCAAATTGCGAGTAAATAGACTTGCAATTCAAATTGCAAGACTTCCAAGTCTAACTCCTACGGAGACACACCTTGGTGTTGGTGGAGGCGACAGGGTAGCAGGTCCTGTCTGGGTAAGTGAAGGCATTGAGGAAAGTGTTGAGGGATCCCTTCATGAGCTCCACAAAGGGCTCTTTGATGGGGAACCTGCGCCGCAGGGTGAGTGGGTGGGTGGGTGCGTGTTTGGGTGTTCCGGTGTTTGGGTGGGTGGGTGAGTGGGTGAGTGGGTGGGTGGGTCGGTGAGTGGGTGAGTGGGTGGGTGGGTGGGCGGGTGGGTGGGTGGGTGGGTGTAAGAACTATTTGACTATATAATATTTGATTGTTTAGTCCAGTTGAGGTAGGAGACCAATCCCCACCCGCGTACGACGGGCTCCCTTAACACCACGCCCCACCAGGCGTTATCGTTACTTTTGATTGTATAGTATTTTAATATTATATAATCAAATATTAAGATCAAGGTATGAGCAATTGTGTGTGGGGAGTTTAGGGTTTAGGTCACGTCTGATTCCAACTGCCTGAGTAACATTAACAAACAGGAGAGGTGCAAGCCCTACTTGCCAGTGTTTTTGACTTCATGTTTTTAATTGATATTCGTAATTAATGCTTGTATTTGGTGTTTTGTGGCGGAGCCCCCCCTTCTTGGGGGCGGGGGATCCCAGGGTCACTCCGGTGTCCGTTTGTCCGCCAGACCAACAATTGGACAAAAGCCTGACCCGTCAGCCAACTATCTTACAACTAACTGGCTTTGGTCAGCTCCATCTTTGCCACCTTTCATTCCGATGCCAACACTCTCCGCCAATTATCGCAAGCGACGCTGCAACAGACTTGTCTATCTCAAGTTTCTGTAAGCAAGCTTGAGAGGCTACTTCCCCTACTCAAAGCCTGATTTCAGGGAAGTTGCGAAGCCATCATCTATAACGTACATCGCGGCTCAAAGCGCTTGCACTCTCTAGGGGCGATTCTTTGGTAAGGTGTCCTCAAGGAAACATGCATTTTGCACATGAATAGTAATGATGATGATGATGATGATGATGGTGATGATGATGGTGATGGCATTTTTACTGGTGCCCTGCTGGATCCCAAATGTGCCAACAGGAGACGGAGTCGAAGGGGGCTTTCGAAAATCATGCACAAAAAAGAAGAAAGAAAAATAATTGCATGCTTTTATTAGTAGCTGGACTCACTTGCGGCTTCCACACAGCACTGAGTGCTCCAGGATATGAGGGATGCCAAAGCTGTTGTCCACGGGGGTGCGGAAGACAGCTCCAAAGGTCTTGTTCTCATCAGAGTTCAACACACTGATCATCTCAGCTCCTGCACAGGGTAGAACCAGGAACCTCAGCTTCAATTATTACATGTAGGGATGTCAAGCAAGACATCCTCAATCTGCGCGCTTCCCCACACAACATACGACCTCCCCTCCCCCCACACCCACCCCCCCCCACCACCACACACAACACAACACAACAGAACATAAACACACACACAAATCAGCTCCTGCGCAGCCAGGAACCTCAGCTTCAATTACATGTAGGGATGTTATTATCATACTGGTCCTCAAGATCATCAGGCAATGCATAACACTAAGCCGTGCGACACATGATATCCTCTATTAATATATACTTCGCGACATATGATATCGTTGATTAATATATACCGTGCGACTTGTGAAATCGTCAATTGATATATACCTCGATAAATGATCAATACGATATATCTATGCTGTATTGTGCTAAACATGACATGACTTGCTTACTTTACCTTGCTTCCTTGCTTCACATTACATGAATTTATCAGACTTGCTTGACATTACACAAAATGGGCAAGGTTCTATTTCATAATTTTCTCCACAACACTTCAATGAATACAGGGTAGCACCAGGTTTAAAATACATAATATAAAAATCAGGATATGAACATATTAATTATTTTACCAGGTTATAAATATACAAATATCCAGGGGTAGGAAAAACAGGCTGAAGGGACTTGCCCAACTGTTACAGGAAGGGCTAAAAGTAAAAAGCCAGGGGTGAGTACCACAAACGCCCATTCACAACAAATCATGTTTAAAAAGGCTGAGCCTGGAGACCCAAAGTTACGTGCCAGGCATTGACCTCCAGCTACGCTTTCTCGTGACCCAAAATGGCGAGATGCAGTACCCTGCTCCAGTGGATTAAGATTGTAGCCATTCAGCACAAGATTTGGAATCTTGGATGATTTGGAATGTACCATCATACCTCTATTTCATACATCAACTTTTCAGGCCAAGTAAACAACAATTATCTTAGGATTCTCAGAATTCCAGGCCTAATCTGAGATACAAAACTACAGACTACAACCTGTTCCGTAATACCAGAATACAATCATCCCCTGAATTAGATTAAGTGAGGAAGGCTGAGCTGGAAGGAGGCCACAAGGCTAGTAACTTACAGTTTCTTCTTTCAGCTAGGCATGACACCTTCCAGTCAGCTCCATTTGCTAGCCACAGGGCAACCCAAAGCTTTAAGCTGCAATTGAATGCCCTATATATCAGCTTCCAGGCACACTACCTAGCTTCAGGTTTGGCCGAAGGACAGGGAAAGGGAGCTGCCTAGCAGCTGCTACACGCAGCCCCACACACAAAAACTGAAGCAACTACAATGCATACTGACCTGTCTTTTCATGCTTGTACTGCAGAACATAAGAGTCATACTCCTTAATGAACTGCTGGGTGACCAAGTTGAAGCCATGAGCAGACTGCACGATTTCAGGCTTGGTAGCAGCAGGGGCAGCGGCTGCCATGGCACTGACAGAGCGCTGCATGGGGGATGCCATGCGAGGGGCCATCATACCTAAATGCATGGTGGTGAGTAAGTATGAGCATGCATGTTTGTGGGAGGAGGAGGAGGAGGAGGACGGTGGGTTTAGGGGGGACAAAAGGGCCTATCTGTGGGCAGGGGAGGGTGAGGGGAGGGTGAGGGGGGGGGGGGGGGGGGGGGGGGGGGGGGGAGGTAGGACATGCTACCTCAAAACCCCTAGCAACAGCATGTGGAGTCTGCTAACTTAGCAGTGGCAGGTCTGAAGCAGGTCAGTATGATGATTACCATTGGAGTGCATAGCAGTTGCTTATGTCATCATCGGGCCCAAGATTGATTCAGCATGGGTTTAAAAAGCTCAGCCACATGGCTCTGTGTCACCTCTTAGGGTTTCAGGGTCCAGCCCCACCCTCATGCACTGCAGCTTTACACCCCAGTTTCCGAGGTCAGATCATGGAGACCCAGTATGTGACTCACCTCCTAGAGGAATGGGTGTATTCATGATGCTCTGAGCCTGGGTGAGACCATTCGAGAAGGCTCCTGAGGACTGTTAGGGGGAGAGATCGTAGGGGTTAGATCACTCATTGGGGTGGTGGTGGGCAGGCGAAGTGAGCATGGCCGTTTGCTGGAATGAGAAGCATGTGGATGGAGTGTGATTTGCGAGAAACGATGGCTATGGTAGATGTTGGATAACTTACAACGCTTCTAACTCCGCGAGTCATCAGCTGTGACAAGGGACCGTTGCTGACTGTGGAGCGTGTGCTCGCACATCCCACTCGCAAGTTGCAGATCATGACGGAAATTATGCGAAAAGAATCCAGTTCAGCTATGTGATGGGAAACTGGGAGGCGAGGATTTGATCTACACAACAGTAGCGGATCCTGTGGCTGTGGTATGCGACACCAGGCAGAGGCTCAAAAGGGACGACGATGGGCGTACAGCGACAGTACAGGTGGGCTTGGTGGGCTTTATCCGGCCATCTCGATCTCCAGAGCTAGCTGGCCCGAGCTGACCCTCACAGTCCCCAGGCGCTCACTTTTTGCACCTGCCAGGCTGTCAGGCTGCCCGCAAAAACGATGTTAAAACTCCTTTTTAAACTCCTTCCTCGACGCGAGTTGCGCTTTCTCCTTCAGTAGTATTTTTGCGGAGCCCCCTCTTCAAGGGGAGGGAGCCCCCATGTTTACCCATTTGTCAGTCCGTCGGACCGACCGACCGACCATCCATCCATCCATCCGACCATCCGTCTGACCGCGAGGAAGCCTGACACGTCAGCCAACGGTCTCGTATTGAAATTGAAATTGAAATTGTTACATCCGTGTAGAACCGTTACTCACAGGACGTGAAGTTAAGGACACCATAGCGTAAGCCGGAGCTAGCTATAGTCACCGTAGGGCCATCTCAGTAAAAAGAATTACCACCGATGCCTGACCGGCAGGCACCGTAGCCACATCATGCCAGTGCAGCTTAATACGGGGGTTTTTCACCCCGGTTGGGAAGCACCGACACAATGCAGCTGGCAAGACAAAACCTGAGAGGGGGGACGGTCTGTGTGCTAGTCCCCGGGTATCGACCCGGGGTGTGCTTCCATAAAACGTCTGCACTGTAAAATACTCTGAAAGCTAGTGATGGTGTGGGAGTGGACTGTGTCCGCCAGTTTGAGGGCACATGATCTCTGAAGTCCAAGAGTGGTCATAGAAGTCAAAAAAGAGGTTGGAATAGTACCAGTTGTTCCAACGGTGATAACTTCATAGTGAACGAGGTATCCAGCCGATCTAAGGCCATTTACTAATTCAACATGCTGGGCGTGTTTAGTGATAAACTTAGTAGCATGGTTGGTATCAGAGCAGTATCCAAGCTCAAGAACCCAGAGTTCTTTATCAGACATACAGGTAGGAGAGTCTATGTCAGGTAGGACGGCAAGATCAGGTCTCATTCTCTTCCAGTCCGCTACAGTAATAGTGGAGGGGCGTAACCAGTCAGGGAGACGTTTGCCCAGGACCCCCCTGGGGAGGTCCTCTTCCTTGCCAGCGTCCATGATCATTCTGCGGGATCCCAGGGCTCCGGTGCAAATGGCCTTGTGGATGAGTCGCACTGCGGCGTCATGTCTCTTGATATAGAGCCCCTTGAAAGTCCGGTGTGTGCAGCCCGCCAGGATGTGGCCCGCTCCGTCCTCACAGGTGTGGCAAATGGGGCATAGGGAGTTCGTGGGTGGGTGAGTGCTTGTAATATAAGGAAGTTTCCAGCGGAATGCAAGTTTACGGTTCCACAGTCTACCCCAGCGGGCTTTAAGGATGTGGAATTTAGTTTTATGTTGGATAAGGGTTGAGGTCCAAAATTTGTTACTTGCATGAGGAAGTTGGTGGGGAGTGTTATCAGCCCAGGTGGTTGCATAAATACCTTTAAGAGGGTGTTGGCCAAGGTGGCAGCTAGTGGGCAGGTTAGAGGTAATACCTTGTGTAAGGTTAGGTGCTAGGATGCGTGGGGGAATATCTCCCATGGGTGTGCGAGGAGGTTGAACTGTGGGCCAGTAGACATTGTGGCGGGGGATTTCCCCAGTGTTGTCAGTAAAATTGGTGGAGGCAGGGTGCTCAGCTGCCTTGCGTGCCAGAATGTCTGCCCTGTCATTTCCAAGGATACCTGTGTGGGAACGGACTTTACAAAGAGTGGTGTGTGAGCCATGCAGGATGCGTTGAACGAGGTGTTTTTGAATTGATTGCAGAAGTTCAGTATGAATGGAACGGGTTGTTGTGGTAGGGTCATGAATCATTTTTTTAATAAGTTGAAGAGAGCAGAGGCTGTCTGTATGGAGTGTAAGGGATTTGTCGTAGTCAATGTTGAGAAGGGCTTGGTGGATGGCTACCAGTTCTGCCCTGTTGTTAGTTTTGGTGGCCCCTATTCCCCCAGGGTTGATGGTGTAGCTTTGTCCTGCAGCCGGGACATATACTGCAGCACCTATTTTACTAGGGTGCCCTGGTTTACCTTTTATTAGGCTACCATCTGTGTAGACCTGGAGGCCTGAGGAGGGGGTAGCTAGGTGAAGACAAGGGTGAGTAGTGGTAAGAAGAGAGGGAGGAGGGTGTTGGTGGAGTGGAGTTTGCCAAGGATTTTTGGCAAGAGATTTGAGTTTCCGGGGGTAAGTAATGACAATGTTAGAGAAGGTAAGAGTGGGAGGTGGAGTGATAGTAGAGGGCTCCCAGGATGAGGAGAGGCTTTGCATGTAGTATGTCCATTGGTCAATAAAATCTGGGAGTTTAGGAAAATAGGTATCTTGGCTGTGGGGGTTGCATATAAGGATGAGGTGTAGTTTGTGGGTGGAGGGTGGAGTGTGAGATTTGCTGCCAAGCCAAATTTCAGAGGTAGTATAAAATTCAGACTGCGGTCTGGAGTCAATATAGTGAATCCAGGAGTGGTGGAGGAGGGTTTTGTAAGGGGCAGCAAGGTCGTCAGGGAGGAGCATCAGGGTGCAGGTAGGGCTGAGAGTATTTTCAGCATGGTCAGCACTGGCTAGGGCCCACCTTAGAGCTTGGTGTGCTTGTGTCGTGGAGTTAGGAATGTCCACCAGTGAGCCCCCAGTCCAGATGGTAAGAAAGGGGTCTTGGTTGGAGCCAAAGAGCTGATCAGCAGGGCTGGTAGAAGAGAAGCTGGTGAGGCTTTGGTCGTAGCTAAGGGGGTTAGAAGTACGATGGTGAGTAATGCCCAGAGCAGCTGCTGCTTGGTAGAGAAAAGGAGAAAGAGTGTTGGTAGCAG
Organism: Chlamydomonas sp. ICE-L; assembly: GCA_013435795.1. Lineage (NCBI taxonomy): Eukaryota > Viridiplantae > Chlorophyta > Chlorophyceae > Chlamydomonadales > Chlamydomonadaceae > Chlamydomonas > Chlamydomonas sp. ICE-L. The sequence continues at coordinate 1,971,624 of JACBWV010000347.1, read as the reverse complement.
CAGGAGCAGCTCTGTATCTGGTGAAGAGGGCAGCTAAGTCAGTGTGGTATGTTCCTCCTTGGGTCAGTTGGTTCCATTTGGTAGGGTGGTGATTTTTGAAGTGGTCATAGTTTTGTTTGAGAGAGGTTAGTCTGTCGTTGGGAATGTGCCCAAGACAGTGACCAGTGGGGTTATAAAGATATGAAACGTTGGTGTGTGTGTGTGTGGATTGGTCATCCAGAGTGGTGAGTATGCCTGTTTGTATAATGTAGGCTGAGGGTGGTTGAATGTCCCAGTCTGGGTGCCTGTCGTGTGTGTCAATTTTCAGAAGTTTGTGAACAAGGTTGTGGTTGTCAGAATTAAATCCTGGGGAGGTGGCCCATTGGCCTTGTTGTTGAAGGTTAGTAAGGTGGGTGTCCTTCCTAGGGTTGAGGTGTGTGGTTAATGGGGGAGTAGTTTTAAAAGTGTGGGTTAATTGGTCGTATGCTGGTTGTCCCAAAAGTTCAACAAGGTGAGACGCATTGTGAGATTGGGGTTTCCAATGTATGGTGGAGGTGCTGTGGTGGATGCTGTATCCCATGTGTGTGTAGGAGTTGATATGTTCGTTGTGCATGATGGTTGGGGCCCATTGAACGTGGACAACAGTGGAAGTGACTGGTTTGTCGTCGTTGTAAGAGCGCTTGCCCCGCCAGCTCGTGATGTGCAGGGCTTTGTATTGGGATCCGTAGGTAAGGTGGAGCAGGCGCGCCGGTGGTGCAGGTGCGCTGCTGTCGGGGGATGTCATGGCCTCGCGGATCCTGTCAGGGTGTGAGGTGGGAGTTATTCTGTATGCACGGTAAAATTTAGAGGTGGAGGAGTGACGGATCCAGGATTTGCACAAGTAGTGGCGTGCTGCCCAGGTGGCATCACTGCTGGGGCAGCCCCATGCTTGGTGCGCGTGACTGCCTTCGGTCTGCGTGGGCCACGCCCACCATTGGTTTCCTTCTTGGTCCCCAATGGAATCCGCCTCGTAGTCTGCGTCAGTAACAGTGGCGTGAGGTTGGTAACGCTGGGTGGGTGGGGTGGAGGGTTCAATAGAAGCAGGAGATTTAACGTTATCGGTTGTGTTCTGCGCAATTGCGTAACCGGGCGCAAGTTGTCGGTGTGAGAGGGGAAGTGGGTCAGAGTGTATTGGGGAGGCGACAGTTTGGAGGGAGGAGAGGTGAGCGGTGAGGCGGTTCAGGGACCGTTTGTGGTGTTTAGTAACTTTGTGTAAGGTGATAAGAGAGAGATCTGTAGTGCTGACAAGGTGAGTTCCCATGGGGGTGACCAGGTCATGGTATGAATAGATGGCCAGGTCATGGAATGGAGTCATGAGTGATACAGGGATTGCCTGTGGAGGGAGAGGAAGAGAGTGTATGTTAAGTTTGTCAAGAAGTTCTGTGTCATTCCAAGAAATTGTTGTCAGATTTTTTAATAATTTCCAGCTGGCGGGCTAGGGACATATACTTAAGTTGCTTGCGGGATAGAGAGAGAGGATCTAGAGTGGTCATGGTGGAAGTTGATTTATTAAGGAGAGCTCTAGTGAGGATTCCCAGGTGACCTTGGTCGTTCATGGACTGGGTGAGGGCTGTTGCAGTAATCTGGGTGTATTCAGTGAGTAGGGAGGGCACCCCTAGTCCTGCCTCTGTTTTAGGGAGGTGGAGTGCTCTTGTCGGAAAAGATCTGGGAAGGGAGCAACAGAGTTTAACTGTTTTTAATACTGCTCTGTCAATGACGTGAATGTCGGTTAGTGAGAAGGGAGCTACTATCATGGGGTATTTAATAGCTGCTCTGACACATTGTGAAATTATTCGTAAGCATTGGGTGGGGGTTGCCCTGTTTTTAGCTTTAGTGAGAATACTCAGCCCTTTATTGTGAATGGTTTCAATAGTAGAGTGGAGTTGAGTTTTCCAATTTAAGGTAAGTGAGATGTGAACCCCCAAGTATTTGTAGGCTTGGTCAGGCGGCTGGTAGGTAGCATAGGAGTTTCCTAGTGGAATTTTATCTAGCCTTTGTTTGAGAGTGTTGTTGTGAGTAGGTTGAGAGGGTTGTGATTTGTGGAGTATGCCACTGACCACACATTTGGTGGCGTTAAGAGGAATGCCCGACCAGATGCTAAAAGTTTGAACTTTACCACATTGGATGCGAAGGTCCTCTGAGCTGCCGGTTAGGACAGCAGTGTCGTCAGCATACCCCAAGCTGCTGGTGTGGTGTTCATATGCTGTTTTGGAGGGTAGGGATGCTGCTCTGTATCCTCGTCCCCCAGAACGGAGCCATCTGTGTAGGGGTTCTAGAAAGATAATGAAGAGTAGGGGGGAGAGAGTATCCCCCCCGGATGGTGCCCCTAGTGATGGGGATGGGGGAGCCAGGTGTATTGTTAAGGAGAATATATGTAGTAGAGTTTGTGTAGATTCCTTTAATAGTGCCTATAGTGTCGTGGGTGTAACCCAAGCTGTGCATGATGCAGAGAAGTTTTTGGTGATCAATCATGTTAAAAGCAGAGCTAAAGTCGAAGTAGGCAGCATAGAGGTCCTGGTGGAAGAGGGCAGCGTCCTCAATGTTGTGGAGTAGGTTCAAGAGTTGTCTATAGGTACTTTTGTCTTTTCTGAAACCTTCTTGGCAGGCGCTAAGAATGTGGTTGGTTTCAGAGTAGGTAGTAATAGTGTTAGTAACAAGGGAGGTCCAGAGTTTGGCTACAGCATTGTTAAGGCCTATTGGCCTGTAGTTTTGAGGTAAGCAAGGATCTGATTTTTTGTAGAGCATGACTGTGTGTGAGGTTTTCCAGCAGTCTGGTGTTTCTCCCAGGATCCATACTAGCTGCATGAGTTTGTGTATGCTGAGGTGCATTTCCTGTGGGAGGCACATAAGTAATTCATTAGGTATGCCGTCTGGGCCAGTGGCTTTGTTGGTAGAGAGTTTCCTAATACAGTCAGCATAGGTGGTTGAGGAGGAGAGAAAGGTGTAGGGAGAGGCAGTGTTTTGTATGGAGTTGGCTGGAGTTTCCAAGTGGTATTTGTCTGTGTGTATTTCCCATGGAGGGGGGGGGGCGTGTCGTGTATAGTCATCTGAGATGGGTGGAGTGGGAGGTGACATGAGTTTTCCCATATGTTTAGTCATAACTTCCAGGAGACCCTGGGTGCTAGTGCTGAGTGTGTGTGTGGATGCGTCCAGTAGAGCAGTGGGTGTGTGTGTGTGATTTTCAGGAGAGAAAATATACCTGTGAGTTTGTCGTGCTTGTGTACTGAGGCGGCGTCGGAATTTCTTAACGGAGGCGGTTGCTCTCTCCTCTTTGAGTGCAACCTGCATGTGACGTAATTCTGTAATACTTTGTTTAATATCAGCAGTTAAGGAGAGACAATAGTCAGAGAGGAGTAAATTTTGAAAGTGCTGTTGTATTTTAATTTTAGTGGTAGGTGAGTATGTGCCTGCCGTGTGAGGTGTGCTTCTAAGTTCCATGTATTGTTGTTGGTCAAGGTGGTTGGAAGCTGTTCGGAGTGCTTTAATGTGTTTAATATGGTAGTTAAGTCTTCTGTAGGTTTTGGCAGTTTGTCTTGGCAGGAAGGTGCCTGGTGTACTAGGCTTGGTAGGGCAGGTGTCAGTCATGATGGAGAGAGCTTGGTGAAGAGTGACCATGAGATGATTTGTCATGCTGTTAAGGTCTTCTGGTATGGTGGCTTTGAGTTCTTGTCTAATAGATTGAATGTGTGCAGATGTTTTATCTTCTCCCAGTAAAGTTTGTGCTATAGTCCAGGCTTTATCTATGTTAATGTGGCTGTGCTGGAATTGATGGAGAAATTGATTAGAGATGGCTTCTTTAGCTTTGGCCATGTCTTGTTGCTTGAGAGGAAGCTGCAGTTGAGGTGTTGGATTGTGAGGTGGTATGTCAAGGTTAGGAGGGGGAAAGAGAGAGGAGGTAATGTGTTCTTCCAGGGTCAAGTGGTCCAGTGTGTCTCCCATTTGGTGTGCAGTTTCTGTCACCGTGGTTGCAGTTGGGGGGTTGATGAGAATGATGTCATCTATCCTGCTACTGTAAGAAGTGTTGTCTGAGTAAGTGTGGGGACGTGGTGACGGTTGAATGTGAATTGGATATTTATTAAGGTGTTGATAGTGGGGCTGGTCCTCCAGGTGCTTGATTGTGTTGCTTCTATCAGTAAGGTAGTAGGCTGCATTCCAGTCTCCCCCTGCAATATAGTGATGAGAGGGTTTTTGGGATATAATGTAGTGAATGTGTTCATAAATTCGGGCTCTTTTGGCAGGGTCATTGCAGGGCATGTAGACGCCTAAAATGTGGGTAGTGTTGTTAATAGTTTGATGAGTGAGATGACCAGCTATGTCAGTGGGGACTTCATGTTTAATTGGATGTGTAGTAAGAGTCTTTTTTATAAGTGTGATAACTCCAGCTGAGCGGGTTACAATGTTGTCTGCATTGGTAGCTTGCTTAATGGTTTTGCTGCTGTGATGAAAGTGGTAGTCAGATAGGTCTTGTTTGATCATATTAATTATACCTGTGATGTTAGAGGTGAGTTTTGTTTCGGTAAGAATAGCAATGTCTGGCTCATTAGTTCGAATATGGTCGTAGAGTGTTTCCCAGGATGAGAAGATGCCTCTGCAGTTGGAAGTGATAATGTTAGTGAGATAGAGTGCAGTTTGCTGCTGTTGAACAGGATATGAGGTAGTGTGGGTTATTTTAATTCTTTTCGTTGGAAGGGTTTTTGTGGTGAGTCTGGGGGGAGTAGGTTTCTTGGTAGGAGGTTCTGCTCCAAAGATCCTGCTCTGGCGCATCTTGTTGCTGTCGGGTATGGCAGGTCTAGTGGGGATAGGAAGGTTAGTCTTGGGAGGTTGAGAAGTATCCCTGGGTGTTTTTTTGGTGGTCGGTGATTTATGTGTAGAGTTTGAGTGGAGGGAAGTGGGGTTGCAACGGGTAGAGGTTCTTTTAGGTTTCTTAGATTTGGGAGGCTCCTCATCATCAGAGACAAGGTCTACAGTTTCTGTAGGAGCTGGGGGCTCTGTAGGATCTGCAGGGTGAATGTGATCTGTAGGGTGTGGAAGGTCTGAGAGAAGTTGTTGAAGTTGTGAGGAGTCTGTAAGATCCATCTGGTCTGTAAGAACTATCTGGTCTGAGGAGTCGGTAGCATTGTGAGTAAGAGTGGTAGGTAGGTCTATAATGATAGTTTGAGTTGGGTTGTTTGGTTCATAGTAAATTTCAGGCTGGAAAAGTTGAGGGCAGGGTAGTCCAGATGTGTCTGTAAGGGTGTAAATGTGCCCTTGAAGATGTTGCCAGTCAGGAGGCTTCAGGGGATAGGGGCCGTCAGAGTTCATATCCCACCACTCACCGTCCAGTTGCTTAATGGCCTTAGCATGTCCATATCCAGAGTGATAATGTAGGAGGAAGCAAGAGCAGTTGGTAGGGATGCGTTGTAGGATCTGCATTTGTGAGCTGCCCAGCATGATACCTTCAGAGTAGGTCAGTGAAGTCCCTGCGATTTCTGTGTGGGGGCTAATATGGTGGGGAATGTATCTTGGGTTGGTGTGCTTAGTAAGGAGGCCAAGGTGAGATTTGTTGGAAGAAAGGTAGAAATTAATAAGATTGCTAGAATAGTTACCAGTGAGACTGTCATAGTGCCCTTCTAGGGTCCATTGTTGGCACGTATAGTTGCGCACATGAGTGTCTAATTTTACAGAAAAGTCTAGGATTTCGTCAAGATCAAGAGCTTTGTACCCCAGGTAAATGTTGATGGAGTGTATTTGGCAGTTGGAGTCGATTTGGGGTTCCCAATATGGGAGATTGGTGCGGTGGGTGGTCTGGGTTGTTTGTACGGCGGGGGTGGGGGTGGTGGCTTGGTCCTCCTCCATGGGGTCCTCCGGGAGGTCCTCCTCCATAGGGTTGATGGGGTTGTGATCTAGCCATGCTTCATTGGGTTGTCCTGGTTGTAGTGTATAGGTGTGGCCCTGGATGCTCGCCCATTTACGAGGGGTGTTCAGGAGAATGGGTTGGTGTTTGAGAGAGTCTATCAAGTACCACTCACCCTGGAAGTGTTTGATTGTGGCTGCATGGCCAAATACCGTGCTGAAGTTGAGTATGCATGCCTGGTGGGGGTGGAGGCGCTCTAATATCTGTTCCTTTGTGCTGCCCGGCATGATGCCCTTGGGGTATGTCTCTCGGTGTCCATGGTTAGGAAGGGGAAGCTGAGCAGGGGTGTAAGGGGGGTTATACAACGGGGTGAGGATGCCCACAATGGGGTGGTGTAGATGCAGGAAGGAGCTAAGCAGGGGGACTGAGAAGTTGCCCTGGCCGTGTCCAGTTGTGTAGTGCTCGTCCCTAATTCTACGGCGGCTGGTGTGGAGGTGATCAGCGTATGCGAGGATAGCTAGGGGTTCTATGTACGGACCTCCTAGGTAGGTATTTATGGCGTGGGACTGGCAGAAATTATATGCTTGGGGTTCCCAGTATGGGAGGTGGGGTTGGGAGGGGAGAAGAGGGAGGGGGAGAGGGGGTTGGTCTCCTCCTCTACACGTGGGGTGGGGGGGTGGGCAGTTGGATCTGGATGTGTTTAGGCTGGTGGGGATGGCTGGGTGGGGGAGGCTGTTGGTGGCCTGGGGACCCCCAAGTTGGCTATTCATTGAGTGGGCCTGGCAGAGGTCGAATACTTGAGGTTCCCAGTATGAGGGGTGGGGCGGGGGTAGGGGGGTATGGAGTGGGGGCGAGGTCTGACCCCTTCCTCTACAGGTGGGGTGAGGGGGCAGGCAAGCGGGTTGAGGTTTAATTAGGCTAGTGAGGATGGTGAGGTGTATGAGGCTGGTGATGACCTGGGGAGTCATGAGGTAATACAAGCAGGTGGTTACCGGGAGGTAATATAATAGCATGGAGGTTCCGATGATGAGGCAGGGGGCGGCAGGGGACCACGTCTTCTTACATGAGCATCTCCGTGCCTTATAGATAAAAGCCTTGCTGCCTCTTCCCTGTCTACGTCTAGTAGCTCTGTTTAGGGTAGGGGGGGGGCAGTCTGGCAGGGTCAGGTAGATGCATGTGGTGATTAATGCCCATCCCGCTATTATAATGTTCCATAGTATGAGCCCATGGGCCCATGCGTCTGAGGCATAGGGAGTGAGCCACCACCGAAAAATACTAGAAATGGTATCACCATGAGGGCACATGCTCAGGTATGGATTTACCCAGGAGTGTCTTTGGGCCATCCTCTGATCACACCTAGGTTGCACATGGTGTACATATTGGGCCAGGGTACCTACTCTACTGGATGCTTTTGGGGAGAGGGGCTTTAGCTTCTTTGTGGGAAGGCTTGTTACTTCTTTGGGGGAAGATTTGTGCTTCTTTGGAGGAAGGCTTGTTGCTCCTTTGTAGGAAGACTTGCTCGTTTGTAATGAGGCTTGTTGCTTCTTTGTAGGAAGACTTGTGCTCGTTTGTAATGAGGCTTGTTGCTTTTTTGTAGGAAGACTTGTGCTCGTTTGTAATGAGGCTTGTTGCTTCTTTGTAGGAAGACTTGTGCTCGTTTGTAATGAGGCTTGTTGCTTCTTTGTAGGAAGACTTGTGCTCGTTTGTAATGATGCTTGTTGCTTCTTTGTAGGAAGACTTGTGCTCGTTTGTAATGAGGCTTGTTGCTTCTTTGGAGGAAGACTTGTGCTCTTTTGGAGAGAGGCTTGTGCTCCTTTGGGGGGAGACTTGGTGTTTATTATGATGATGGCTTTTTGGTGGGAGCATGCTGTGTGTGAAGGGTCGTACGATGGTATGATTGCAAGGTGGCATGGTCTCTTCAGGTGGGTATTGACAGCAAGTTGGTGATCTAGATTTTGGGTGTTGGCATGGTCACCTGGTCGCATGGTTGCATGGTTGAGAAATCGTCTCATGTGGGTCCTGGCGGCAGGTTGGTGATCTGAGTTCGCTGCATTGCCCTGATCGCATGGTCGCGTTAGGTTGGAATTGGTAGCAAGGCGGTGTTCTATATTCGCAGAGCCGCTAGTATGGATCTTACCCTGCTTCGGCTTTTCTTGTTTCAACTCTCCTTGCTTATGCAATTCTTGTGCGGCACGGGGGCTAATTTTGTACATGATTGGGCAAGTTGTGTCGCGCTTGAGCTGTTCGAGTGATGAGGCCTTAGTATTTGTGGTAGTTGCCAGGAGTCGTTTATGACGATCGGTCTGCGGGTCCGCGTTCAGAAGGGTAATGTGACGCTCGGTGGGAAGGTCCGCGTTCGAAAAAGCAGGTAGCTGTCCTGGGTACCTGCATGGAGGGGGAAAGTGTTCGTTAGTAGGTTTCTCGATTGCATGGAGCCTTCGCTCCTGGCAGCGACCATCAAGAATGCACCAGGGATACGCGCTTTGCATCCCCCCCTGTTGGGAAGTCCAGGGAGAGGCGCATTCTGTCCGGAAATTCATACTTCCGACTGCCCAGAGGTGCAGCCGACCAAAATAACCGCATATCACCCTGCGATCACAGCGATTGCTGCGACTCGCGTCAGATGTTGAAGACAGCCACTTCGATAGCAGCATCGCCTCTGCGGAAGCATGAGCTCCTGTTTGGTTGCAGTTTCGGGGAGAGTTGACCAAAACTGCACGAAACAGAGAGCAGGTGGTATCATTCGGTAGCGCAGACGCAGGAGGATGCGAATGCGCTACGCGAATGCTAAGAAGGAGAATGAGTAGCGAGAAGGTTACATGGGAAATTCGAATGGTGTAGTCCCTAGCATCCAGACTTAAGAAAACATCTGGAGCCGTGTAACAAAGTTCAAGTTCAGTATAATCATTTAATGAACGGTCTCGTAACCAACTCGCTTCCGTTGCCACATGTCGCTCCGTCGCGATCACTCTCCGCCATTTTTTGGCGTCGCAGGCGACGCTGCATAGAGCTTGTTCGATACGTTGCTTCCTGTGCATTAACCAATCGGGCCGATCTTAGAGTCAGGCCCTAAAATGACCGGAAGCTTCTGGGCCGAAACCAGGGGCCCCTCACCTCGCCGAAACGACCTTCAAACCGATGATGTCCTCGAAAATGGCTTATAATGGGATTGGGCCATTTTCAAGGTCAGAATGGGACTCAATTGCGGTATGTTGCCTCCATAGTGCCTACGACATGTCCTTGGAAGTTGTGTTTACTATGTTTACTGGTCTATGGCTCAAATGAGGTATGAGCAAAGTGGCCTCATTTGTAGGGTTTGGAAGCAAACGTATATTTTTATTTTTATAAGCCGTATAAACGTATAAACGTACACATATACACGTATAAAAACGTATATAAAAATTAGGCACTCCTTGAGAAAATATTTTTACATGGGTTTAAAGGTATTGCCGCATAGCTCATTTCATTGGCAGCACATATCAAATATCAGACAAATAATCTGGCAGGTTTAGGTTGTCCAAATCTCAGAAAAGAAATCATGACCAGAATGCGCGTTGGCCAAGAAGTGCGGCGGTGCCAATCTAAGGGAGCCTTTAAATTATATAACTGTATAAGTGTATAATAATATAAGTACATAACGACATTGCAATATTGTCCATGTTCACATTGCACTAGGCTTGCACCTTCAATCCTTCAAGCCCACGTATGAGCACAGCTTGTGGAATGGAAGGCTAGGTGGCGCTCTGATATGTGTGCCATCCTGGCTATTTAGATCAAACTTTAGGCCCAATGGTTATATAATTGTGATTGTGAACGGAGAAATTTATTGCATATTGTGATAGAGGAGATCAAAAGCTTTCCAATGAGCTATCTAAATCAAAAATATAATGAAAACGAAGAAAGTTAAGTGCCGGGACTTGTGCGGTACGTCTCGAAGTACAGACTATACGTTTTGTATACGACGTATGTAAGGTCGATTTGTGAAAAAGTATACAGCGTATTTATACGTATAAAGGTATATTATACGTTTATATGTCGGCCCAACCCTACTCATTTAGCTTAAGATTAGAGGGGTCCAATTACGGGTTTTGCCTCAAATGGCCTGTAAATGACCCAAATAAGTACGGTAAATGACCATCTATTAGCGGTTGCAGGGCTCCACGAGGTCATGGACTTGCCCGGCCATATTTTGTACTGAATACCGTGTGTCTGATATAGTGATATACGAAAATCAGGTAGATTTATGGACTAGCATTTTACAAATCCCCTGCTGTTTCATACATAGTTTTTTAGGCTGCCTGAACGCCTTAAAAACAGCTGTAAACGCTGTAAACCACGGCTACATTGCTACCAGCCCTGCGGCCACTTGGCAGACCAATGCCCCATGCATGGAACGTTTAAAATATTAATACCATGTGGTGCCTCTTGGGAGCGTGCATCACAAACGAGGCACACAGTGCACTGATTTCATGCTTATAGACATCCATTTTGCCCCCAAGATCACGCTGTAAGGCTTAGGATAGCCATGCTTTATTCAGGCTTGTCGCGAAGTAGTACTCCTCCCCCCCTCTGATGCTTTCGTCGAAGCCCATGATTTGTTAAGTGACAGTGTCTCAACTCTCTCAATTCCTTTCAAAAATGTTTGTCCGCCCTCTCATCAGCAATACGAGGGCTACAAAAGTTACTGCGACGCTGGGGGCCTAGAAACGATATCCACCAAGGAGTGAGGCTTGCATATCTCTGTTAGATGCAAAACACTCTGCCAAATTTCTGGAACGACCGGGCCGTGCGGTTTTGAGATAAAACATCAGGGACGTAGTGCAGCCAAAAGCACGACCTGCCTGGGCACTTTGGCTGGCCCTGGGCACTGGGTGCGAAAGTAGAGGGGGCGAGGGTGGGGGCAGGTGCTACCGCGGGTGCGGGTGCGGGTGGGGGGCTCAAATAAGAAAGTAGGGGGGCCGCCCATGGCGGAGGCGCTCGTGTTTCGGCCACTTGCATGCAGCTCTCGGATCACTGCATGGAGGCCTAAAACTTTGCGCAAGTGCATTAACACCCCCACTACTTATATTCAACTTAATCGAAGGCATCTCATATAAGCTCAGCAGTCGAAGCACGAAAACGCCCCCTAGCCTAGCCGCCTGAAATGGGCGAGCCCGTTAAAGTCACCGCCGAGCAACTTGGCGTCAGCGCCGGGTAAGCCATGCGCTGCAGATTACACACACCTCCTCTCACTGCCGCTGGCGTGCCTATGTGCAATTCTAGCTTTCCACGGAAAACGAATACATCCCTGCATGTCGCCGCTTTTAGGCTCTCCCCATCTTTCTTCTTCCACTGCGACGATGCTCGGGCTCATAGCGTTGGAATTCAGTGCTCATATATATTTTGGTGGTGCCGTCGGTGTATTGGGTGGCATGCTGTTACGCTAATCCTCGTCCTTCGTTTTCTAACCTGAGTTGCATGCCGGCGATGAACGGGCTCATATCGATGATATCCGGCGATTGTCTCGTTGTGGGTGGTGATACCCTGGATGGGCTACGGGATGCCAATACAGTAGACCTCTTCGTTTGTTTTCTGAGCCAAGTTTCTCCGCCTGCAGGGAAGAGTACGAAGGTCAGTTGGAGTACGATGTCGGCAACCTGACTGCCTACGACCCAGCACCTCTCGAAGCCAGACTATTCACTGGCGCAGGGGGGGAAGAGGCCCTCCACGAGATGGCCCGAGCCATCACTCAGTCCCTGGCTGCAAAGCTGTTCGGCCTCCCAGCGGAATCCGTCCAAGGGGGGCGGCTGGCCACCCTCCCAGACCCCAGCACCATCCTGCCCAGAGAGAAGCCCATCCCCAAGCCCAAGCCGCTCACCAAATGGGAGAAGTTTGCCCAGGAGAAGAATATTGTGAAACGTAAGAGGAGCAAGCTCGTGTACGATGAGCAAGAGCAGGACTGGAAGCGGCGCCATGGGTACAAGCGTGCCAACGATGACCTTGACCTGCCAATCATTGAGGCTTCCAGCAAAGATGTGGTGGGTACAGCCTTGTTAGGTGTGCGTGTGCATGTGTGTGTGTGCCGTAATGGGTACAAGCGTGCCAGCGATGACCTTGACCTGCTGATGGTTGAGGCCTCCATGAAGGTGTGGTAGGTGCAGCCTTGTTTGGTGTATGTGTGTGTGCCGTCATGTGTGTGTCTGTGCGTGCCGTCATGGTTATCAGCCAGCCAACGGTGACCTTGTCAAGCCAATTATTGAGGCCTGCAGCAAAGATGTGGTGGATACAGCCTTGTTTTGCGTGTGTGCATGTGTGTGTGTGTGTGAGTGTGCCGTCATGCTTACCAGCCAGCTAACGGTGACCTTGTCCTGCCAAATATTGAGGCCTGCAGCAAAGATGTGGTGGATACAGCCTTGTTTTGCGAGTGTGCATGTGTGTGCATGTGTGTGTGCGTACCGTCATGGTTACCAGCGAGCCAATGGTGACCTTGTCCTGCCAATTATTGAGGCCTGCAGCAAAGATGTGGTGGGTACAGCCTTGTTTTGCGAGTGTGCATGTGTGTGCATGTGTGTGTGTGAGCCGTCATGGTTATCAGCGAGCCAATGGTGACCTTGTCCTGCCAAATATTGAGGCCTGCAGCAAAGATGTGGTGGGTATAGCCTTGTTTTGCGAGTGTGCATGTGTGTGCATGTGTGTGTGTGAGCCGTCATGGTTATCAGCGAGCCAATGGTGACCTTGTCCTGCCAATTATTGAGGCCTGCAGCAAAGATGTGGTGAGTACAGTCTTGTTTTGCGTGTGTGCATGTGTGTGTGTGTGCTGCATGGTTATCAGCGAGCCAACGGTGACCTTGCCCTGCCATTTATCGAGGCGTGCAGCAAAGATGTATTGGGTACAGCCTTGTCTGGTGTGTATTTGCTTGTTTGTGTCACCACCATGCCCATCCCTACCCCCCCGCCCGCCACTTCCACCTCCCACCACTCCCACCACCAACGACTCCTGCCACCACTCCCACCTACCACCACCCCGGCTCCGCCAACCCACTGACTTCTTCCCTTCACTGCAATACAGCTTGGTGAAGACCCCTTCAGCAACAAGAAGCAGCAGCTCGAGAATGTGAAGGCTGCCTACCAAGCAACCACTCCCGCCACCTATCACCACTCCTACCATGCCCACCACCTACCACCACGCCCACCACAACCACATACCACCACTCCACCCACCCACCGACTTCTTCCCTTCACTGCAACACAGCTTGGTGAAGACCCCTTCACCAACATGAGGCTGCGCGTAAACAATGTGTGAAGAGGAACAAGAAGCAGCACCTCAAGAATGTGAAGGCTGCCTACGGAGCAACCACTCCCACCACAAACCACCACTCCCACCACATACCACCACTCCGCCCACCCACCGACTTCTTCCCTTCACTGCAACACAGCTTGGTGAAGACCCCTTTACCAACATGGAGGCTGCGCGTAAGCAAAGTGTGAAGAGGAACAAGAAGCAGCAGCTAGAGAATGTGAAGGCTGCCTACGGAGCTGGGGGTAAGGGCGCCATCGCCCCAACCTTGAAACTAGCATCCACCCTGCCTGAAAAGGGCTCGAATATTCCCCTAACTGGCGGGGTGAAGCGGAAACGAAAACTTCTTAAGGATGAGGTGAGCAGAAGGGCGGAAGTTTTTTTTTTTTACTCAAGATGTTTTGTTTATATTAACGAAAACTTATATAGTAACAAGGGGAACTATTTTAATGATTTCCCCTTGTTACTATTCTTGCATCCATATGAATAAGGCTACACAACGCCCATTTTCTTTTTTAATTACTCCTCCTTGTGAATGCTCTTGCTTCCAGATCAACAGGGCTGCACAGCGCCCATTTTCTTTGTTGTTCAGTTCCACATGTATTTGCACTTGTCTCCGAATAAAAGGAGCATCTATGCAGGCTGGGATTCATCACCCCCGACTCCACCAACCCTAACCCTCACTCCACCCCCACCCCTAACCCCACACCACCACCACCACACCCCAACTACACCCATTCCCACCCCCAACCCCCAACCCCATTACCACCACCCCCCACCTCCTCCACCCATAACCCCACATCCCCCCACCACCACCCGCACTACACTACTAAACTGCTTGCATCCAGATCAAATGATATGCAAGCTGGAATCCACCACCCGTACCCCTACCCCCACATCCTTCCCACCCTCACCCCCACTGCACCGCTACATTGACCCTCACCCCCCACTACACCACTACACTACACACCCCACCGCACCACTACACTGCCCCACACCCCCACTACACCACTTCAATGCTCCTCACCCCCACTACACCACTACACTGCCCCGCACCCCCACTACACCACTACACCACTACACTACACATCCCCCACTACACCACTACACTGCCCCTCACCTCCACTACACTAATGCACTGGCATCCAGAACCAAGGAGCTTCTAGGCAGGCTGGAATCTCAACAGCCTCCATGGGAAATTTGACCAGACAAGGCAGGTGCACACACACACACACACACACACCACCACCACCACCACCACACACACTCACACCGTTACACTGCCCCTCACACCCACTACACCACTACACGGGCATCCAGAACCAAGGAGCTTCTAGGCAGGCTGGAATCTCAACAGCCTCCATGGAAAATTTGACCAGACAAGGCAGGTGCACACACACACACACACCACCACCACCACACAAAGCACCACACACACACACACACACCGTTACAATGCCCCTCACCCCCACTACTTGACCAGACAAGGCAGGTGCACACACACATACACACACACACCGTCACAATGCCCCTCACCCCCACTACACCACTACACTGGCATCCAGATCCAAGGAGCTTCTAGGCAGGCTGGAATCTCAACAGCCTCCATGGGGAAATTCTACCAGAAACTGGCGGGCGAGAAGGAGGGTGAGCGAGCTCCCGTCGGAAAGCGGCGGCAGTTCCTATCCGTCACAGATGTTAAGGCGGACAGGAACAAGATTGGTGGCTTTGTTGACAAGTACCTGAGAGAGAGGTCCGTTCTTTTATTAAATCAATCAATCAAAATCAATCAATCAATCAAAGCCATCATATCAGTCATGGGTGTTACAGGAGACAAGACCAAGGTGGGTTGCTTCTGGGCAAGTACCTGAGAGAGAGGTCTGTTATTTTTATTAAATCGAAGTCAAACAAACAAAGTCAACTAATCAAACACGGTGTTCAAGGGGACAGGACCAAGATTGGTGGCTGTGTGGACAAGTGCCATTAAATCGAAGTAAATCAAAATAAATCAACCAAAGTCAACCAATCAGTCACGGGTGTAAAAACGGACAGGATCAAGATTTATGGCTTTGTGGAGAAGTATCTGAGACAGAGGTTCGTTCTTTTATTAAATCAATCAGTCAAAATCAATCAATCAATATCAATAAATCAATATCAATAAATCAAAGCCAACCTATCAGTCATGGGTGTTACAGGGGACAAGACCAAGGTGGGTGGCTAATGGGCAAGTAAGAGAGAGAGGTCCGCTATTTTTGTTAAATCAAAATAAAACAAACGAAGTCAACTAATCAGTCACGGTGTTCAAGGGGACAGGACCAAGATTGGTGGCTTTGTGGACGAGTAACTGAGAGAGAGGTCTGTTCTTTTATGAAATCAAAATAAATCAAGATCAATCAACCCAAGTTGACTAATCAGTCACGGTGTAAGGGCGGACAGGACTAAGATTGGTGGCTAATTGGACAAGTACCATATCAAGAGGTCTGTTCTTTTTATTCATTCAAAATCAATCAAAGTCAATCAATCAATCAAAGTCAACTAATCAGTCACAGGTGTTAAAGGGGACAGGACCAAGATTGGTGGCTTTGTTGTCAAGTTCCTGAGAAAGAGGTCCGTTCTTTTATTCCTCAGAATCATGGGATTGTTGGTGTCCACTCAGTTCAGCGTCTTGGGCGTGCAATGGCTGACGAGGGCCTTCATCATGCAGAGTGCTCTCCACTGCTCTCCGCTGCGATCTGTGCCCTTCATCTTGCATACTGCCCTATGTTTGCTGGGCTGTGGTATTGCCCTGTTCGAGTAGCGAACCAAGTTGTACATGCTGACGTGGGGAATCCCATGGTGCACCTGTTTCACGTGGAGGTTCCAGGCCTTGACATCCTCCTTTATCTCCTCCGGTATCTGTTTTCGGCTTGAGAGAATCAAGCAGACACAGCCAAGCGAACATAGGGCAGTATGCAAGATGAAGGGCACAGATCGCAGAGGAGAGCTGTGGAGAGCACTCTGCATGATGAAGGGCTTCGCCAGCCATTGCAGGCCCAAGATGCTGACCCAAGTGGAGACCAACAATCCCATCATTCTGAGGATTGGGCCCCATGACTATGTTAAAGAGCTGCAAACAGGGGCGTGTTTCTAGGGACAGAGTTGTTTCAGGGGTGTTATTTTTTGGGTGTCCCCCCCTGAACCCCCTCTCCCAACAACGATTAAAATAATTCATGTCATGGTTTGATTAATACTACAGCCTTGTGGTCTGATGTATAAGTCATCTTGTGGTCTGATTTATAAGTCATCTTGTGGTCTGATTTATAAGTCATCTTGTGGTCTGATTTATAAGTCATCTTGTGGTCTGATTAACCTGCCTAAGCATGCCTCCTGCTACTGCACAGAAGCTGCTAAGTGGTGGTGGCGTTTAAGTCATGGTATGTCCACTTCAGCATTGTCGTCTAGGAGAAACTTGATGCATTCATGCATCAAGACTCTCCTAGACCACAGCGCTGAAGTGAACATACAGTGACTCAAACGTCATCATACAATATGTATAGAGTGCAAACTACGGCCAGACCGAGTCACTGTAGTCCCTGGCCAGCCAAACAGACTGTAACATATCAAAAACACTCATGATCAAAATCAATACTAGTCAATGAATCAATCTACCAGTCACAGACTTTGAAGGAGACAGGACCTAGGTTGGCGGCTTCATAGCTCAACTTTCCCGCTACGACCAGCAGCTTCTAGGCAGGTCCCCTGGCTTGCTACCCAACAAAACCTAAAGCAACGTAGTGCACCTGGAAGCTGACACAATCATGGTTCCCGTACTATTGAAATCTTGGGGCTTAGTCCAGTGGCTGGCTCATGGGGCTGTCTAGAAGCTGCTGCTCGTTGGGGAGGGGGGGGGGGGGGGGGGGGGGGGGGGGGGGGGGGGGGGGACCTTGTTGACAAGATCCTCAGAAAGGGATCCCCCTTTTTTATTTCGAGAGATGAAATTTATTTCTGAAAATCAATCAACCAATAAACTAAATTAATGAATCAATCTAAATCAATAAACTAATTAAATCAACCAATCAATCAAAATCAATCAATCATTCAATAAAAAGCAAGCAATAAAATCAATTACAAGCAATAAAATCAAGTACGAGTAATCAAATCAAGTACAAGTAATAAACAAAATCAAACTCCGCTTTGCCTTCCGGCATCTACCATAGCTTTCCTGTTCGGCTACCAGCGGCAGCTTTTAGGCAGCTCCCCTTGCTTGCTACCTAGCCAAACCTAACACAGCGTAGTGCATCTGGAAGCTGGTAGAATCAGCTTCCCAGTACTGTTGAAATCTTAGGGCTTATCCCAGTGGCTGGCCCGGGGGGCTGCCAAGAAGCTGCTGTCCATAGTCAAAAAGAAAGATATGGTATCTGCCCTAATCATAGTCCCCTAATCCTAGTCCCCCTTAACTCTGTCAAGCCAAGGGCACATTTGGATTCCAGAAGGGCACCAGGAAAAATGTAATCATCACACTCCATTTTTGACTGATTCCGAACTTACTTTTGCTCAGGTCCGATGATTTGACAGGCGATGCGAAAGCAGCCATTAGCAGCATCGAGGCCAAGGCTGCTGAGCAGATGTCTGCTGGTAGTGGAAAGAAGGGTAAGGGTAAAAGGGGAGCTGCCAGGGGCCAAGGGGGGCCAGGCAAGAAGGGCAAGGCACCTGAAGGCCATGTCACCAACCGAAAGGACCCTAGTGGTCGAGGAGGGTTGTCGGGAGACCGAGGAAAGAGAGGAAAGGCGGCTGGTGGTGGCAAAGCTCGCAAGGGGCGATAGAGCCCCTGATCCACTGCTTCGTTTTGGTGCTTTGCATGGCAGCTTACAGCTAGCTCCATCTGATCACCTGCTTCGTTATGGGGCTATGCATGCCAGCTTACAGCTAGCTCCATCTGATAAACTGTTTAGTTTTGGGGCTATGCATGGCAGCTACCAGCTAGCTCCAGGAGACAGCCACTGGGTCAATCCCAAAGCTTTCATCTGCATTGGAATGCCTGTCATGACAGGTTTCAGATGCACTGCTTAGCTTCAGGTTTGCCCCAATAATGGGGAAAGGGAGGTGTCTAGAAGCTGCAACGATTAGCACAGAAAAGAAAGAGCACTTATGATTCTCTGTATATTGGTTTGTTACATGGTTTTTAGCCAACTCTGGGCTGCTCACCGTCTTTCAATTCGAGGCCTCCCCGTGCGATACCCATGGAAACCAGGGAGCACAATTAACAGATTATACAGTTAAAAGACTTGTCGAGGTCAGTGACTCAGTGTCTTTCGATCGTCTATTTCGAGGCCCAAAGAGGCATGCTTGCCACGTTAACACCGGCCGAGGTGGTCCTGGCAGCTTGGGAAATGCATAGCGCCCTGGGATGGGTCGGGGGGGGGGGGGGGGGGGGGGGGGGGGGGGGGGGGGGGGGGGGGGGGTCACATCATAGCTTTTCTTTTACTACCTTGCTTTAGTTTTGGCTGGGTAGCAAGCCAGGGGATCTGTCTAGAAGCAGCTGGCCGTAGCTGGAAAAAAGCTATGAACATGGTCGAGCAGATCTCATGTTTGTTTCAAATTTGGTTGCGGTACTGTGGCAAATGAAGAGTACAACTTGTCAGTATGTCTACTACTCCGTAGGTGTAGCTTTTGTACACTTGTGAAACTGACATTTTCTTTGCCATTGCCTTAGCCTTTTAAGCTTTGCTTAAAGGCAATGACTGCTCCCTAGGTGTAGCCTTTGTACCTTATGTGAAACTGACTTCTCAACTTAGGTGGGCTACTGCCTATCATTTATCAATATGACTCAATTACACTGAATCGAAGTGGCACCCTGTATTTATGTATTTATACAGTTCAGGGGTAGCCAAATAAAAAAGATAACGCCTGGAGGGTCGTGGTGTTAAGGGGACCCTCCCGTACGCTGGAGCTGGGGAATGTCACTACGTCCAAATAGGCGAAATAGGCTGGATGAAGTGGCCCCATGTATCATGGTGGCGGTCCATCCAGCACCACAGTACATGCACGTGCCATGGTGTTAAAAATACCATGGCGTGTTACATGGTTTTAAGCCACCTCAGGGCTGGGTTTGACAGGGTTTAAACAGTGCTTTGCTACATTATTGTAGCTAGGAACTCCCTTCGGACAACGTTTCAAAGGACTGTAATGACGAAACAAAAGTGACGCCTTCCGGTACACTGATTTTTTTACACTGCATTGGCATAGGCAGACCGATGGGCAGTCCATTGTTGACCCAAGACAAGAATTGAAATCAAGACTCAACCCAACGAAATGGTACCGCGGAGGACCTGAGATCAAGTACGAAAATATAATGCATTTAACCCTTACCAGTCGCTATCTTTCAAAAAACAAAATGGGGTCAAAAACGCCGAGGTGGGTAGGCAGCAGGGTCGTTGTAGGGTACAGTCGACGTTTTGAGACTTGCCTTTTTCGAAATCTACTTTTCATGGGCCCAAAGCTATGACACGCGTCAAATATACGCTTGCAACATGAAACCCTTCAAACCTCTTACGATGTGTGTATTTTACAGAGGATGTTCTTATGGCAGCCAGGGATAGCAATAAACAATGCTGGTCTCATGGATTACTAAGATGCATTCAGAGATTAGGTGTTATAGAACATTTCTCAGATATTACCGGTGTGCAAGATGATTAGACTTCATTGAGCAAGATTGACTTCGGGGGAAATGTTAAAGGCATCTCAAAATAACAGACATTAACTGGCAATCCCTGAGTACCGTACAGTGAAACCCAGGAATCTTGGTGATTACCAAGGGATCGGTTATTCGGTATTAAAACTATTATGTTTGCAAATTGGATGATGTCAGAGGACAGAAACCATAGTTCAACGAACGTACACTAACTCATTAAACAATATTGATGATGTAAAATGCATAGCAAGACTACGTTTTCGAGCTCGCAACTTAAATGTCGAATCAGAAAGGAGTGCCTCTCGTTTTGGTAGAATTTGCAGGTGCTGTGATATGATGGTTGACGGTAGAAGATGAAATGCATTTATAAAACAACATAATACAAACCACGGGCGGGACTCCTGCTCGGAAAAAAGTAGGCGCCTTATAAGTGCGCCTACTCTTTTGTAGGATTGACAACACCATTCGAACTGAATCCTCAGTGTTGCTGTTTGGTGTCTGGACTCGGGAGACCTACCTCCTGGGGTGAAATTCCTTTCTTAACTGGGAGGGTGCAAAACAAAAAACTCCGTGATGGCAGGTGTAAAAAAACTTTTGACCACCTATGACCTATCCCTAAAAAACTTGAGGAGGGCTGCCCCTCCCCCCCCCCCCCCCCCCCCCCCCCCTTCTTCTAAATCCAGGGTTCTTCAGGACGCTGCGTCCTGCGTCGCAGACACAACGTCGAAGGGTCTGTTGGTCCTGAGACACAAGGGGGTTCCACATGCGTGCAACGGACCCTCCCCACGTAGTTACGTGGGAAGGGTCCGTTGCGTCGCAGATGCAGCTTTAGTGGGTTGGCTGCGTCGCAGACGCAGGCTGTGGGTCGGTTGTGGTCGGTTGCGTTTCAGGACGCAGGCTATGCTGGTTCGGTTGCGTTTTAGGACGCAGGCAGGCTATGCAATTGGTTGCGTCTCAGGATGCAGGCCGTAAAATCGGTTGCGTTTCAGGACACAAAGCTGGGGTGTCTTCCTAAACAATTCACCCCAGGAGGTGGGTCTCCCGACACTAACCAGCGACATCGGGGATTCAGTTTGAATGGCTTTGCCAATCCTACAGAAGAGTAGGTGCACTTGGGTTGAACCAAAGGATTTGTCGACTAGATGAACATGATCAAAACCATAAATGTAGGACAAAGATTAGAAAACCCAGGATGGGTCATCAAGAAGCAAACTAAGAGAACCCATAATGGGTCATAAATAAGCAAGCTAAGAGAACCTCAAATGGGTCATAAAGAAAAGGGAGGTAGCTCCCCAGAGTAGGAATCTCCTCACAACCGAAGCTCTCAGCAGCTTCACATAAGCTGGTGTTCATGGCTTGTTCTGGCATCCAATGGCCTTGTGGAAAGCTATGGTTTTACCACAAGGCCGTCTGATCAGATGGTAAAACCACACTCTATAACAAAAGGGACCTCGCACCTCCGCTTAACCTCCGCTCAAAGTCTCGAACAATCAAAGATTCAAATACACATCCAAATGCTAGGAGGGGCTGGCCGTGCTAATAATGAACACCTGATAGACTGGTCCCCATCGAACCATACGCATATTGAGGCGGACATAGGTAAGATATGAAAGGCATAGCCACATTATCACATAGATACGCTATGAGTGCTACTTAGACAAGGTAACAACCTGTAACGACCGTTGCATAAATTCAGCTCTAAGGTCCTTACATTGTCTAAAAGCACATGTTCAAAAATGCACGTGTTTCTGCATTTGCAAATCATTATCTACATCTACTTTACATTGGAGGAGTACATGTATGTAAATTAATAAGGCTCTCTACATGTTTCGTGTCATAAACTCACAATCTATCATATCATCATTTATAAATCAAAAATCCATGATTCATGGAGATCTGAACCATCAAATCTCTGCCTGGGTCCGTAGACCACTTTGGAGGAGGGACACGTAGGGTAACTTCCCAACAGCTCCATGACTTTGACAAGTCCTTAAACTGTCGGTGTAGAGACCTGGACATGTCTATAATCAGTCTGAGTTCGAACCCTGTCACACTCCCTTGTTTCCGTGGCCATCAAACGGTGGGTGGGTGGGTGGGTGGGTGAGTATTGTATTCTGCAGACGGTTAGAAGCTGAATTGCCCGTGTTTAGAACCATGTAACAGTTAGTCTTCTGCCAGCTCCATTAGCTAGACTCTGGGTCAAGCCCAAAGCTGTCAGCTGCATCGGAATGTCCATCATGTCAGCTGTAAGTCACACCAGCTAGCTTCAGGTTTGGCCCAAGGGTGGGGGAAAGGAGCTGCCAGGAAGCTGCTAAAGATAGCCCAAAAATGAAACAGCACTCTTGACCCCTCGCCCCCTTAGTTGATCTGGTAGTGGCACTACTACCTCCTCCTACTACTACCCTTGTATACCTCCCTCATCCTATTGAAACCTGTTTCAACGAATGGCTCAATGGCAGAGCTCATTGAAATCAGGTGGTGCGGGGTTCGGATCCCTGCGGGTGCGCTTTAGTGTTCCCTGTCGCTGTCAACTGCCATGGTAGCTTTGTCCAGGTAAAGTAGCAGCCCGTTCTCTACCGCCGTAAGATGGGGTTCCCTTTATACCACGCCCACTAGGTGCTATCATTACTTTTCCCCTCATCCTCATCCTCGCCAGTGTCCTCATCTTCGTGGGTGACATGGTCTACTACAAAAACCCTGTCCCCCTCAGGAAGATCCTTTCCTCGTAAAAGGACCTTCTCGTCACCATTCAACCCAGCTCGCCTGGCGCTATTCAATTGTACCATGACCTGGTCAGACGCAAGCTACAAACTCGTGACTGCCTGGTTTCCACCTTTCACATACCAATTTTCATGAATATAATACTAATTTATGATAATTGATATTATATTAATAACTATTAATAAAAAATGATAATAATTAACAAGAATGAATTATTATTTCATCACTATTGATTATTATCAATTTGTTTTATAACAATAAGCTGGATTATTAACAGTGGCAATACGCGAATAAAAATTATCGGGCGATACGATGCGTAAATGAACGAGAGCAGTATACGGAGGTTCTTAAGAAATTTGTCGCAAGGAAAACATGTACTGCTTAGCTGTAACTCTTCCTGCTTAGCTGAGCTCCGTTTAAAGCGCTTAACTCTTACTACCCCCCCCCCCCCCCCCCCCCTTTTTTAACCCTATAACGATAAACCTTATTATACACCGTACAATATTGTTTGATGCATCAATTTATCGTACGATATCGTATGATATATCACCCAATAATCTTGGAACTAGAACGATATTGACGACCATATTTATATATAATCACTCTAACCTGGTGTACTGCACCTCCACTGGGTGTTACTAGGATCACTGTTTTTTTCTCCAGCTATGAGAAGCAGCTTCTAGGCAGCTCGCTAGCTTAGCTAGCAATTCAGCTAGACATAAAGCAACCTAGTGCAGCTTTCTGGCAGTGCTGACATCTTGGGGCTTAGCCCAATGGCTGGGTCAGGGAGCTGCCCAAAGGCTGCTACTCGTAGCTGAATAAAAAAGCAGTGGTAAGGGTGCAAGTCATGCACTGCAAACAATTAAGCGCCTTGGACACAGAGTGTCCTGGTTCAATATTATTCACATGGATGCTGTGGCCTGCTGGAGCATTTTTCTTTGATTGAAAATTGCCCAAGGCTTGCACACAAACAACGCAACTAAAATATATTCACCTGCAAGGATCTTCATCCCCCTCTCCTAGTCATAGTAGTAAGTTTGTCATGTACAAAATCGTGGATAGTGATAGCGCATGATGTATCGTAGGATATATTGCACAAAATCGGACGATATACCAACACATTGTACAATATCGGACGATATATCAACATATTGTACAATATCGGACGATATATCAACACATTGTACAATATCGGACGATATATCAACATATTGTACAATATCGGACGATATACCAACACATTGTACAATATCGGACGATATATCAACATATTGTACAATATTGTATGACATTTGCATCGCCCGATAATCGTGGAACCAGAATGATATTGTCACCACTATCAATTTTGGGCTACGCATAGCAGCTTCCACCCAGCTGCAATTGCCAGCGACTGAGTCAAGCCCATAGATTACCGCTGCATTGGAATGCCTGTCGTGCCAACTTTGAGACTAGCTAGCTAGCTTCGGGTTTGGCCCAGGGTTGGGTGAAAGGAGCTGACTAGAGGCTGCTACGTGTAGCCCCAAAAGAAACTGTAATTGACACCCTACTCAATAGCCATGCTAAGCAGTTACCTCTCTAATGTATGCGCATCGATCGTTCCTATCTACCCAGGCCCGCATGCCAAAGGCAGCCAAGTGGCCAGCTAGGAGGCAGAATGGATTTATCACGGGGCCTGAGCTGAAAAACTCATTCCTCACATGCAGGATCATCCACATGGTATGGAGAACAGGTGCATACACTGCGATTGGTACGGGTTCTAAAAAGGACAAGAGGAGGGATTCACTGGGTACTATGACAAATCGAAATACGTTTGGGGATACAAATTCAGGGATTCCGAATATTGGGCAGGAGTATGCCAATGTCCTGCCTATGCTCATGTACATCATCCAACAACCCAGCTGATCAAGCTGTCTTTTACGACATAGAACCAAGCAGACCAGGAAAGGTGCAACAACACAAATCAGGAAGCAGCAAGGCCTTAAGACATCGCCATCACTTAGGGATTTTCCTTTCTGAACCAAATTTATTATGATAGTCAAAAGGCGAATGTTGAGTTATAGAGTGGAGGTGGACAGGTGGCGCTGTTGTACAAATTGCCAGTATCTTTTCTTATGATGCTTTTCCTCAAATCCCGATAACACAAAATCCCATATCCTACGGGAGGATAAGGACGGAGGATCTCCAGCCCCTGCAGGGGTTCTAGGAGCAGGGGTACTAGGAGCAGCGCCAGCTCGTACAAGATTACTGCTCCCAGGCATGCGGGAGCTAGAGCCTAGGAGCTGAGTTCTATCATCGTTGGTCTGGTCTATTCCCACTGCTTCTGAAACAGGAGTTACATCATCCATGTGTGCAGTGCGAAGTTGGGCCATCGCCTTGGTGATATTGTTACTACTCTTCAGTCGGTTCCTCTGCAATTATAGGACGATACTAGCAGCAACGAGGGAGGCTTCCAGCTCTCTCTCCAGGCGTAAGACGAGGCTACCAGGAGGAGGGAGGCGTGCAGGTCTCCCCCTCTCTCTCCCCGGCTGTAAAACGGTAATACGTGTATCCGACAGTCACTTCCGCCAAAGATATCCTTAGGGCTACCATAGATGCCCAACGTCGAGCCTGGATCGAGGACACGTTCGCTTGGGGGACCCTCTCCGTAGTATGAATGTTGATGATACTGCCGAAGAAACAGGGAGCTCGATAGCTGCTGCAAAGCTATGCCACATTGAACGAGCGCGCTAACCTGAGCAAGGGAAAGCACGGCGTGAACGATTTACTCACTTCCATCAGTGAGAGAAAATCAATAGTGGATACCGTAATAGGGAATCAGCTCCGGGCGAAGGTAAATCAGACGTAATCAATGCATCACTGGCAATCACTGGCAATAAATATCCAGGCGGAGCTAACTAGGTCAATCAGATAGACGCTTTGGTAATCAGAGTCATGCAAGAGCGGTCTGTCAATAGGTACATACATAGGAGACTCTTACCTGGGCATGAATTCCGGAGGGGGTCCTCGGCCCTGTAAGAAGCCAGCACGAGCCGGGAGGCGAAAGCGAGAGCTGAAACTGTGATGACAAGCCTAGGCACGACGAAAGTAACGTGGAAAACTGACGGAGAGTTGGCAATCTGAGCGACAGGGCCAGGGGGCAGTAAGGGCCAGGGCGGGGTTTCTGCCAAACCAGGCCAGGGGGGCAACGGGGTGACTCCGGGGCTCTGGAGAGGGGGGAAGCTACCCTATAGCCTCCAGTGAGCTACCCTCCACAAGCCAGATGTCCTATAAACCAGAGCCCCCCCTAAATGATGGCGGTAAGCAGTTTGTTTTGGTACTTATCTGCCATCGTCGAGGTTGGGTGGTTGGGTGGTTGGGTGGTTGGGTGGTTGGGTGGTTGGGGGCGGGCGTGCGGGCGGGCGAGCGGGTGGGTGGGTGGATGTGGGTGAATGGGTGGGGGTGGGTGGGGGGAAATATTGAAGCAACTTTCTTCATGGTCTTGCGGCAGAGAACCCACGAAATAATGACGGGAGGCATATAGCTCTTCTTTACGTTTTTACTGCCCTTCCTATCATGGTCGGGCAAGTCCCTTTAGCCTATTTGGTCTACCCCTTGTCTATAACGTACATAATTTACTTGTTTACCGTACCAATCCCATGTCCACTGGAGGGTTGTTCAGGACACTGCGTCCTGCATCGCAGATGTAACGTCTAAGGTTCCGTAGCGTCCTGAGACGCAACGTGGGGAGGGTCTGTTACGTTGCAGACTCAGCTTCAGTGGGTTGGTTGCGTCCCAGGACGCAGGCTATGTGTCGGTTGTGGGTATGAAATTGGTTGCGTCTCGGGACGCAGGTTCTACAATTAGCAATTGGTATCGTCTCAGGACGCAGAGCTGGGGGTCCTCATTTATTTTAGAGTAGTACAACTTATACGTCGTACCTAAAGTGGCCTAGTACGCCCCGGTCTGATACCTCACAGGTCTCTGCAATCTGCACCACCTGCCTGCACCGCCTGCCTGACAGGGGCGACGCCCCCCTGCTGTGGCACCGCCGCCTACCGCACCGCTGTGGCAGTACTAGTCGTACTGGCTCGCCATCTCTACTAGAAGCCAGCAGGTCCTTCCTGCTGCTATCTTTCTCCTCTCGCGTAAGAGTAGTAACCTACGGCATCGACCAAGTCCCTGCAGTCCCTGCATTGTCTACTAGGACTGAACAACCCTGCTGGTTCACTGTCTTGTACCTTCCACTTTTTTTACCGTAGTTGTGACAGGGGTTGTGAAACGAATTTCACAATTTCCACCCCAGGAGGTGGGTATCCCAACAGAAACCAGCGAGACCGAGAATTCCTCTGTCCCTTCCACTGTCTTGTCCCTGTCCCACTGTGTTATTCCAGTTAGATCGTGGCTAAGAGTATGAAATACCCGTGAGGTTATGAGATGATGATGGTGGGCAGATGGATTTTCTTTACTTGTTTGCCACTCCCATGTATGTTTTATTGTCCGTTGTTTGTTGTTCCAATCAGAAATTGGCTCAGAGCATGAAGGACCGACCAGCTCCTATGTCTTCATCAAACCGACAACGCACACATCACACAGCCAATCCAATGTCAACTGACCCACGCAAGAGGCATCCTATTCATCACCTTGAAACCACAACAAATACCCACCCCAAGCCCCTGGCCTTAGTCCCCATGGATAAGGGCGGCCAGCCTGCTTTAGTGGGCAGCGGTATATAGTACGCCTTGAACCTGAACTTTAATGACGTCAGCAACTCAGCAAGGCTGAGGGAAGGGCCCTCTTCAGCCCTCCAGGCTTAGAAGTGCCGGCACGGCTCAGAGCTGCCAAGGGCATTAGCGAAATTCCGCTGAAACAGTGGTGCCACATGAATATACATATATAGAGAGGGGGTGGGGTGGGGTGCGGGGTGGGTGGGGTGGGGGGTGGGGTGGGGGGTGGGGTGGGGGGGGGGGGCTGCGGCCTATGAGCTGTTGTCGGCTGCTGTCCCATCGCCGTTGCCGGCACTCTCCTGATCTCATAACATCGATGATCTGCGCAATTTCATATAATCTCCAAAGAAAGCCCCCCAGCTATCCAGACGGCTGCTCTCCTATCATCCTCCCCACTGACTGCTCGACGACTTACTATTTTTTCAAGGTTCGAGAAGTTTCTTCCGACATCGAACCAAAATGGGAGGAAAGAAAGGAGTGGTGCGTGATACTAGGGGCTATGATGCACATTATAGGCTTCTTATTGCACGGGGAAGACGAATGCCTGATTGCCCAGCGCAGCGCAGGCCGAGGGCAGCCACGTGGTCGAGCCACGCCACTTTCCCTTCTCTCTTACGTATTCCTGCTGCCCGGTGTTTCCCTTCAGTCATTCCTGTATTCCGGGTGTAAATTGCTTCCCTCCTCCTTCCCCTCCTCTGCCCTCCTTGACTTCCCCCCCCCCCCCCCCCCCCTCCCCCCCCAACACCCACCCACCCACACCCAACCCATTACACCACCTGAACTCTCCAGACACACACACTCCCTTCGTCTCGCTCCCCCTCTCGCCTCCCCTCTCCTCTCTCTCGCTCCTCTCTCCTCTCCTCTGCTCTCTCCCTCTCTCCTCTTCTCCTCTCTCCCTCTCTCCTCTCTCTATCTCTCCTATCTCCTCTCTCCTCTCTCCTCTTCCTCTCTCCTCTCTCCCCTTCTC